>CM069239.1:5513640-6023401 GCA_035582765.1 Acer negundo | reverse complement strand
CGTTGAGAGAAGGTGATAAGTCCAGTGACTTGACCCATGAGCGCCACGTGTGCGATGCTAGTGCTTCGAATGTGGTGCATTTTAGAGACGGTGAGCATTGCCTCTTGAGGTGTAGGATATGGGATGGGGTGAAGGTTAAGGATGCCGGAACCAGTGGCTGAGATTGTAAATACTTGTTCATGTCCATCACAACATCCGTTGTTTTTGTTGTGTAAACGTGATGTGTATGATTTACTTGTGGTGGATTTCGGGGTTTCAGGACGTGGCGGGTGTGGAATGGTGTGATTGGAAGATCCAGATTAGGTTTTGCAGTCATGTGGGCCCATGCTTGTAGGAACTGTGATGTGCCGATGCCGTCGCATAGGCAGTGGTTGATCGCGGTGCACAGGATCATTCCTCCGCAACGGAGATTTGTTACCTGCGAAATCATTGTAATTCAAAAAAGGGGTAATTGCACTAACAACCATGATATTAAGTGTAATTGCGCTTAGAAGCTGAAAATCATTGTATTTCACTGACTAGTGACTACCACTTAAAACCGTTGAGCATAAATTTATTATGAAATAATTAACAAGAAGATGCGAGGGTAATATTGTCATAAAAAAAAAAAGGAAGCGCCTAAAGAAAAAGACTAACGGTGTCGAGATTGTATTCATACAGTCATCATGTCATATTCAAGTTGTATGATATAATATGATTGGACCGTAAAATAATAATCGTACCGACACATGAAAGTGATGTGTTTAGTGTACCCAAAACCAGTCACCAGCCAATCAGCTATGTTAAGTGACAGGTACCAAAGAGGGAGGTGCAATATCTTGTTATAATGGACAGAGGAGGTCTAGGGTCAGTGAGTGTGGGACACCAAAAATGCAATGAAAAACAGTGTATAGAGACGGTGCCGTAGTGATGGCAATGGTACCATATGGCAGGGACAATAAAAGGATAGCAACCATTGTCCGTTGCCTTCGGTAACATCACTTTCCCGGGACCTTTGATATATTGAAAACAGAAATATCACATTGAAGTAACATGGAAACGACTGTATTGTATATAAATATATATATATATAGTCTTTTCTATTTTCAGTTCGTTTTGATAAAAAATATATCATGACGAAGAATGTGGAACATAGATCATGGAGAAGTTTTGATAAATACATACATTTTTGGTTAAAGTATGTAAATCTAGTGGTTCACATTCTTCATCCCATATCAGGATGAACAGAAAAAAATTTGTAACTTCTCTATAATCTATGATCCACATTCTTCATATTCTTCATCTTGATATATTTTATATTACGATGAACTGATATTTTGTATATATATATATATATAAATTTGATCTAAAATTGGTAACGTCAATGGATATGAACACTAAACTAACTTTGAATTATTTAATCTGCTGAAATTTTTTTACAGTTTTTGAATTTGATTTTTTATAACCCCAACAAATTAATTAATTAATTCTTTAATCACAAAATGAAAAGTTAAAGAGAAAAAGAGAAAAAATGTCGGGAGAATTTTAACAAAGCAGAGAGGATTAAAGTTATAAAAAATCTGACCTGAACTACAAGTGGAGGAACATCTAAAAAGCTGTGAGCTTCAACTTTGTAGAGGAGTTTCCTCCAAGACCTGTTTGGTTTCCTGGAAAGTTCAAGAAACTCGTCAGCAGAGACATCCATGAAAGCAGAGGCAAACACAGCTCCTTGTCCATTACAATCAACTTCAAGCTTCTGATCATCCTCTCTACTGGTTCTCAATCTACCAGCTAATGGGTAGTAGTCAACGAGAAGTTTAGAGAGGGAGTATTTCAAGACTTCTAAGCTCACAGATTTCTTGAAAAGGTAGAGATATTTAATGGAGAATCTCAAGAACTTTTGATCGTCAAGATTTGAGAGATACAGAGAATGGTTTGGAGTTTGAGTTTCTGGGGAAACAAAACTGGGTTGGTTCTGATGGTAACAACAATCTGGTAGCTCTTGAGATTTTAACATGTTCTCTGCTGCCAGCTTATTTTTTTCTTCTTTTCTTCCTGGTTTTTTTTTTTTGCCTTCTCTCTCGCTGTTGTTGTTTGATGCTGATAAAGAAATGGAAACAGAGACAGAGAGAGAGAGAGAGAAACAAAGGGACAGTCGAAGATCTAACGGCTGGATATGGTGATAGTACGATGAGATTCCTTTAGAGAGCTTAAGAATAAGGAGGGGGCTAAAGAGGAGGGGGCTTGTACTTGTACTTACTATATAGCTATAAGCTATTAAGCTCGATCACTTTTTGGAGAAAGTCTTGCGTGTATCTAATGCATTGCATATCCTCCGTTCAAATCAAATCACACCTTGTGATATACCAATATCGGCTACCAATCTAGGACGAATCCATAACTTAATTTGACAGTGGGCTAAATTAAATATAATTTGTCAAAACGAAGCTCCACCCTTGCAACCAATCATATTACAAAATGCGATTGGTCGAATAGAAAAATGCATATTCAAATCATCACACTCTTGTGATATGGTGATCAATCATGTTTATTTTCGTATTATAAAAATACAATCAAATAGAAGATGTATGATTTATCTCGATGTTACTAAAAGCCGAGTTTTTCTCTACTTTTTTATTATTCACTTTTGATCTCATTCAAATATCTCGATCGATTTTGCTGACATGATGTGATTGTGTAGTTTCTAGAGTTCTATGGTTTTTACTTAATATATCTAATGAATAATATATATATATATATACACTACAAATTTGATAAATAAATTTGATGGGTTCTACCAAGATTAAACATTGTATGTATAATTCAAATATATATTCTCACAATCATGAGAATATATACCTATAACAACGAAAGAAAATTACTACAATACATATAAATTATAAGCCGATAGAATTAATTAATGCAATATAAGCAAAACCATACTATATAGAAAATAGAATATGATACACAATAACATTACAAATCAACTTATGGATTTTTTTTAAAAAAGAAAAAAGAAAAAACATGTATCAACTTATAAAACAAAGTACACGTGGAAGCCACAAAATCTGAGTCTTAGCGATCAGCTCATGAACATGTGACATGTGTAGAGGGTATCTAGGTGAAGATAAAGTGAAAGAAATAGCACAAGTTTAGTAACAACTAACAAATATATATATATGACGTACGCAACGCAAGTGTCAAGTATCAAATGCCAAATTTGAGAAGCTGCAAATCGTATACCCCTGGAGAGTTTCGCATTCTATATCAAATATATTATTATTATTTGTCAATTTGAAAAAAAATCACTGTAATTATTATAATAATATAATAAATACAGTTATTGGTATATATATATATATATATTTTTTCTCTTTATAGAAATTAAGTGATTGTTAATTAGGATTCATGTTAACATTACCTTTCTTATATTTACAATTTTTTTAATCAATTTTTTGGGTATCATTTACTGTAAAATTGCTCACGACTACAAAGTGATCGTGACTACAAGTGTCAAGTATGTAAATTGGTGGCCAAAACCAAAGGACTTCAATTAGCCGTTTAAAAATGGTGTCTCAATTTATATCTAACTAATCAAATTGAGACATATGTTTATACCTATGAAAGAAATTAAAATATATATATATATATATATATCCCAATTTAATCGATCATACGTAAATTAAGACATATTTTTTTAGTCAAAAAGGAAAAGGCCCTCATATCCTTATCTAAAATGATTTTAAAGCCACAAACTTTTTTGCATGCCTATAGTTAATTTAGGTGATCAGGCGGGTTTCCTATATTTACAATCTTTTTTTAATCATTTTTTATTTTGTCATTTACTTGTAAAATTGTTCATGACTACAAGTGTCAAGTATGTAAGATGGTGGCCAAAACCAAAATGCCCTCCAATCGGACCAATCCTCATCTAAAATGATTTTGAAGGCACAAACTTTTTTACCAGCTTTTTCATTTGTGGCATTCTCTTGTTCGTTGGAAATATAGCATAACCGATATAGAGCACCATATATAATGCTTTATATTTTCCGTTATAGGAGTAGATATTCAGACAACTATTTAGAT
Source organism: Acer negundo (assembly GCA_035582765.1). Taxonomy (NCBI): domain Eukaryota; kingdom Viridiplantae; phylum Streptophyta; class Magnoliopsida; order Sapindales; family Sapindaceae; genus Acer; species Acer negundo. The sequence goes on along the minus strand of CM069239.1, from coordinate 6,019,336 downwards.
GTTTTTCAGCTTTTGACTAATGCAATTATTAGAGGTAGACAATATGTTTTCATGGTCTTGAATCTTGAAGAAGAAGAAGAAGAAGAAGAAGAAGAAGAAGAAAAACAAATAAATAAACATGTTTGATGTTTAGATACGCAATGGAGTTTTAATGGATATAGGGCGTATAATATAATCAATATCAATATTGAAAAAGTGTGTTTGAATTTTTGGAGGCACGTCGAACAATGAAAGCAACATTTTGATGATAAAAACAAAAGATATAACCAAATCATATAATAAATCTCCTGACAATCATAATTTGTATATCTCATGATATAGACACTACTGTTCCTTTATATATCATCATATCCTTTGTATTTACCCTTTATAGTTGATTCCTTTTTTGATTTAAATGGTAAAAAAATTCAAATTGAGTGACAACAAAAATAATTGTATTCTCAAATTGAAGAAAATTGAGAATACATTTGAGAATAAAATTGGACAAATTTGTAGGTAGAGGGATGTGTTTCCTGTTTGGAGGTTGGGGGACTGCATTATCACTCATCAACAGCCAGCCAGAGTGGCATTATGATGCAAATCATGTGCTATGTCTCTCATTCATCTTAGCTAGTGTCTTCAATCAACTCTTCCGGTCGAAAATTCCGAGATCAATTATATCTGTAGTTAACTTTAGAAAGGGGTTGACTGAACGGTCAGATCTGTGGTTTAATGTGAGCCCGTTTCGATTCCAGAGCTTTGGTTAATTTTGATCGGTCTCAACAAAATTATTTGATGGAAATGATGAAATATGATTCCCAATGTCGACACCAAGGAATGAATATATGTATTGAATATTTACAAAAGGGAGATAAAAGAAAAGAAAAAATAAAAAAATAAAAAAATAAACTTCAATTCTTCAACAATAAAGGCAAAGAAAGCAACAGAACAGAACAAGCATCCAATTCTCAAGTAATATGAACATTAATATAGGTTTTCATGTCAAAGAAAAGCAAAGAAAAACTAGTGTTTGAAAGACAAGTCAGGAACATTTCAATGGTTATCTAATTGTTGAGATAAGCAGAATATTTTGTGTTTTATTGGCATTATGGAATCTGCTTTCTTAAGATCGATTTGTTTAATCCTATTCTAGGGATGGCAAGACGATTAGACCATTCAACTTTCTTTAACACGAAGGATTTTTCGTGCTTGGTATGACATGGAATCCTCTCCTTTGTCAGTTCCATCTAAACCAATCTTATATATATATATATATATATATATATATGTATATATGATCTGCTTGCATATATGCCCTAACAGTGCTCAAATTTGCATCTTCTGATCAAAATTTCCTAACTACCGACGAATTTGATTACCAGTCTCTAGGTTTTGGAGTCCAAAATCTACAAGAAAAATGCAAGAGTACTTTGGTGATGTCATACCCCATTTATGTAGTCACCTAATGCCACTCCTCCTCCATTAATGGTGTGACAATGCACCCATTTAACCTAATCATATAGTTTTTATTATCATCCTCATTATCAATCATGACCATCTTCGACAAATATGGTAGATAGTTGATTCCACAACTCCAATTAGGAATAGCAAATTTCCATTCCAAGTACCAGATACCAAAAGGTATATATGGATGCCTCCACTAATGTTTAAGTAGGGCCTCCTAAATGAAAATCTTTGAGTTGGCTCTAACTGTGATATGCTCCAAAAATTTCTCAAACAATGGAAAGAGTCAAATTTATACAATAATATTGTGGAATGTGGGATGCACCGATCAAATTTATTTACTCGATGAACAATTTAAGTTTGCGTCATTCCAATCTTTGGTCATTTCACGTCGATGAAAAAAAAAAAATTGTTGATGAAAATGACCAGAGCATGAATTAAGGTACAAGAGAACACGGTTAAGAAAAGTTTGTAACTCTAACCACAACCTGACCTCTTGAAGCATTGCAAAGGGGATCGATGGTGACACTCGTGCTACCTGCTCCAGCTCCTCCCGTGATATGTCCTGCATAACACATTTCTAACGGCAGAAAAGATAAACTTATGCCAAATTTATAAAAAGGTTCAGATCCGCCAACAATGTATGAGCTATAATATGTTTGTTCTAAAGAAGTCAATGCAAATACGTAATGAAGGCACAGTATCAATTCACCAATGATAAGCGGCACAACAGCAGTATACACAAGTATTGAGTATTGACAACAAAGAAACAATAGGGAAGGAAAGACACAATATCACACTTACAGTGGTTTCTTCAAGAAACACATAGACAAGCACAACATTCTTCTGTAATGAATCCCAAGGCACATTAACTCCTGTCGATGCAACAAATAACACCGCAGCACCTCACATCATCAATTTTTCGATAAGCTCTAACAACTAAGGTGTAGCTCTATTGCTCTAACAAAAATAAAGAATAATAATAGCTCAACATGTTCTCCTACACGACTCTGTGAGAGTACGCTTTGCTTAAATGTACCTAAGTTTACAGAATCACTCCTCTTCACAGTCTGTTATGGTTACATGTAATTAAAATCCCTTTTAAAGAATTGAATATCATTCAATCAGTAGCCAGCTAGCAAGACTCTTTTAAAGAGAGCCTTCTCAAACACCACTCAAACAAGCAATGTTCATATTAGGATCAAAAGCTGTACCATTCTCAACAAATCTGCTTTGTCATATAATTATACAATACCAAGAAGTGAATTGATTAAATACAACTAATTGGAACACGAAAAATGTAAACTTAGTTGAAATAATCTTCAATTATCTGTTAGCTTAATTTAAATAACTATATCAAATGAAAATCAACTTCAATTCAGTGAAAATAAGAAACCAAAACTGAATTTCCACTAATATAGAATTGGGAAATTTTGCATCAATCTCCAATTTTAGATCTATCCAATGTGCAAAACTAAAACAAAACTTGATGATTGATTTCACGAGAGCACACAAAAACAATTAGAAAACTGAAACGACGATACATATAAGTATATAACATATATAACAAAAAGGCAAAGTCTAAAGAAACTGTTGAATCTTAAAAGTATAAGAACGAAAGAAACTCACTGAAATCTGAATGTAGTTGTGTCGTGAGCGAGAGAGCAGGCCGTGGTGTTTTGGAAATATAGTACGAGACTACGAGAAAGTGAAACAGCGGGAAACTGGAACCATAACAAATCACTCTCGTATGTCGAACATTCTTTTTTTCTCAAATTCCTAATCAAACTGTTTATTTACATTAAGAATCTAATAGTGTTAATATTTTCAACAATGCGGGGATAGCTCAGTTGGGAGAGCGTCAGACTGAAGATCTGAAGGTCGCGTGTTCGATCCACGCTCACCGCATTTCGTATCAACAAATTGGCCGGGTTTTTTAAAATTCAAATGGAAAGATGGGCCGGGCTTTTTTAATTATTCAAATGGGCTTCTCACCTATTTATAACAGATACAAACGTTTTGAAATTCTATTTCCCTTAACGTTTCTGGGATCCTCGAGAAAAAAATAAAGGTGTTAATTTAATAAGATTTGATTTGAATTATTGATTAAAATCATACTAACAAAATCAAAATGTGTAGAGGCATCAGGTCAGCTGTATGAATCCTACCAATAGGGAAAGCTTTAAAAAAAAATATCTGATTCCGAATTAATAGATAATTAGATATTATCAACAAAAAAAAAAAAAAACACGCATCGAAGACCTATGATTTAAAGGGCCGGGCTTGACTATTAAGATCGGTGACTTGAGGGCATGACCGAGTCTAAAGGCTGAAAAATAATTACTATTTTTCTCTACAAAACAAGCCAAAACCTAATTGCTCAGAGCCTAGTCTCATATTAAGGCCCATCCAATATCCGGCCTTAAACCTTAATTGGGCCTTAAAACTACAGCCCGACTTGGTCCGGCCCATTGAACACGTGGTTACATTTAAACGGCGTAGTTTCAGTGGTCCTGTCAAATTTCTCTCATTGGAATCAGTGAAGATTGAAGAATATGCTGCCTTGCAAGAAATGGGATATTTCCTAGCCAAATTCATGTAAATAAACGCTGTCGTTTACTCATAATTATTATCTTGTAGGATATTTCCTAGCTGAATTCATGTAAATAAACGCTGTCGTTTACTCATATTATTAGCTTGTATTGTATGTATCTGATCTAGCAAATATCCGGTTCATAAATGGGGCCCACGAAATAAAAATTAAAAAATAAAAAATATCCGTAGATCGTCGTTTTTACAAGAGCGAAACACGGAGCGCGTGACGTTATCATGCAACTAGCCGAACCCATAATTGAAAAAAAAATCAAAAAAAAAATCAAGTAGTTTATATGTTTGTCCGATGTCGACCAGATAACGAATCTTGATCGCAGAGGAAATTCATCGTTGACAACAAAAAAGGAAAAGAAACACATTTCAAACGAGTTATTGACTGACAGCAGATCGAAACACTGAGCTCCACAAACAACCAAATCTGGCGCCAAGTTAAATTTTGGGATGGATTTTGCTGGTTAATTTCGTAATTTCAGGTGAATTTTTCAGATGGATTCAGATGTAGCTGAGTGAATCTTATTGGGTGATTTCATCTCACCGCTAAATTAGAAAAGGAGAGGTTTAAAGTTAGTTTCTTTCTCGGTGTGAAAAAAGAGAATTGGAAAAGGTCACCTTTGAAGAAAGTGAGTTTTTTTTTTTTTTTTCTTTAAGAGTATTAAAATTTGTTGCAATTTACAAGTTTGATTGTGCTATTCATGTCTTGTTAATTGTTATGGTACCTGGAAGAATTTTATTTTATTTTTTCCTATCCATTTGTGGCTTCTTGATAGTGTTGAAATTTGGCATTTGAATCATGAAAATCTAAAAGCTTTTAGCTTTTTTAATCCATGGCAATTTGATAGTTCAAATTTGTACATACTGCTTCTAATTAGTTTATGAACTGTTTGATTCTCTGAATTTTGTGTTTTACTTGCTTAATTTTGTGGGTTTGTTGTGTGTGTCTATGATGTTTTTGTAGAAAAAAATGGCAACTCAAGTTGAGCCTCCAAATGGGATTGGGACTCAAGGGAAGCACTATTACTCGATGTGGCAGGCTTTGTTTGAGATTGATACGAAATACGTGCCCATCAAACCGATTGGTCGAGGGGCTTATGGTATTGTGTGCTCTTCTGTGAACAGAGAAACCAATGAGAAAGTTGCAATAAAGAAGATCCACAATGCATTTGAGAACCGTGTTGACGCGCTGAGGACTTTGCGAGAACTGAAGCTTCTTCGCCATCTTCGGCATGAAAATGTGATTGCTTTGAAAGATGTAATGATGCCTATTCACAGGAGAAGCTTCAAGGATGTCTATCTGGTTTATGAACTCATGGATACTGATCTGCATCAAATTATTAAGTCTTCTCAGTCACTCACAAATGATCATTGCCAATATTTTCTCCTCCAGGTAAATTGACTTTGACATTATCTTCGAGAATGTTGCCTTTTCAAATTCTAAATATTGGTTGTGTGGTGGTAAGCAAATCCGATTATTTACTCGCTTCTGCTGTTCTGCAAATTAATTGCCATAGCCTAAACTGATGTTTGCTGATTTAATGTATGGATAACTGCTGCTGCAGTGTGAAGTTATCACATTCTACTCATACGTTTTCAGCTTGGTTATCATAGCTCTCATAAAAAGTACCAATTGATGCAGTGGTGTCCATGAACCTTAGTTGTCATTGAATAATGCAAATACTTGAACTCTTGTTTGATAAACCTGTTGATACATGTGCATCATATTAGGCTCCCCATAGTTTGATTTTAAGGGTTTGTTAGGCATCATAGCATATATAATTTCCAATTGTAGAAGAAGATGTCTAAATTGGACTGTCGACGTAGGCTTTTCTTTATGATCAAGTGTTCTTAGAAAGTACTTGACAACACTTATTTCCAGTGTTGTTAGCTCACCCCTCTAGTAGGGCACTAGGGCCTTTACAATTATGGAAAAAACTTAATATCCAGCCAGAGGGATGATAGAATGTATGAATAGTTGAATTTTTATTTAGTGCTTGTTACGATTATAATTCTGTTGAGTTGTTCTTGTTCTTCCATTAGAGATTGTTATAGACCAAACATTATAGATTTTGAGTGGAGTGCTTACACAAGCATGTAAATTGTTGTGGCAGTTCAACTCTGAATATGCTTGCTGTCTGTCATCTTACAGAATCTTATCATCTTAACAGCTCCTTCTGCTGACTTATCATTCTTCAGACTGCTGCCTTGTAATTTTTGGGATTTCTTGCTACTTTTTCTCCTCTTTTCAAGAATTTTATTTCATATTTCATTGTTATTTACATCTCTGAAATGAGCATATAAAGTAGCAAATCGTGTTGAAAGATGTTGCTTAAGGCCTTCTAATCTGAACAAGTTTGTACCTCTTGGTGCAGTTGCTTCGAGGCCTGAAGTATCTTCACTCTGCAAACATTCTCCACCGTGACTTGAAGCCTGGGAACCTTCTTGTCAATGCCAATTGTGACCTAAAAATTTGTGATTTTGGGCTGGCACGCACTAGCAGTGGCAAGGATCAGTTTATGACGGAGTATGTTGTCACTCGCTGGTATCGGGCCCCAGAGCTTCTTCTTTGCTGTGATAACTATGGGACATCCATTGATGTCTGGTCTGTTGGATGCATCTTTGCCGAGCTACTTGGCAGGAAACCTATCTTCCCCGGTACAGAGTGTCTCAACCAACTTAAACTTATCATCAACATCCTTGGCAGCCAGAGGGAGGAGGATCTTGAGTTTATCGATAACCCAAAGGCAAGGAAATACATTAAATCACTTCCATATACCTCTGGGAAAGCCTTACCATGCCTTTATCCCAACGCCCACCCTTTAGCAATCGATCTGCTGCAAAAAATGCTCGTTTTTGACCCATCAAAGAGGATTAGCGTTACTGAAGCACTTCAACACCCTTACATGTCTCCTCTCTACGATCCTAACAGCAACCCTCCGGCTCAGGTGCCAATTGATCTAGACATGGTTGAAGATTTAGGGGAAGAGATGATTAGGGAGATGATGTGGAAGGAAATGCTCAATTACCACCCCGAAGCTCTTACAGGCGAACCCGAGGTTTGCTCCTGATCCTTTCTTTTCTTGATCAGCAAAGCAGTGAGGCTTGCCTAGGGAGGTTGTTTCGCTTTAAATCAGGAAGGTCTTTTATTGGTGGCACCTGTTACTTATCTATGTTTTGCTTAGTTTTTTTTTTCTTTCAATAATCTTGAAGAGACATGCATTAGTAGTGTTGTTAATGCATGATTTGTGACTAATTTTGTTTTCTATCAGCTTGTTTATGAGCTTGAGCTCTGTACTATAAATAGGTGGCCCTTTTAACTTGTATATAGGAGTGCTTCTGTTTGTTTCTTGAGAACTTAGAATTGTAAATTAAACTTTGATATATGCAGTATGACAATAATTTCATGCTTTTTTCTCGATAGTCATATGACCACCTCCATTTTAACACTCCTTCCACAAGAATCCTTAACTATAGTTCAAGTTGTCTGATATCATGAAAATGTGCAGTACTGTACACTAGTACATGAATGCTGTCTGCTACTCTGCTTAATATAACATGAAACACATAGCTGTCCAGTCTTCAACTAAACATAATATGTACGTAATCAATTTTGTTACATGTCAGATTGAGACTACTCTAATACTGTTTTTCTCTCTAATTTATTTACATGATCCAGATTTGTTCTTTTTTCACCATCAGGTAGGTAATGATTTGGTTAAACTGGAATACCTCTTTATTTAAAAATAATAATAATAGACAAGTACAAAGGTGGAAATTGTTAAAAATGATCACATAAAACATGGAAATTTTTTTTGTAACCACGAACGAAAATTTAATTGTTAATAACCACTTTTTTGAGAAATTACTGGAAAGCCCTCGTATAAAAAGGGTCCCTAAACACACACTCTCTCTTTTCTCTTTTTTCTTTCTCTCTCCCCCCGATCTCCCTCGCCGACACGCTTTTGAGGGTCGTCGAGCACCGACGAAGGTGTCGGCGACCTTCTAGGCCACATCTGGCGCTGGTTCATGCGACGGGATGGCATTGGTTTGTGCAATGGCTGGTTAGTGCGACGGGTGGTGCTGGTTCGTGCGACGGGAAGCCGGTGGTTCGTGTGCTGTTGCCTTGCCGGCGACGGGATGGCGATGGGTGACGAAATCGATTCCCCCTCCGCCGATGATGTGATCTGCAAAATAAAAAAAAATAAAAAATAAATAAAAACCTAATTTGAGGAAGAAGAATAGGAGGAAGAGGAAGGGGAAAATTCCAATTTAGTCATGATTTCAAGTTTGGACATTTCAATTTAGTCGTGATTTTAAGTTTATTTCGAGGTTTAAAAAAAAAAAACTTTTTTCAGAGGTATTCTAGTATTCCATGAACATACATTGAATTTTTTTAATTTTTTTTTAAAAAATGATTATTAATAATTAAATTTTCAAAAGTGGTTATTAACAAAAGTTTAATAAGTCTAAAGAATAGTTTTGGTTTTCTCATACTAAAAAGCATACAATGTTTATTTTTTTTTAAATGTCACATCAACTCTATTTAAATTTTTAAAAATTCTCTACTTAACGATTTCATACTTGATTATAACAATATCTATTTTAATAAAATATAGGTTTTTAAAATAACACTACGTTATAATATTATGGATTCCACCGCTTGACTTGATAGGTATCAAGTGGTATACGTTACTTAGCCTAATCAACTTACTGAATCATCAGACAAGTGGTGCTCACTTTCTAATGCCTATAGATATATGTTCTCATTTCATATGTAAATTTTGCCAGATAGTCAAAACTCTAGTGATCTTCCATCTTAATGCAAAAAAGTTTCTTGTTCTTGATGTATGAAAATTGATGTCTCCAGTTCTTAGTGTAATATAGTTTACCATATATATATATATATATATGGATTCCTCTAGTGAGAATTCCCCAGGTTCCACTCTGCTTCAAAACTCTGGCTCTGAAGAGGATCAGAGAAAAAGGAAGCGAGAGCAATCGAACAGAGAATCAATCAGGAGGTCCAGGTTAAGAAAACAGAGACATATTGATGATTTGACGAAACAAGTGTCTCTATTGAAGAGAGACAATAACCAACTCCTCACAAGCATCGATATCGCCACCCAACACTTGATCGCTGTCCAGACAGAGAACACCATTTTGAAAGCATTAATATATCTGCTAATCAGCAGTGGCAGGGATTAATTTTGTTTTCTATTAGCTTATTTATGAGCTTTTTTTTTTTTAACTTGTATTGTATCTCGAAGTGCTCATGTTTGTGTATGATAACTTGAACTTAGATATATGCAGTATGACAATAATTTTCATGTTTTATCCTTGGCCAATATTCCAAATTATATGTATCATCAGTTCTGTCCTGGTTTCGCCTTCCAAATAATTGACGTGCTTCGACGACCGAGATTGATTTTGTACTAAAAATTGCGAAGGTAACGAGAAAAGGTTAATCCAGTGGTATACCCCTCACATATACACCCTAGATTGTGGTTTCGAGTCGTATCTCACTCCTCCGATCACGAATATATTGGAATAGTTCAAGGAATCCATCGAGGGGGTCGCTAATGACTCTTTTATAATGCCAGTGTCGCTACTAAAATTTTAAAAATAAAAATAAAAATTCCAGCCATATTTTATCGAATAAAACTCCATTTTTCGTCAATTTCTTCTTTAAATTTCTACAGTCAAATCTCTCAACTCTTTCCATTTTTTATATCTGGTTCTTGTTAGAAAATTCACGCTCTCTTTACTCTGTGATCCTTATTATTTATTAGGATTCATGAACTTCAAGAATGGGAGCAAGGAAGTGAACAAACACTAATGCTAAACAATCTAAAAATTTAATCTAAATTTCAATCTAAATGACGAGGTAAATGGTTTTTTTGTTAACCACATTATTCCATGTCTCACTTTCTACATCATTTCGGTTAATTATTTGAAATGTATAACATTGCTTTTAAATAAATTTGTTGAAAAAAACGATAATAGGCAGGAAAGTCCCACTGAGCCCAAAGGAGAACCTAATCACGAATTACAGACTGCAGGCCCAAAAAAAAAAAATTACCTGTTTAAAGAGGAAGGTCAATGTCATTTTGTTTAATAATAAAATCAATAATGCTAAATATTCCATCTAAAATCTCACATTTTTCATCCCATTATATGTGGTATGTGAGGTGTCAAATTGTGAGTGGATATACATTAATGATGATTTATATCGCCTACCCCTTGTATCCACCTACCATTTGACATCTCACACGCCATATGTAATGGGATGAAAAATGTGGGATTTGAGGTGGGATGTGTAGCATTACTGTAATAAAATTAACGCTATTTGCACTCCTTTCAAAATGTATATTCAATCTAAATTAATATTTTTTTTTTCAAAATTCCAACACTACCGTTAACGGATTAAATAAATTGTAAATACACCCATGTATTATATTAATATAATCTTGAATATTTAAACAAATAACATGTTATTGAAATATTAACTATATATTAAATACAATACTTTTTATTTAATAAATAGTTGATGTGCTCTAATGACAATGATCGATTTTGTCATAACAACTGTGAAGGTGACGAGATGATATTAATGCGGTGATATACCCTTCACATTTATATTTTGAAGTTGTGGGTTTTAGTCGTGTTCTCCTCCCATGAGTTTCGAATTTATTGGAATAGTTAAATAAAATAAAATAAAACACTTCAAGCTATATTTATCGAATAGAACTCCATTTTTCTTCAATTTCTCAATTTCTACAATAAAATATCTCAACTCTTTCCATTTTTAATATCTGATTCTTGTGAGAAAAATGCCCACTCTCTCTACTTTGTGATATATATATATATATATATATATATATTGGTAAAAATGAGAGTAAAACGCCCAGGAAAAAGAAACTAAAAAGAAGGCATAAGCCTAACGGTGGCTAGGCCATTAGAGTCATCCTCTAAAAGACCAAGAATTTGAGAAGGGGGGATCATTGAAGGACGTGATTCCCAACTGTAACGAATGACCCAACTTAACCAGGCCATTAGCAACCCTATTACCTTCCCTGAAGACATGCTGAATACTGCAGCACCAATTGCCTTCCATCAAAGCTTTACAAGAATGAATGATACTTAACAGAGGGTGGTTTATAGGGGTAAAAAAGTCAACTGGACATGCCCACACATGAGTCTTGCAATCGAGGTCCATGATTTACACCCCCTTATGCGTGCGAGAGAGAACCTCTATACCACACATGTTTTTTAGTTATTTAGGATTCATGAAATTTAAGAATGGGAAGTGATGAGAAGAAATCCGTTGGAAAGATTGATAAATGGGCGGGAAAGGCCCACTGAGCCCAAAGGAGAATTTAATCACCAACTACCAGGCCACAGGCCCAAAATAATATGTTTATAGAGGAAGGCCCAAAAGAAACATGACTCTCAAAATGCCATAATTGAGCCCAAACAGAATCAGACTACTCAATTGACTGGGCCAGTGGGCCTTGTAATATTGATGGATGGTCACTTGATGTCGGTAGGAGTAGTGTCCACCATTGAAGCCATTGTGTCATTATTTGTTTTTGAAGTACGATTACAATTAATTCGGGTTTGGAAATGACTCGAATTCACAACCTCTCAGTGGTGTAGGACTAAATCTTGGATGCAGCGGGATGCACCATGTATCCCCTATCCAGATGTTGCCACGTTAGTAAAATCTTTTAATTTTGCTAATGTGACAATATCAGGATAAGAGATGTATGGTGTAGTACGATAGGAGAGCAATATCATCGTGACCAAACTCATCTCGTCTTCTTGACACTCAAGTGGCTCCACCAACACTAAACCTTAGTGCAAGTGCATCCACTTTTTTTACACGCAAGCCTGAGCATACAAAACAGTAAACAATACAACTTGTTAAGTTTGTAACCTTTTACTCTTTTAGCAAACCAATAGGCGGCCCTCCCCACATCTCATAAAATTTGTCATCATCAACTCATTGAATTTGAATGCAGTCTTACTAGATTAGGCTTTGACTTCTTTTTTGTTATTATTATTATTATCAGGAGTCATAATCAGTTCAAATTGACCGATATCATACAAAAAATGGACAGTCTTAATAGTACATGAATGTTAAATGTCTGCTTAATATATTATCTAATCTTCAACTAAACTTAATCTGCTTAATAAAGTATATGAATCACTAGGATGTATTTCGATTTGGTTATGTGTTAAATTGATAAACGGATACATGTACGTGAAGAGGTTGTCCATTTTCGTAATTCAGACGAAATTCAAGAGAATTAATTAAACACAGATTACACTACTTGCACCTAGTTTAAGCTGGAGATTGGATTCTTTGGCATATTATTTATTGTTTAATCAATCAATCTCACTTTTTCCAATCAACTCTTGTTAATTATTCTCCAGACATAATGCATAATGAACCAGATGCTTCAGCACATGAAGAATAATTATCTGATAAAAAAATTTCATATAAATAAATTTGTGATTTTTGGACGATGAGAAGCTTCTTGAGAACAAAAAAAAAACAAAAATCATCATGAGACTCCTGTATGTGATAAGATCAAGTACTAAAGTGGTAAGATTTTGTGGGATTCTTTATCACTTAGCAGCTTCTAGAGACTTTAATTTCTTTTTTTCAAGCAACAGTTTACTACTGCTACTATATATATATATATATATATATATATGTAGCTAGCAGCCAAGTTTGAACTACTTTGAAATGGCTTTTAGAGTTTTTGACAGTTTGCTAGTAATGGGGAATGAATATATATGAATCTTTTTCATGGTTTGAAATTAAATTGATTATTTAATTAAAACTGATTAAGCAGTCACTAAACTGCTTTTTTTGGTGTTTCACATTGTAATGGACCAAGAATATTTTATGAAGCACATTTGGAATGTGATTCTCCTCATGATTAATATAAATATATATGTTGTTGATGATAATTAATCTCTTTATCAAAAGTTATTATCACTAAGTAAGCAAACTATTTGTTGTCAGAATGATACAGGGACCCCTTTACAATTAATTGACGACCTTGACCGAATTCATATTTATTTAAATGTTCGGATACCAATTTTTCCTGATTAGCCACTACAATTTCATATGCTTCTAGATCTATTCTCCCATGCTCATGTTCACAATTATCGATATTTCATTTATATATATTTATATGCTTAACTTTAGAAATGTTATAAAATCAATCCCACGTAAAAATGCCTACGAATATCCCAAACTCAGAGATATAAGAGTTCTCATTCGCGATATAAAATTATGGTCAACCTATTTTTGATAGTTACTGTTATAATTTACACTGTACATTTCTAACATATAGATATTGTAATCGATTTTTCTAGCTTTTTAAACTCAAATTGTCTCAATTTCCTTCACGAAGAAGGCAAATCTTAGAATATATATATATATATATAGAGAGAGAGGGTGGTTTTCTAATAAGGATGTCTTGATACAAAAAGGTAAGGACGTCCAACTACAATCATACGTTCATATTAGATATGGATATTTAGTAATGTGATGTTGATCCATTGTAAATGTGTGACTGTGGTTAGAAGTCTTGATATTATTATATCATGACGTAATAATAGGAGAATTATTCTATATATATATATATATAAAATTATATAAATGGAACCCTAGACAGGAACGTAACTGGACCAAATAAAAGAAGATACATGACAACTCCAGTACACGAACAAGTTGCACCACTGTTTGCATTCACTTTAATACACTGTTTTCATGCACGTCGAATAATTTGACCAGTAGTACTAGTACTACTAGCTCTCGATTCTCTTGGAGTGAAATGAAACCCTATATTTCCTTTTTCCAGATATTTCTGTTTGGTTGTGATGATACTGTTGAAGACGTATGTGAAAGAAAATAATTAAAGCTAATTAAAGTTTGATGTATGTGAATTTCATGGTTCTGCTTTTGCCATGCACAGCCGCACATGGTTGTACAACCCAACAAAGGGAAAAAAAAAAAAAAAATTTGACTTGTGAAGATTCATAGTTACACGTTTAGTCGGATTTGAATTCGATTATAAATCATGAGATGATACTGATAAATAATATATATTGCAATTCTAATTTAAATTCCAAAGTCTTGCTGACATAAATGGTAGTGCGTGTACCTTTTGTTTTGTCGAACAAAAGAAACAAATTATAAAGAAATTCTGTGATCAGAAGTCCAGAACTAACCTAACCCACACCACCATCAACTATAGCTTGAAAAAATAAATAAATAAGAGGTCTTCAAAAAAATTGGGAAAAGGAGAAAAAGAACATGTGAAAATCAATTGCTTAGAAAATCGAACTATCAATATATATTTCGGCACCCCTTTTACAAAAGCTGCAATAGACTTCTTTTTTTCTCTCTCTTTTTCTTTTTCTTTGTTTTTTTGTTTTTTGTTTTTTTTTTTGTTTTTGTTGTTTCAATTGAGTGATCTAGTTATACAATTGACCATTATCTGACCCTACAAAACCGACCAATACACTCTCTTTGTTTCGTGTTCCCTCACTCACTCACACTACAATCTACTTCTGATCCAGGAGCTAGAAACAACACAAAAAAAAATATACCCAATAAACATCAACAATTCTTTCAAGATCACCTTAATTGGCCCTTAATTTTCTCTCTAACTCTAACACTAACACACGTACTCGATCCCAACCATGGCAACTATAACTGCATTCCCAACTGTAGACAAATGTGCATCAATAGGCCGAGAAAAGCACACAGCTGTTGCGGACATGGACGGTACGCTTCTAAGAGGCCGTAGCTCTTTTCCTTACTTCGCTCTAGTTGCTTTCGAAGTTGGTGGGGTTTTGAGGCTGCTTTTCTTGCTCTTGGCTTCGCCAATCGCTGGAATTCTCTATTACTTTGTCTCCGAATCAGCGGGGATTCAGGTTCTGATATTCGCAACGTTTGCTGGAATGAAAGTGAGTGATATTGAGTCAGTGGCTCGAGCTGTACTGCCTAAGTTTTACGCGGGTGATCTCCATCCGGAGTCATGGCGCGTGTTTTCTTCGTGTGGGAAACGTTGTGTTCTTACTGCGAATCCGAGGATTATGGTGGAAGCATTCTTGAAAGATTTCTTGGGAGCTGATTTGGTTGTGGGAACAGAGATTGCAATTTATAAAGGTAGAGCAACTGGGTTTGTTTGTAAACATGGAGTACTTGTTGGGAAGAAAAAGGCAGATGGCCTTTTAAAGGCTTTTGGAGATGAAAAACCTGAGATTGGACTTGGAGATAGAAACACTGATGTTCCTTTCATGGCTATGTGCAAGGTTAGTTTTCAAATTCAAGATCCCAAAACAGTCACCCTATGCACGGTCCAAATATTTATTTTCATAAACAGGATATCTAATTTCATGAAATATATATATATATGATCGATGGCGGAAGTAGAAATACAAAAAACAACAAAATTTAGGAGAGCCAAAATGAATTTTTTTTTTTTAATATAAAGAAAATTTTAAAATTTCCTAAACTTTTTTTTTAGTGAAGGAGATCATGACCTAGGAATGGCATCATTATACATGGATACAGATATCCATAAGAATCCGCTCTATTTAAAATAGGGATGGATACTATTATTTCGGGGATGAATGTCATCCTAATATTCATTTTATTTTCGGGGATGAGGATGAATATCGTCTATGGATATCCATCCCTATATGGATCCATTATAGATTTTAATATTTGAAAAATATAAAAATTTATCATGTAATTATTAATTCTAATTATATAAGTTATTTTAAATTTTTATATTTGAACTTTATTGGATGTATTTGTTTCTCTTTAAATAGTATAAAATGTACCATTACATATGTTAGTTACATTTTTTCTCTTGTAAACTATAAAAGTTTAAAGTATTTTTATCGGATACGGATATAAACGGAGCAGAGATGAATATCTCTATTTTAATTAGTGGATTATCCGAATCCACTCCGCTCACTTAGAAATATAGATGGAGATATATATTTCAAATGAATATAGGGATAGATATTAAGGTATCTATACCCAATCCGATCCATTGCCATCCTTGTGACATGACCCTTGTGACCTCCTCCCTCCACATTTGCATATGATTGTATGCTTATGCTTGTAAAATGCTCATAGCAGAACTAGAATCCCACAAGTAATAACATGGAAGAAAAATTGCAAATCATCTGCACGTGCTTGTTCAAAACTTTAAGACATGAAACATTAATTTGATTTCTTTTACTTGATATGTCAACATTTAACTTGATACATCACATTCACATGCACGCAGGAGGGTTATGCTGTGCCACCGAAGCCGGAGGTTAGGGCAGTAACAAGTGACAAGCTCCCAAAACCCATCATTTTCCACGACGGCAGGCTGGTGGCCAAACCAACACCGCTCATGGCACTGCTTATAATTCTCTGGACTCCCATAGGCTTCCTCTTAGCTTGCTTGCGAATCGCTGCCGGCTCACTCCTCCCCATGCCAATCGTCTACTACGCTTTCTGGGCACTCGGCGTTCGTGTCACAATCAAAGGAAACCCACCACCCCCAGTGAAAAAATCAAGCGGACAATCAGGGGTCCTCTTCGTTTGCTCCCACAGAAGTCTTCTAGACCCCGTATTCCTCTCCACCGCTCTCGGCCGTCCAATCCCAGCCGTCACCTATTCAGTGTCAAGACTCTCTGAAATCATCTCACCAATCAAAACGGTGAGACTCAGCCGAGACCGAGCCACAGACGCTTCCATGATAAAGAAGCTATTGCAAAAGGGTGACCTAGCGATATGCCCCGAAGGAACCACTTGTAGGGAACCGTTTCTATTGAGATTCTCAGCGTTGTTTGCTGAGTTAACAGATGAGCTTGTCCCAGTGGCTATGGTGAACCGTATGAGCATGTTTCACGGTACAACCGCTAGAGGTTGGAAAGGAATGGACCCATTTTACTTCTTCATGAACCCTAGTCCAGCTTATGAAGTTACATTCTTGAAAAAGTTGCCGACGGAGCTGACTTGTAGTTCAGGGAAGACTAGCCATGAAATAGCGAATTATATACAAAGAGTGATTGCAGCAACTCTTTCGTATGAGTGCACTAGCTTTACTAGGAGAGACAAGTACAGAGCTCTTGCCGGTAATGACGGCACCGTGCCTGAAAAACCTTCGCTGCCATCCGACAAAGTCATGGGATGCTAATTATGATATATTATCAATCAAGAAGAGTTGTTGAATTAAGTTTTACAAAATTAAGGTGCAAGTATGGCACTTTTGCAAATTAGGACAATTGATCATATAAGGTGATCAACATTTTTCTTTCAAGTTTCAAAAGAGTTATATAACAATTCATGTTTGCTACTTGGAATAAATTTAATTAACGATAAGGAATCCCTAGGTTTTCAAGGTGTATATAAGTCCATGATTTGGATTATCTCCTTACCTTATTTTTTTCCTGACCTCATCTAATCTTATGACACATAAACATTGTAATAAATGTGTGATTAAGATGTGATTGATTTCCACAACAACTTTATTACTAACCAATCACATACTTTAAAAAGATCAGTAAAAAGATGAGGTAAGAATAGGATCCAAATCCGTATATAACACGTACATTTGTAATCCTATTTGCGTGGTTATGCATTTGCTCTTTCTTATTTATAGATCGACTTTAAGTCACAACAAAGAGACATTTCCCCTTTACCGTGGAATTATTATTAAGTTGTACTCATAGTATTTGATATGGTCGTGAATTTGTGATCAAAAGAAAAATAAAACCAAAAGAAGAATTTTATTTTATTTTATTATATATATATTCCTTACATCCCGGCCTCAAATGTTTCCACAATCAACTAATAGATTTTTTTTTGGTTTTTTTTTTTTTTAAAAAGAAAAATATTACAATCACTTGAGGTTTGAGATAAGTGAAAATTTCGAACCCACAGGTCACAACCATATATTTTCTTATGCTTCTGGGGTTTGATTGTTCACAATTATGATTTATATTACAAGAGCAAAATCTAAATTATATTGATATATATATTTCATTATAAAAGAATTCCCGTAATATTTTACATTTACGTGGCAAGAAATCAAGAATCAGAGAAACCATGCGGTTCTTTGATGATACGAGTGTTAGAAATCAAATTCAACCTAAAACAAACCCAAGCGAGTCCTACGTGATTCTTCTTCTTCTTCATTAATTTGCTTATTTTCCTGCTATTCTCTGGTTCACGTCCAAATCGTCAAGAGCTAGAAGGACATTTTCCATTGACTGGTACGTACGTTCGACAATGGAGCCTTTGACGAGAGGGTCGTTTTCATCGAGTATAGGAGACTCAGCAGAACTGGAAGGCAATCTTACTCTCAGCGATCGCTTGAAGGCTTTCAAAAATTCCCGTTTCGACCCTGATGCCTACATCACCTCCAAATGCAACCACATGAACGAGAAGGTCTCTCTCTCTCTCTCTCTCTCTCTCTCTCTCTCTCTCTCTCTCTCTCTGTATATTTATATACACACACACGGTTGAGGATCTGCATATGCATACGTGTTTAAAGACTACACTAACAGAAATCGCCTTTCATGTGTTTGATTGTATGCACTCCTTCATTTTCAACCCAAAACCAATTTACTTTTTGGGTTTTTTAAAAAAATGTGCATGCATGGAGAATTAATTATTAGATTAGCAGGTTGAGTTAGTGATGATGTTTTGTGTATGGGTTGTTGACATACAGGAGATTAGGCTCTTGTGCTCTCAGCTTGTTGGATTGAAGAAGGCGTCAGCTGAGGAAATGCGTAAAAGTGTTTATGCTAATTATTCTGCTTTCATACGGTAAGCAAATTAACTGCTTTTTTTTATCAAGAACATGAATAAGTAAATAAATTGTAATTGAGCTTGCATATGGTGTCTTAGTACTAGGTATATAATCAGGATTGCTATCTGAAAAGTTTTCATGATCATATATAAATCATTTCATGGCATATAAATGTTTATATGTGTAGCACATCCAAAGAGATTTCAGTTCTTGAGGGTCAGCTTCTTTCCTTGAGAAATCTATTGTCAAGTCAGACAACTCTAGTACATCGTCTAGCTGAAGGTGTTCGAAACGATTACTTCTCTGCTAATGATGATGATTCTATGGATGAGGACATATCTACATTTGAGAACGAGGAACTTTCAGTGTCGGAAAGTTGGTTATCGGACTTTTTAGACAATCTTGAAGTTTTGTTGGCCGAAAAGAGAGTAGATGAAGTTTTGGCTGCACTAGATCAAGGAACTAGTATGCTGGAAGCAGCTAATGGGAATCATTCACTCACCCCAACTGCGCTTTTTTCATTGCAGAATGCCATCTCAGAGCAGAGACAAAAACTTGTCGATCAACTTGCAGAAACTACTAGCCAACTTTCTACTCGTGGCGCTGAGCTTCGTTCAGCTGCTTCAGCTCTGAAAGTACTTGGAGATGGCACACGAGCGCATACATTGCTACTTAGTTCTCACCATCAAAAATTGCAGAAAAACATTCAAAGTCTTCGCTCATCAAGCACTGCCAGTGGAGCAGCATTTACTGCTGCTCTTTCACAGCTAGTATTCTCAACCATTGCACAAGGGGCAAGGGATTCCCTGGCAGTTTTTGGGGAGGAGCCTGCGTATTCATCGGAGCTTGTAACTTGGGCTGTCAAAGAGACAGAGGGGTTTGCTCTTTTCCTCAAGAGGCTTATTCTGGCCTCAACAGCATCCGCTGGGGGTCTGAGAGTTGTCACTGAATGTGTTCAGATATGCTTGGGATACAGTTCCTTGTTAGAAGCCAGTGGATTGTCACTTTCTCCTGTCTTATTGAGACTCTTTAGGCCTTGTGTTGTGGAGGCACTATGTGCTTACATAAAAAGAATTGAGCAAAGCAGTGCTGCACTGGCCGCTGCAGAGGACTGGTTGCTCTCTTATCCACCGTCTGCTGAATCATCTTTGTCTTCCACTGGATTGCTTAGTCATTCAATTGCTTTGCAGCCTAAACTTTCAATCAGTGCTCACAGATTTAATTCAATGGTTCAGGTAATTAATTTTTGTCATAATTTCTTTCTTGGTATTGAACTCATTGCATTTTTATTGAATTTCTGTTTTTATATAGAGATGTTATTCAATTGTTTTCCCTTAGAAGCTTATTTGATTTCTTTATCTAATCCTTCAATATGCTTGGATAGGATTTGCTTGAGGATGTTGGATCCCTTGAAAGCATGCAATTGGATGGTTTGGCATTAGATGGTGTTTTAGAAGTATTCAACTCTTATGTCGATTTGTTGATAAATGCACTGCCGGGTTCAACAGAGAATGAAGAGGACGTTCATAATATTATAAGGATGGCAGAGACCGAAACACAACAAGTAGCTTTGCTAGCTAATGCATCCCTTTTAGCAGATGAGCTTCTACCACGTGCTGCATTGAAGCTTTCGCCATCGAGCCAGTCTAATAGAGTTGACATGACTCCAAGAAGAGCTTCAGAGAGGCAAAACCTTTTGCCAGAGCATAGGGAATGGAAGAGGAAGCTTCAACGGTTGGTTGATAGGTTGCGAGATAGCTTCTGCAGACAACATGCTCTTGATCTCATCTTCACAGAAGATGGCGATATTCGTCTCAATGGACAGATTTACACATTTATGGATGACAGCACAGAAGAGCCTGAATGGTTTCCATCTCCAATTTTTCAGGTAATCTAGTCTAATTTCTTTACAAACAATGTAAACAAGGTGTTGTAATCAAAGAAGGTGCTTGCATAATGTTGACATAGCAGCCCTCACCAGTCTTCTACTCTTCTTAGGATGGTTGCTTTTTTTTTTTTTCCTTCTTTTAAGCTATTTTCATCATCATTGCCCTCTTTTAATATAAGTATTGTACACATTCATGGACTTAAAACACATAATGCATATAATATGATTTTTCCTGGCTTAGTTTTCTTAAAAGGGTTTCCACTTGCAGCAATTTTGGAGCATTAGACCCACACCCTACTTTCATATTCACTCTCATTGCTATATATTCTGATGCTTTTCACCGCACATGCTTCATCCTATGATTAATCATTTTGCCTTTACGCCATCAGGAATTTTTTTGCAAATTGACTCAGACGGCAATCATTGTGACTGATATGTTTGTGGGAAGGGAAAGGTCTGCAACTATTCTATTAATGAGAATGACAGAGACTGTGATCTTGTGGCTCTCTGAAGATCAAAGCTTCTGGGTTGAGATAGAGGAAGGGCCAAAGCCTTTGGGTCCTCTTGGACTACAACAGGTGCATTTTACTGACATCTTTGACCATAAATACATTGAACTTCTTATAATTATTTGAAGTTTTTGCAGTTTTATTTGGATATGGAGTTTGTGATGCTTTTTTCATCCGAAGGACGGTATTTATCCCGCAACTTGCAACAAGTTATTAAGAACATAATAGAGAGAGCTATTGATGTTGTCGCTGCTACTGGAATAGACCCCTACAGGTATATCCAATTTGGAATATTATGGACTACAAAACTATTTTTCAGTTAAAAGAAGAGGCTTTCAAGCTTCATGCTTATGCATAGATGTCCTTTCAAATATATTATGATCAGGAAATATCTATTGCAGCTCCATAGCCTCATAAACTCTTGTTTTGGCAGTGTATTGCCAGAGGATGATTGGTTTGCTGAAGTTGCTCAAATAGCAATAAAGATGTTAATCGGGAAAGCCAACTTCGGTAATAATGTAGAACGAGACGATACCAGCCCCACTGCATCCTCAATCGTATCCCATGGGAGTAACTAGAGAACTCAGTTGTTTGTCCCTGCATCTACCTAATCAACTGCCTTTGATCTCTCACCAGAATTTTACTCAACCTGTGACAGAACTTTCAATTCACCAAATGACAGAACTTGCAATTTGGCCTCAACTGAGCCCAGAAATCATCCTAACCATTTATGATCCATATAGTCTCATGAGAATTGATAGCATTTGTAGAATTGTCAAGAATTGAATTGAGTTATCATAATACATTAATCCATTTATGGGATCTGTTTCTTTCAGTTCTCTCCAACCGGTTCGAATATCCGTTTTTTTTTTTTTTTGTTTTCCAAGCTTGTAGCTAACGGGTCACGTGACGTTAACGTATTGCATCTGATTCATTATAAGCTCCAATTTCACATCCCCGGTATATCTGTTTGAAGGACCTAAATGGTATGCATTGAAAACTGGAAAAATGTGCTAATATAAGAGATTCCATTTGGAGGTGTTAAGACAGAGAAAAAAAAAAAAAAAGGAGAATGAAATAATTGGTCTAGAAGTTTTAAATAATGTTCAGGACAAAAACCAGTGAGATTTTTCTTGTAGTGTAGTAGACAGAGGTCAGTTGTTGGGAGTGCAGAAGTCTATGATGTCCGAACATGAAAGTTCTAAAAGTAGAAAAAATATTAGGGAGGAGAGGACCACACCGCTCTTGTAATCTAAAACAACATGGAACTTGTCAAACTATATCTGCTTCTCCAGTGGATTAGATGCTTCAGTTTTGTAATAACCAGTGCAGCTTCTTGGGGGGGTGATGTTTTGGATCTTTTGAGCAAACAAGTTAAAAGAGCTGAGGATTTGTTTATTTATTTGGGTACTACAAGGATTTCTGACATTTCTCAGAATATTATATATATATATAATAATAATATAATATGCAAAAAGAAAAAAAGAAAAAAAGAAAAGTAAAAAACATTGATTTTAATCGACTCCTTTAACCATAACCAAGGACACATCATGACTCATGATTCAGACACACTAATGCTTTTTCAGCAACCACGTACTGTAAAGGAAAAAAGAAGACTGAATAATTGAAATAAACATTTTTGACCAAACTCCAGTTTTTTTTTTTTTTTTAACTTTATTCCAAGTCCTTAAATTTCGGTAGCTAATGCATAATTGATATCTCAACCACTACCCCATTTCAAAATTCTTACTTTTTTATCTTGTTGAAATCACAGAAATTCTAGTTATCCGTGCATAGAAAAATGGGTTCTCAGTTCTTGGTAATTGTTGCAGTATACACCACCATCATCATAACAACAGTTGTAGAGGGAAACATAGCATGCAACTCCAATGATCTTAAAGGTCTTACAAGCTTCAAAGCTGGGATTCATACCGACACATCTGGCCGGTCGGAGAAATGGGTTGGGAGCGATTGTTGCAGATGGGAAGGCATTTCCTGTGATAATGTCACCGGAAGAGTGACCGAAATTCTTCTTCCAGGATTCATTTCCACTGAAGATTCTGTCTTTCAATCTCAGATGGAAGGAAAGCTGTCTTCTTCAATAACACTTCTCACTTCACTTCAAGTACTTGATCTTGGTGGACTAATTGGTCTTGCTGGAACAATCCCACCATTGATCGGATACCGCCTTCAAAAGCTCAAAAAGCTCTATCTTTATGGCAACAAGCTAAGTGGACCGGTACCAGGAAGCATTGGTAAGTTGTCGAAACTCGAAGAACTTCACTTGCACGAGAATAGATTATCCGGGACTCTTCCTCCAAGCCTAGGAAATCTCAAAAATCTCAATGCACTTTTTTTATATTCAAATCAATTTACTGGTATGATACCTGATTCATTCACAAACTTGACAAATTTAGTACGTTTGGATCTTCATAGCAATAATCTGAATGGTCACATACCAGAAAAGATCGGTGAATTACAGGTATTGGAAGAGCTTGATTTCTCAAGCAATCTCTTAAGTGGGAAAATTCCAACTTCATTAGCTAATTTGACTACAATTTCAGTTTTATATTTGGATAGCAACTATCTTGAGGGAGCAATACCATTTCCATCTAGATATGGTCAAATGAATTCCCTCGGATTCCTGAGGCTGCAAAATAATCATCTAACGGGAAGTATACCGCCCAATTTCGGGTATCTGGCGTCTCTCCAGAGAGCCTCCCTAGCAAACAATAAACTTCAGGGAGCAGTTCCTGCTAGCTTGGGAAATCTACAGGATTTGACTGAGCTGTATATCAATGGGAACCGGTTATCTGGCCAGATACCGAAAACAATTGGTCAGCTCTCTCGGCTAATGTTCTTTAGTATTTCTCATAATTTGATTCAAGGAGAGTTGCCTTCCGAGATGTCTTCATTGCAAAATCTTCAAACTATAGATCTGTCATTCAACCTTTTACGTCTTTCCTCCATCCCGAAATGGTTAGTAGAACTGCCATCTCTTTCGCGTATATGTTTGGCAGGATGTGGGATCAAAGGCGAAATTCCAGAATCCTTGCGAACAACTCCAAGTCCGATACAGGAACTGGACTTGTCGGTAAACCATCTCATTGGAAGCATACCAGCTTGGCTTGGAAGCCTCACTCAGCTTTACTCTCTGAATCTCTCCAGGAATTCACTTGCTTCGAAGATCCCTGAGACGATTACCAACTTACAAGACTTGGGAGTACTTGATCTTCACTCAAACAATCTAACGGGATCCGTGAGTCAGGTTTTCAAGATAGGGCAAAGGTTTCCTGATGGTTCACTGACATACATTGATCTTTCAGATAATAGCTTCTCAAGTGGAGTAGAGCTTATCGGTGAAGGAGCACAAACTGGGATTCAGTATCTCAACTTATCGCATAATTTTCTCGAAGGCAGGTTACCAATTTCCATAGGGAGATTGAAGTCACTAAGAAGTCTAGATGTGAGCCGTAATAAGTTAGGTTCCGCCTTGCCAGATGCTCTCGCGTATGAAAGCTTGTTAGAGACACTGAAGCTGCAAGAAAACCGATTTACAGGTAAAATACCAAGCGAGTTTTTGAAGTTAAGAAAGTTGAAGGATTTGGATTTGTCAGACAATCTCTTGGAAGGGGAAATTCCTGCCGGTAAACCTCTGAGTGAGTTTCCTGTGAGCTCCTTCTCCGGAAACAGAGGCTTATGCGGAAAGCCTCTTGCTCCCTGTAAAGCTTGAGTACTGGTTTACATGATTAAACCAAAAAAAAAAAAAAAATTCAACAGTCCAAGCAAATTAATGTAATAGCTTCTCAAATTAATATACTATTTATCTTAGTAAAACTTGTTCTTCTATATATGTATCCTCTGCTACCTTATCTATATAACAAATGATATACCGAGCAAATATACGACCAATCGAAACATATCATTACTATCAAAACATGACTCAAACACACACTGATCAATTGTTTTTTCAATAACCGACTTTATGCAGCCATTAAAGCTTTCAAGGTTGCAAGAATACTAGAATTATGTGAGCTGCAAGAACATGGAAATGAAAAATGAAGAGATCATATGTATTAGGCCTATACATTACACATAAATGACAATATAAAGATACAAAAAAATTTGGTTTTACAAGCATACCCTGCAATTCTTTCAAAGATTTTGTTCTTTCAAACGGGGATATGACTGCGATCTCTCTTTTACCTCTACGGACATACAAGAATTCTGTTAAAACCCTCTTTTATGTGCCTGCGGTGCTTGGGGTACTTATCATGATATTACAACATATTGATTCGGGGAATTCCTCAACTTCAATCTGTGTGCGCACAAACTGGTGTATAAATTGTACTTCTCGCGTCTGATTACTGAGATGAAGAGATCGTCTCAGAATCACTCTCAAGATACAAAAGAAATTTCTTTTAATGTTAGCCTTTTATTAGATATGAACTTTTTAGCCTTACAATCTTACATTGAACACTTATAATCAAAGGGCCTCTTCACTGTGCCTCAGTTGATTGTAATTCATGTAATCAATACCATTTAACCGTATACAAAACAAAACCTGCTCCGGCAACTCTTCAACTTTGTTCCCCTGATTTAAGAAACAGATATCAGTAACAAGAAAAAAATCTTTTAAAGCCTAAACTCTGGCAGAAAATGTATTGATTTTGAAAGAAAAAATATATATCTTGCCTGAATTGTGAGGCCAACATCCAAAACGCAGAGCTTCAGTCTGTCTAAAAATGATTCGAAACCTTTCCTAGAAATGTAACTAAATCTGTGCATATCTATGTCGATCTCAAAGTAATTTTCTCCCTGTAACAATCAAAAAGGTAAGACTGATGAGGACTCATCCAATAAAAAATTAAACATAAAATGTCTAAGGAGGAAAACATGGTAAAACTACGTCGTTATTTCTTTATCCATTGAAATCAAATTCCTGTGTCAGTGTTTCTATATCCATTGCCACCATATTCTACTTGCACTCGATAACATTACAGCATGTCATCTGATATCTATACTTGGTTAACTCACTTTCAACACACAATTCTATCGTTTATAGGGTAACTAACAGATAACTAAATCAGTCCAAGAGTGGTAGCAACCAACTGGGAGGATAAAATTGGCTAACCCAGTTATTTAAGAATCACCGGTCACCAAAATAAAATGGATGCATAAATAATATACAATTTCTGTACATCGTGCTCTTATAGTCAATGAAGTTCAACTTAAATTGAAATGCCGAATGCACAGAATTGACTCCATCAAGTGTTATGTAGAGCATAATGGACTCTTTCAATATCATCTCAAAAACAACATATGAGCTTGCTTACTAAAGATTTTTGTGCTACAAAGCTAAAGCATATGACTATTGTATATGAGATGGTGGTCGATGAGAATATTGTTGCCGCGGTAATCAGAGAACTTAAGTTTTCAACAGTAAAAGATGTTAGAACATCTTTCACGTTGTTCAATATAATTTCAAGTCTTCTTAACTATAAAACTAATTAGGTATATAAGAATGAATTCATTTCACTCTAACCCGGTAAAATAAGTTGGATATAAACTTACCAAGTAAAACTCATGTTGAGGGCGTGAAAGAACAGGCTTTTCATTGTAAGCCTGCATAAGTTTTCTCTCCGCCGCACTCAAATGTAGATCTTCAACATTTACAACACGGCCCAATATTTTCAACCTTTCTCGGAAAGGTACAATTGCATCTACAGGAAAACCTTTGACCTTTTCAACTTCATCATCGATTAACCTCTGTTTTGGGAAACAAGCATATCAGATAGCTTCCAGCTAAAATGAAAAATGTGACTATTAAAGAAGCATTCTTATTGTATGACTACTAGGACCAGCATCCCAGCAGCATATATAAAGTAACGAGAGAGCAGAAATGTAAAACTACAAA
The DNA here is from genome assembly GCA_035582765.1 of Acer negundo. Taxonomy (NCBI): domain Eukaryota; kingdom Viridiplantae; phylum Streptophyta; class Magnoliopsida; order Sapindales; family Sapindaceae; genus Acer; species Acer negundo. The sequence goes on along the minus strand of CM069239.1, from coordinate 5,992,129 downwards.
GGAACCAACTCACTCTGATATTTTCTTGAAAATGAGGTGGGAGTTCTTTACTATAACTGTCAGAAAGCTTAAAGTACAAAACAATATTCATTCCTTCACCATCAACTTCACCTTGAAAAAGTGCAGTAGGATACAACGGAATCTGTAGAATTAACAAAAGCAGTCAGTATCAAAATACATGATAAAGAAAATAATAAACGTAAAATAAAAAAATTATCCTCTTTTGCATAATAATAATCATCATGATGCTCACGCCTGTTGAGACTCAAGAAAATTACGCAAAAAAACATGTAGAAGAAAACGGGAGGGTACCTGAACATTTACAACAAGTATAGGTGGAAGCTTCCCAGAAGAACTAATAGCAGGGAGTTCCACAAATCTAGCTATATGATTTATTTTTCGCTGACTTAAAAATACATCAACACCAAATGGATAATATGCAGCATAGTTTGGTGCAAATTCCTTCTTCTTGTCCCTGCCATATAAAAAAGTCCATGGTAAGTGATATGAGAGAACAGTTCTGCTAATATAAGTCCACCTACGTGAAGTCTCAAATAAAACTTTTTGAAGATTTCGCTCAAGTGTTTGCTAGTTTGTAAACATAATATATATTTGTGTATGAGTAGAAATCACTGTTGATTTACAATCTCACCTAAAGTAATTCTTCCCTCGGACTTTGAAAGAATTTGGCTCAATATTTGACCAACTATCTAGCATCTTCTTTTCTAGGGGGCAAAAAGGTACTTGAGAACCTGCTATCGGTCTTGATAGAAGCATCTTTGAAGAAACTGAAATAATTAAAATAAGATAAAAGCATTAATAAAAAAATTATAAAAAAAAAAAAACGACAGTCGTATGATCATACAGTTTCTAACAGATCCCTGATGTATAACCACCAAGAACCACAATCAATTAAATGGTTGAATTTCCAAAATAGATCAAGCAGTAATTGAAATGGAAAATAATCAATAAATAATTTAATTTGAAGATAACAAAAGAGAAAAGACACGCCTGGAGAATGCTCATATACGTATTCAGAAGATAATGAAACTTCAAATTGAGTGGCATAAAAACTCACGTAGAGTAGAATTAGCATGTCCATCCCTCCATTTAAAAGAAAGCTTTGAGGCAACCTTTTTTATTGCTCTTGGAGGACTAGAGATTAGTGGTCTTCTCTTTTCAATTGAGGGGACAGTAGAAGCAAGACAAGGCAAACAGTTACTAGGAAGAATTCCGCAATTATCCAACAATCCTTCATCCTTGCCAGAACCCTCATCCACAGAGGAGGAGATCTCATCAAGGAACACAGGTTGCTTTGCCTCCATCAAAGATCCATCAGATTTCGATTGGAAATCAACATTAGAAACCTCGCTAACTGAATTGCGAGCTGAGTTTCCAGCTGATGAATGCCCTTGTTTTTGCAACTGGTCAGTCGAAGAGGTACATTGTTGAGCATTGAAATTGTGGTCTCGATGATTAGCATCTCTTAGAGATACATTACTTGATCTGGACACACCATCACAGCCACTAATAGATGACACATCTGCAGAACTCAAATGTAAACATACTTTAAACATATGCATGTTGAATTAACCAGCAAGGTAATAAAAATAAATAAATAAATAAAGGAAATTCATTTATATGAATAGTGTCAGACATCAGCATACTTCTTACCATCTTGAACACTCTGGAAATCTTCATCACAATCAGAGTCAAATATTCCGACTGAATCATACCATGCCTCATCAGTACTTCCTGCTGAAATCATTACATGGTAGCAAAAAGAAAATGGAACCATTAGTAAAACAAAATTATATTCAAGCTGAAAATAAACCACATTCTTCATGGTTGTCTACAAGTAGATAACAAAATCAACTACAGCATTGAATATTGAAACATAACTCAAAGGGGGCAATACACACAACTTTAAGGTATACATTAAGCCTATCAGGCACTGCATGTCAGAAAAGGTAAAGTTTGTATTCAAATCTCATCTTTTGTATTTTATAACATGAAGATTAGTATAGAAATAAAGGCGGCACCATAGATTAAAGAAAGATCATTCATGATGAACTTAAGAATAAACCCGTGAAGTATCATGTATACCCTTCAAAGAAACAAGTGATTCAAAACACAGAGTGATGCAGAGTTGTAAAAAAGGTGGCTGATCACTGCTGCCTCTTTGTTTCACATCAATGAGCTGCGTTTCAATGACCTTGACATGATCACTGCTGCCTATTAAAGTTTACCTCATAAAGATTTCAATAGAGCCCATTCCTGCAGCTTGATAGTGCAATTAACTGAACAATCTATATAATCTAATAAGTGACAAACACCTTATCCAGTATAAGATATTAACAGCCCAAGCTATCCAACACCGGAGATATTAATGTATCCAACACTACATTAATGTTACAGCAATTCCTTTATTCAGGCTAGCTAATTTTCTTCGGTAATAAAATTTAAATTCTGAAGAGAACTGTCGAAAGTAACCTCTCAGGGCTAGAATAGGAAATCAAGAAAATCTAAAACCTTTGAAATGGAATCTTCACAGCCTGCAATTCAGAATGCTGTTAAATTTGTAATCATCATCAAATAACAGCTCAACGAACAAGTTGTATCCTGAAATGATATTCAAGTAAGCCGTGTTGCATACGCTAAATATCAGCTTCCAATCTGCTATTCATCTTACAAATGGAAATCTAATTCAAATCTGTACAATCTCCTTGAACTTCCATGGAGAAGAATTTAAACTATGTAACAACCCAACCTCCTTTTCATGAACTACATTCTCTTAAATCATCAATAAAAAATAAAAACTTCAAGTAACAGTAAAAAAAATTCAGGTAACCAAGCTCATGTTTATCTACAGTATTAAAATCTTAACCAAACAGAACAGGAAAAAAAAAAAAAACCCCAGATAAGCAAACCTCAATATTGCATCATAAAGATAAGCCAGCATAAACCAATCAACTATTGACAAATATCCCAGAACTCTGCTTCAAATTGAGAAAACCCCCAATGATGATCACATTTAACAATAACAGTCTCACTTTTGATGAACCCACACCAAATAAATCAATCAAAAAACACACCCCAATAATCACATTTTCAAACAAAAACTAAATTGAATCGACTGAATAGTAAAAAACAATATGTGATTGAAAGAGAGAGAGAAAAGAAAGGACCTTGAAAAGTGGGGTTGTTGAAGGAAGAATGGCGATCAAGAGGTGCAGACCTATCAACCTTGTCTTGTGATCGATCAGATAAGCGAGAAGAAACTCTAGTTTTGAAACTTTTCCTTCTTTTGCAGTTCTTCCTCTTTGAAGACCTCAATCTACCACCAACACACCCCTGTGGAGTTGACACACAAGCCCCCATATCTATCTTTCTATCTCTCTGAAGATCAATCGCCAAATCACCAACATATGATCATCACCATCGAAACATATTTCTTCACACACCCAGATGACTTTTCAGAGAGAGAAAGCTGAGAAAGCTGAGCCTTTGTTGAGTTTTATGAACAACAACAACTCCTAGGAAAATAAAAATAAAAATAAAATTATTTGTTTTTCTTTTTTTTTTTCTTTTTTTTTTTATAAAAAGAGAGACAAAATAATGAAGGCAGTTGTTGCTAATTTACCTGCTTTAAGGCATCTAATTTTTTTCTTTACGAGATGCGGAGGTGGGGCACAACGCCAACACCTATATACAGGACAATCAAACTGACACGTGTGCCAAGTTTCCTGCAGATGTCAGCCACTCACTCAGCTTCCACGGTCGTGTCATGACTCGTGTGTGGTGAGTTTTAGTGTGAGAGTGACGTCGTCGTTTTGTTTTGTAAAGTGTAAGATTGTACGTGGTTGTGAGTTGAGACTTGAGAGGAGCGTGTGATCAGTTTATGATAAATAAAAAAAGGACAAATTGCAATAACATTACTTGACTTTAGGTGAAATTTCAGATAGATTGAATTTTTATCGAAATTACAGTTCATTATCTTTGACTTTGATCCAACCATTGAAGGTTATATGTGGACCGATCAAACTACGAAAAGTCCAAATTATCCCTATCTTGCCTATTTTATCCATTATTCTTTAAATATTCTTAAAAATGAATAATTTTTTTATTAAAAAAATAACTATAAAAAATGTTTTTTAAAAAATAAATAAATAAACATAAGATAGTATAAATTAATATATATATGGTCACGTTCCTATCAGGACATTCTTATATAACTTTATCAGGATACTGAATGTGAGCCACTTATTTATAAAAGTGATTTGACAAGTGCATACATACCAAGTCAAAGTATGTAAAACGAGTGGTTCACATTCAACGTCCTTATATAATTCTATCAGGATATCCTCATAGAAAAATTTTCCTATATATATATATATATATATATACTGTAATATTAAAATATAAATATCTATAATAATAACAAAACATTATTAATTATTATAAATTTAAAAAAAATCCTTACCCCTTTCAATTAGAGGAGATCTAGATGGATTGATTTCCTAAATATCAATCTATTTAAGTACAAAAAAAATTGCAGTTAAAAAAAATCTTATAAAATATTTATTTATTATCTTATGTTTAATTTTATTTTTTAAAATTGTTGTTATTTGATATTTTTTTTTAATTGTTAATATCTAATTTTTAAGTTATTTGTTAATTTTTTTTAATTTTTGTACTTATTTTAAAGAATAATTGATAAAAATAGATAACTTAGGGGTGATTTAGATATTTTGTAATGCTTTACCGGTCAATAGTTAAATTTAACGGTTAATAGTACTGAGCTGTAAACGTTTATTATATATGCAATTGCATCAAAAGTCAAGGAATCTTATTGACATTTACCCTAAAAAAACGAATACTGAAATTTCCAGTTACCGATGAGATCGGACAAATCTGAAATGAGAACATGATTGGTCGGAAAAATAGCTAACGCGTGAGGTAATGATGATGGTCGGTGGTACGATACAGGAACAGAAAACAATATGAATTTAATTTAATAAAGAGAAAAAGAAAAGTACAGTAGCTTACGTGAACTATATTTTACCCTACCTTACCAAACTTTAATGCTGCTATTTTTGTCCAATTTCACGCTGTTTTGAAGATTAACTTCAACTTTTTTAGATATTTGTAATTATTGACTTTTTCTTCGAAAACACCGAAATAAAATTTACAGGTCACGTGCACCAAATTTACGAGTTTTAACGTAAAATTAAAAATTAAATATAAATAGATATTTTCGATTTGAATAGTGAATATACAATGATCAATGTTATTTACTAAAAAAAAAAAAAAATTGAATATTGCTTTAATATATTTTAATATATCTTCTTTTTTTTTTTTTTTGACAAAATCATGCAAATTGATTTAAATCTCTTGTGGTCCGTTGAGCTGATTTTTTTTTTTTCTGATATAAAATACTTTAGGATAATGCTTATGTGAATGAAAGTCAAATAAATAAAAGAAATTAAAGTAATTCTACTTTGTTCTAATTTGATATCCAAAGGATGTGTCATCGTTTAAATTATATTAGATTTTCATGATTTAAATGAATGGATTATAATAATGCAATATCCATTTGGGTACCAGATTTGAACATTAAATTTAGGTAAAGTAAAATTACTTAAAAAATAAATCTCAGTCATTGATTACACATGTTAATAGATCTAATTAGGTCAGGACAATGAGCATTCAACAAAGGATCCTCTCACACCAATAATATAAGAGGTTGTGGGTTCGAGTCCTCTCCAACAAATTATATATTTAATAGTAGAAAGAGTGCTCATTCTGATTGTAATTATAAATCATTTATGCTTAATTATAATAAGTTTTGATATTATGTCACTAATATTTGTGATTTTTGTAGGATTTGAAGTAACTCTATTGCCTCAGTTTTTTAAATAAAGCAAAACAAATATATGCATAAGAAAGGTGGTGGGTGGGGTAAGGACTAAGGAGTACCAAAAATGATTGGAAAACAAATGCCAACTGGCACCTCACGAGTGACGAAAAAGAAGCTGAAAGAAACATTCATGTCTGACAACAAACAAATTATATATTAAGTTTCAAAAAAACCTTTATAAAATATAAACAAATGAAAATAGTTTTTTTTTTTTGTTTTTTTTTTTTTTTATAATTATTTTTTGATATTCGTTGAAAATTTCTCTAAAATCTTTGGATTTTGTCCTATTTTCATCTACAAATTTGTTTCCAATAAAAAAATATATATATATATATATATCATTCAAAGAAATATAATAAAGCTTGATTAATTTTTTGCTCTGGTATTGATAGCTAAAGGAAATTGTACACATACATTAATTTTCAGTTCACATCAATAGATGGATGACAAATCATTAAATAGCTATTAAAAAGGTGTGCATGAATTGTCATGGGATCCAATTTTGGTACATTTTGGACTCCACCTAAGTCCCAAATCTCACATAATTGGCCTGTTATGATTAATTCGGATTTTGAAAGAAGGGGTATGACATGAGTATTCGAATTTCATCGAACCAACCGCATATTATTATTGGACCGGTAATTTTAAAAGAATAATGCTTGATAATCAGTTAGTATCTAAAATACTGACCATACTAATGAAAGTGTAGCACGTTGTTTAATTTATAAGATAAATGTAAAAAGTAAAAGAGAAAAGACAATGTACTACGCTCCCATTGATAGGATTAGTATTTTGGATTAGTACCCGAGCATTATTTATTTTGAAAAGTGTTTATATACCTCTAAGAAGATCCATCCATGATGGTGCTAGATGGAAACAGCTAGCTAGACAACCATATAATTAAATCAGACAAAGGTCTTATAAGTAAAGGGACCTCCTTGTCTTTGCTTGATTGATGATGGTTCCCAATTCCCATGGGGCCATTTATTGCTTTGTTTGCTGTTTATTTCTATGGATTCAAATGAAATGTCTAAAAATATATCTCAATTTATGTTTAACCAACCAAATTGAGACATGTGTCTATATTTATAGAAAAAGTTGAAAAAAAATAATTAAATATAGACACATGTCCTAATTTGATTTGTTAATACACAAATTGAGACATCATTTTTGGACATCTGATTTAAGTTCTATTTCTATATCCATTTTATTTTTCCTTATATAAACAAGTAAGCAACTGACATTGTTTGAGTTGATAAATTAATTTTTAGATCTCAGGAATAGCAAGATACAAGTTATATATATATATATATATATATATATATGTGTGCGCAATTGATTTCAATGAACAAAACTTTAAAATTTTCTGCGAGTCTTGATTCCGTCAAAAATTTCAAAGTTTCAATGAAAACTCGTGTATATAATTTATATTGGAAATTTTAATTGCATATATACATGTGTGTATGAGAGATTTGTTGTGGATTTTTATGCAAAAAATAAAATAAAAATAAATAATGCTTTTTATGCTAGGTATTTAAGAATCTCCATCGTCTTATTTATGGCAGAGAAAAACTTACATGTATCTGATGTAATACATTATAATCAATAGTTGCATATGGCTTGACAATAAAAATTTATTTGATTGATTCTTTATACCATATGGCCATGCATCCATTAGCCGGATAAATTACATCGGTTGCATGCTAGATCTCTAATTGGGTCCTTGATATTACTTGTCGTGTATAATTTGTCTTTGCTAAATAGTAATTGTCATACCACAAAAAAAGTATAGCGATAAAAAAGGGAAGAGGGATGGGGTGGAGTGGAGTGGGAGTCAAGTAGGCAATAAAAAAAGTAGCCTATCTAATCAAGTTTAATTAATTTTCATTTAATCATATGTAATTTCATTGGAATACTCAACCTTTGACCCAATCATACTCATAAAGCATAGTTCGATTTCATACGTACAATTCTCACCTATAAACTCTGTAGACATATGATTATATTCAAACTATATTTATAAATGTTATAAATGACCTTTCAATATTACAAAGTTAAGCAAAAAATTTGTTTTGACTTTAGACTATCTAGAAGAAAAATAAATGTCAAGATCAGTCTAACGGAAAAAGAGTTTTAATAATATATATATATATACGGTCCCGTTCCTATCATGACATCTTTATATAACTTTATCAGGATATTGAATGTGAGCCACTCATTTATAAAAGTGATTTGACAAGTGTATACGTACCAAGTCAAAGTATGTAAAATGAGTGGCTCATATTCAACGTCCTTATATAATTCTATCAGGATAAGGCCATCCTCATATAAAAATTTCCGCATATATATATAGACACATGTTCTTGGTTGATTAGACATAAATCGGAACATCATTTCTAGACAACTGATTTTAGTCGTTATACTAAAAGCAAAGCAATGACAGAACCACAAGTAATATGAAAAGCAAAAAACAGGCCAACTACTTATTGAAAAGGAGAGAGGAGGAGTAAATTGCCATAAAGGCAAGATCCAAATTCAAAAAGGATATATTAAAATTGAAAGCACTTAACAACTTGTCTAAAATATATACAATATAGGATTACACGGATCTTTGTCTAATGCTGTTTAGCCTTTCTTTCTCAATCTAAATAGTCATCATTACTTGGTGGCCTGCACATAACCAACCTAATTAAACACCCACATAATTTGATTTTTTTTTTTATTTTTTTAAATTAATAGGGCATTCAATGACCTTGTGAGTTGTGAGTATTGATTTTCAAAATTTCCATTCATTGCAGTATTTGGTGGGTCAGTCTACCTATTGCTGCAGGGCCCCTATTCCTACCTTTTCTTTTTTCTTCTTAAAACATTTTTTATTTGTTTTAACTCGGGGCACGTTTAGAATCCTAAGAATGTGAATATAAGTTTTGTCCAAATTTGTTTCTGATTCGTAATTACTTTGTTTAAGAGTAATGTTAAACGTATTAAATTTTTTATTTTCTTTTTCAACTTTTTTTTAAAATGACGTTACATATTAGGTTTTAACATCTAATAAATCATAAGATTATATAATAGTTAATGTAACGTTGACATTTAAACTGAAACTTCTAATATTACTCTTGCTAAAAAGGATCGATAATCAGGTTACTGTGTAACATACACACAAATAAGAAATTGTCCTAACTTATCAATGACACAAGTAAATGCGATCTTTTAGTTTTCAATCACTATTAAGTAAACTTAGAGAAAAAACAGATACAACCTTAAATATAGTAGAGTTAAATATAGTTGACTTCTATCGATTCCTCCTAATGTCAAATTATTGGAGCCATACAGTAAAGAAGATAATTCCTTTGTAAGTTCGTTAAGCCTGACGTAGAAATCATCCTGGACCGGTCCGATGGATTATTTGAGGTGTACAAAAACTGACACAAACACTTTTGTAAAAGAAAAAATGTAGTTGACTTTTTCCAGTAGAGGGTTAACAAAATTTGAGGAATCAATCGAGGTATGGAATTACTCGAATTTAATGCATATATAAATACAGTAAAAGTATTTGTATGTGCTTCTTGTTCGAATTTTGATTTAGAGTCGGGATTTTTAGGAACCATTAATTGATGTTTTGCAATTGGGATTTGGTCACATTTACCGTGCTGTTCATGTCAAGCCAAACACTCAAATCTCAATAGACCGCCCAAAAAAAATACTAGCAATCCAAATTTGTATCTTCGAAGTCACATATCTATTTGTCATTTTTCATCTCTCAAACGACATTGTCGAGGAAGTAAGGAAAAATCAATGTGAAAACTGTCTAATAAATAAATAAATAAATAAATAATAATAATAATATGCTTGACAATAAATGCTAGTGGTGCAAAGATATATAATTAGTCGAACATAATTTTGAAGGATATTTTCACATCATTTTAAAATTTGTTTTATAATAATAAAGTAAAATGAACAGATCTGAATTTATTGATTGTTGGCCAGTGGGCACAATATCTAGAAAATTTTGTTTATTATATTTAAAAGTAACTCGAGCATTCCCAAGAGAGATTTCAAAATTTGTAGAATTGTTTATTGAATTCTTTTAACAAATCAAGTACATTTTATGGTTTTAAAAAAGGACTAATTGCACAAACATCCCTTAATTTTAGGTATAATTGTATGTATATGGAATTTTCACCCATAATTACACAAACATCCCCTGTAATTAGTTGACTTCGTTAAATCTAACAATTGACCACAATTTTAACCAAAAAATGACTAAAGTACCCCTAGTTACCTATTTTATAATTAATTATATATATATATACTTTTTTTTTGACAATTTATATATATACTTTAAAAATAATTATATATATACTTAAAAAAAATAATTATATATATACTTAAAAAATAATAATTATATATAATACTTAATTTATTTATTTTAAAAAATGGATTATAAAAATGTAAAAAATGGATTATAAATGGATTATAAAAATTATTAAATAAATAAATAAAGTAATATATATAAATTGTCAAAAAAAGTAAAGTATATATATAATTAATAATAAAATAGGTAACTAGGGGCACTTTAGTTATTTTTTGGTTAATAGTTAGATTTAACGAAGTCAACTAATTACAGGGGATGTTTATATAATTAAAGGTAAAAATTCTATATACATATAATTATACCTAAACTCAGGGGATTTGTGCAATTAGTCCTTTTAAAAACATTAAAATTGATTTTTAGTTATTTTTCATGGGTTTAGCTATGTTACTTACGAAAAAAGTGTTGGTATGATACCAAATCATTTTTTGGAAATAACTCTATAGTTCACTCTGAATAAGAAAATAATTTCCGATTATTGAAGTTGTTTCTAAAATTAACTCAAAACTAACCTTAAGTTGTTCCTAAAATTTGTTTCTATCATACCCATATGGGTACCATAGCCAAGCCCCTTTTTTATATGTGAAAATCTTGTATATCGGTGCAACTTAATACAATAATTTATTTGAGTTTGTAAACATAAAAATAGTCAATAATGGCACCCTAAGATCATTCTTCACTAGAAGTTTGAGTTTGACGGGCACTCCATCCTTTTTTGAAAGTTCGATTTGGATATCTACTCCGATAACGGGAAATATCTACACACAATCTCCTATAAAATTGGAAGAAAACTCGGTGCTTATTAAATACGTATAACATGACTCGAATTCCTACCACTAACATAAAATGAGAGATACACTACCACATATGCTAAGAGGTAATGTGCGATCATAAACGTTTCACCCATACAATTGAATTGTAGTCATAAAAAATATGAAAAGAACCCTAGCATAAAGTGTGGCTCCAACTGTGAAAAATAGAACAATATCATATATATATTTTTCATAGTCATAGGATTCAAACACAACAAATGGTCCCCGGGCAGAAGTTGGAGATTTTTCTTCATATGTTGTGCTGACAACTGCAATGTACCGGCATGTATATGTATATTTTTTGACTAGGTTGGTAGTATTGTTGACAGTTTACCGATAATATTTGTTGTTTTCTGTTTGACTTTTACAACAGATATCTTGAAGTGCGAGATCAGGGAAATAAGATTACAAAGGAAAATCATACACAAAAAGAAATGATAATAATGCGTTAAAGTGTCAACATCAATGTGATAATCACAGCACATCATATCGTTTAATTATAGTTTGTGTTTTTTTTTTTAACTTAATTGGGTCCGAATGAATGCCTTTTACCACCTAAAAATATCTGATATTGATTTAACTAAAAATTATTTTAGAAATTACTTTGTCCAGTAACTAATTTGGAGATTAAAGAACACTGTAGAAATATCAAAAGGTGTTTTCTAGAAATGCCTTATATATCTTAAAAGAAGTGTTTTAAAAAGTATTTATTTCGTAGAGCATTTCATTATTAAAAAAAAAAAAAAAAAAAAATTGGAATAGAAAAGAAACATGTTTGTATACTTCAGCAGTTCAGCTAAATTTTTATGGAAACGTAGCAACAAAAAGCCAAAAAGGTATAGCAATTTAATCTGAACATATTATTCAATGAAATGGAGGCTCGGATTTGCTTACCAGTGACTTTGATATCAAAGAAAGAGTCATGTACAAGCTTTTGGACTTGATGGTGCAAAATGGTAGTATTCTGTACACAATCATGCATTCATGCTTCTGTCTCTGAAACCAAAGGAGCATATATCTTGCCATGAGAGTATTGCTCGTGTGAGCCAGCATCCAAAAATGAAATTGCAATGCCACACTAGAATTTACCAGGATCCTTTGAGGTTTCTGCTTGGGTCATCGAGCTCTCGGAACCAAGGTGTACTGATACCGTGCAGTTGTCCTGTAGAAGTATGTGTACAATTAGGCACAACGTTCTATAACAAGTTCTCCGCTGTTGGGAGATTCTATCACATTAAGTTATCTTTGACACAATTTGTTAATGTAACAAAGTCACCAGTGACACTAACTTAGCAAGTCAAGTATAGAAAATAGATGGCAATATCTCTTACCTTTCTATCATTTAAAGAAATGTTCAAAACATTACATGCAGATTGAGGTTCTGAATTAGCTGACTCTGTGCGAGAAGAAGCAGACTGCCAGTGAACCATTTAGATGAACAATTAGAATTGTCTTTCAAAAGATTACCAGCTAAATCTGCGACCAATTCGTAGACAATCCACTTGCCTCTGACACACATGATGTGAAGTTATCATTATCCAGCAACTCACTGCCAACTGATTTGTTCTCCTGACACGGTGGTGAAGCTTTAGTTGGCGATTCTCCACCATTTTGAACCGTATCTTCAATCCTTGTAACCCATTAAAAATGACTATTATAAGATTAAAGGATACAACAAAGAGGGGAAAAGATAAAAACCATGATAGATTATCCCATCTGTTTGGCATCTTTGACAGGAATACTCTTATGACGGCGAAGTCATGGGAACTCATTTTGATGCATTCTTGCTGGAAACTCCATAAACTTCTTTTAGCTTGGAGCAATTGTAATTTACAATTAAGCATAACAACTGAAATTACACTCTCATGTGCACACATGCATCTCTGATCTTAACTATTTGGCAAACATACTTGTCTCTCAAGATACCCAACAAATAAAATGTTGGTCTCCTACAGTAATAATGCCATGTTCCATAAGAACACATGCTTGCAAGTTCAAATTTAAAACGCAATCCATAACTTGAACGCCATAAATTAAGTAGAAGAATAATCATTTACCTGTTATTTTCAATTGTTGTATTTACATCACCTTCTTCTTTCAGCTCTAAGGCCGAGTGAAATGCCTTCTTATCCTAAATAGGAATCAATAATATATCAGATAAAGTTAGTAACAGGAGGTGCTTCAATTGGAGAGCCATAATAAAGATATGAATAAACATAGGTTGCCAAAGGCGTAACAAGGCACAACTTGAAATCAAAAGCTTACACTGAATATCCAAGAGACTTATTATATAGATTATATCACTAAATTCATGGAAAGGATTTGTTATCAGAAAAATGGCCAATGTGCAGGCTTTAGATCTCTTTCTTACACAAATAAATGTATAACCATCAGAATGTAAAGTACTCCTTTCACTATACACTAAATTATTATAACAAAAATAATCATCACCAACAAAGTTTTTTCTTAATGATTAAAAGGGCCCATTACAATTAATCCTTCTCTGACCTGTTGATTCATACTAGCAACAGCATCCTGTATTCTTCGTAAGACAATTCCTAAACTCCCCACTTCCAAATGCAAGGCCTGATCATCAAGCATTTCAATATCAATTTATGAACAACACAGACATGCAGAAACAAAGTTTAAAATCAACGATTGAAAATTCAACCTCTTTCTCAGATATTACATTCTGTAAGACAATATCCTTTGCTGATAGATTTTTCTGAAGGTAAGGCTGGTTAAGATAACACAATTATTGGAAACATCTTAACCTGACAGAGCAACTTGATTCTTTGTAATCAAAAGAACAGATAGATATTTAGTTATTGTTTGGATATCTCTTCAATTTGAGTTTGGCAGTTATTACTAATTTTGGCTGCTTCGAGCTGTGCTTCTAGTTCTGAAATAATTTTATCCTTTTTTCTAAACTCATCCTCATTGTTTTTCACTTTACTTTCCAGGACATGGATCTTTTCTGCACAAAATAGAGAAAAAATCAAGTCAATAAGGCATAGAAAAAGTATGATGGAATTAATATTATGTAAACAATTTCTTGTTTAAGAACAAATGCAACTCTAGTATTTTTGTTGCATAGAAAATTGATGTGCAACAGTGCTGAACTCCTGACTAATGCAAGTTTAGAATTGATAAATATAGAGTAAAATTGTTACTTTGGTCTAGCCATAACAAATATATTATGAATAATTAAAAGTATATTCCAAAAGCTCCCCTCCCCTTCAACAATCAATAAATGATCAACAAGCATCACTGCAGAGTCCGTATTTCTACACCTAATATAATATCAAGATATAAATATTTTTGCGAAGAGAAAGGTAACTACTGCAAATAATGGAATTTGGGTATTACCAACAAATACTTTGTCATATGCAGAGATTTTATCCATTTTGCTCTTTAAGCTAGCCACTGAAAACAGCAAACAGAGTTATAAGGAATGTCATTGCTTAAACTTCCGTGAAACAGAATGGTCTATGCTGAAATTCCATCCAACCATACACAAGAAATAAGTAATAGTTCATAAAGCTACATGCCTACTTCCTCTTTTTCACTCACAACGTGTTCCACATTATCCACAACTTGCTTGATGGAGAATGCCTCCTTTTCTATTGAGTCAAATAATGTCAAGTGAGAATTTATCTTCTGAGATAGGACCATGAGCTTTCTATCTCTAGTTTCAATTGAACGTTTCATATCACAGGTAGATTCCTGCCCAAAATATATATAAATCACTGAATAACATGTATATTGCAATATCTTATCGACAAGATGAAGCTTCTAGATATTGAACTCATAAGCATAAAATGTGGTTGAACAATGACTAGTTTATACATAATTTATTAGTCTTTACATTGCCTCTTGCATGACAAAGTACAGCAATTTCACATATATAATGAACCGGTGAATGCTAACATATCTACACGTATCGTTTGTATTGTATTAACTCAAATAAAAAGAGGGGTGTTGTAGAATATCAAACTATATGCTAGTAGGTCATCTTGTTTCCACAGGCCACGTGCATTCTTTTTTATCTTAGTCATATCAAGTATCACAATATTCACATAATTAAGATCTGTTTTTACTAGAACATGCATTTTGTGTTCTCCGTAACGCTCTGAAAATTAACAACAAACCTCATAAGCATTAATGAAATTTTCCCTGGCTTGAAGAAGTCTATGTATGGTTTCCTTCAACTCCTTTTGCTTGTTCTCAAGCAAAGCATTGTCGTTTTGAAAGTAACTAACCTAAAGCCAACAACAAGAAAATGAGCACCCTATATGAGCAACAAACATCTCTAACAATCATTTTCACAAACACGTGTAAATCACAAATTCAGATACCTTCCTTTCAAGTTTTTGGCAAAGTTCATTGGACGAAGCTAATTCCGCTTCTAATTCCTGTAACTTTCTAGAATATTCCTCCTCCGTTTGCTTTTGTTTCTGTATCCAAACACCAAAATCAATCTCCCACTCGAAGAAATCGAAACACCAATATCAAAAAATTGAAAAAAATAAAAATAAAATCTGAACACGTAACCTGAACTAAAAGATGGATTTGTTCAGCTGCTGAGCGTTCTCTCTCCTAAAATTATTCAAAAAAACTTAAAAAATATATATAATAAAAACAATAGATTGATGAGTGTAACAGTGATAAAAAAAAAATCTTACTTTGAGATGTCGAGCTTCGTTGATTATAGCTTGAAGCTGGAACTTGAATTTGGACAACTTAAGCAACTCCATTTTTTTTCTTCACAAAATTATTCAGTGATTCGTCTCAATTACTTGTGAAAGTTGCTTCAATTTCTACGCTGCTGCGATTTCAGATTTCTTCTCAACACTGGATTTTTATTCCCCGAAATGCAATTCTCATTTGCTAACCTACAGTTTTCCCGCCATATGGAGATTTTTGATACGAGTTTGCTTACGTGGCACTAGTGTATTAGAATTTAGAAATCACCATTTTGTTACTCAAACGTAACGGTCGACTCACTCACTCACTTTAAATCCAAGTATACTTATATAAAAAAAATCAACTAAAATTTTATTTACTGAGATATATTTTCTAGAAAGCCTCTAAAACGCCATCGTTTTATTATTTTAGCAATTTGGGTCTTGAATCAAACCTTAGGTATCGGCAGTTGGACTTTGGGCTTTGGCCCAAATCAGGGCTGTTATTAGGCAGTTTCATAATAACTGATGATGGGAAGTTGCGGAAAGCAAGTAAACTAACCACCGTCAAATATGGTTTAATAGTAAAGAAAGCTTATTCAGTTTGATAACGACTAAATCCATAAATATGATCTAGTAATGTGATCCAGCCAAGTAATTGGAAGCATACCTTTCTTTTTCAGGTACTATATGGAACAAATAAAGCGAGAACCCTTGTATTGTTGTGACCTTACGGGTTGCTCTCATTCTATGTTGTGATTCAACCGCGGTAGGTTTTGTAAGTATGTTATTGAGGAGAGACTAAAGCATTTTGATCCTGGATCAGATTCTTGGATATATTTTCTCGGAAAAGAGATGTTTATAATTTCAGATTCACCACGACTTCCACATTATTTTCTTACGTACAAGAAGCATAAGCCATTACATCTTAATCTTAAGTACAAATAAAACATCAAGCATCAAACATGGTTTTATTTAGTTCAAATTATAAATTACAAATCTTATAAGGATGTCAATACAAAATCAATGTTCAAAAATACGCGTCTAGGCGGCTGTCGGCCGTCCCAATTAGGACATAATCAACCGTAATAGGCGGTAGGTAAAAAAACGGGCGATTTGGCTAATTTGTCGACCGTTTTTGCCGATTGATCGTTTAAGCGGAATCAAAATCGTTTAATGTCTTAGTTACACTTTTTAAAATTTGAATATTTAATTTTTTTAAAAAAAGATTGAATATTGGTTTTGTATGCAGGAAAAATAATTAATAAATAAATAAATAAATTCAAGGCCGCCTAGGCATTAGACCGCCGCTCGACTATCGTCTAACGTTTATTAGAATACTATACAAAATCATGTTAGAAGGTGATTTTTATGTTCTCTTTTGAGAAAAGCAATAAAGAGGGCCTGGCCTCTTCAATATTAGAGGAAGAGTTTATCTCAAAGCTTATCACAATATCCCATCAATTGAAGAATTCAGAGTGTTGAATTGATTGATAAAATTAAACCCCAAAATAAGGAGATTGAAATGAAATCTTCAAAAATTATCAAAATGGGGTTATGATATGAGGAGGGTCCATCAAATGGGGGGGAGTGACTGTCTTCCAGGAAGTCAGGTTTGTGGTTGTGGGTCAAGTAGCCCTCTCAGTTCATATGGTTGAATCTGCTTCCAACTTAGATTTCTAGATCCCATTTCATCATCATTGCAGTTGGTAGCCTGTCTACAAGACTACAATTATGAGATTTCCTTCTTTTATGGCTTAGCAGGATCCCAATGTTGATTAACACCGGTAATTTTATATATGAATTATTGAATAGCCGAAATTTTAAAAGGATTATATTAATGTGTATTCTTAAAACATATGTTAAGATTTTAAAATTTAATTAAATAAATTATATTTATTTTTTTATTTATTAATACACGACTTTATATCTTGTAAGAATAATTTCTTTCTTCTAATACTTCATTTATATTCTAAGAGCACACGTTAACGTTATCATTTTCTTTTAAATGAGCAGTACTCAGTTTTGACTATTGATAAATTTGACAGTTGATTTAGCAGATAACCAATTGAATCGTTCATCATTGAAAGGGGGAATTCAACAGTCTCAGCAGCTGATCATGCTCAACAGTTGGATGGGCCTAACATGTCTAATTTGCAGATCAAAGTTTGTTAATTGATATCATTTATGTGGTGTCTGTCTACTCTATGCGTCCATTTAAATGGATTATGAGCTACTGTGTCATTTTGAACACTGTTGTAGCTCAATTTACCATCTAATTAGGTTCTTGGTAAAGGTAACAGTACCTTCTAGAAGTGTTGATTTTTTATAAAGTGATTTTTTTTTTGGTTAAAACCCTTCTTTTTTTTTTTTGGTAATGTGTATTATGCATGTACCCTACAATGATGCTGAAATTAGGTAAATATAAAATATAAAATATAAATAAAAAAAAAAACTGCTCTAAAATTCTGAAAGAAACAGTTTGTTGTTTTAAAGTCAGTCAATGTTAACTTAAAAGATATATTTCAATTAATAGTTTTTTTTAATAAGTGATTTTCACATTAGTGGCAGGGTTATGAGTTTTGACTTTTGAGTCTCACCATGAACTTTTTAGAAGTACGTGGGAGGAGTTTTCTCCTAGTATTATACATATTGAAACTTTTAAGTGAGAGATTATTTTAATTTTGGTTCGGAACTTTTATGTGAGGGATTATTTTAATTTCGATAAGAATCTTAATGAAATGATATCGATTTTTATGAATTTTGATCTGAATTTTTTTTTTTTTTTGTAGATGATAAGTTCATTTAAATTTATCTATGAATAAAATTTGAAATTTTTTAAGAAGAAAGAGGGGTATATCACTTTTTCAATTTTGACTTAAGCAGTTATCACCATTTTAATAACTCTTGTTTTATTAGCACCAAAATACATCCACTTATTCTTTTACTTTTATTTTTCATTTTTAATTTTTTCTATTTTTCTCTCTCCATCTTCCTCTCCTTTCACAACTTACAGAAACTTCTCTCTAATTTTTTTTTATCGTTTTAATTCGTTCTCACTTCGTTAGTAAAATTCAAGACCAAAATCAAAGTCCACCCAGGTGTTTCCTTCGTATTTTTCCCCGGTAAATTTGAGACTTATTTGAAAAAATTCGAGACTTGTTTTTGTCTTCTTCTTCATCGCGATGGAGGTCTGTTCGACCTCCATAAATGGTGAAATTGACTATTCGACAACGGCACCGGTTGACTCCGGAAATAGTCGAATCTAGAAGATCGAATAATGCTAAGTTTGCTGGCGCCGCCATCGGTTTCGTCGGATTCGCGATAGATCGTCGCAGATTTGACAACTCAGGTTTGGAGACTATTCGGGTTTGGCTTCATTTCTCTCTCCACATGGCTCGAAACTAAAAACGGATACTTCCGTTACAACAGGTGGCGCACAACGGATGTTTTGCCGGTGGTTTTGTAGATTAACTGACCGGTGATGACGTCATCGGTGGAACTTGAGCTCCATCAATGGAGATTTTGAAAGATAAATAAATAAATAAATAACAAAGGACTTGTAAGAAAAAATTGTAGAAGAGGGAGGGTATTTTTGTCCTTGTCCCATCTTTAGTGCTATTTAAACTAGAGTTATTAAAGCGGTGCTAATTACGCAAATCACTTCCCAAAAAGTGTTATATAATTTTTCATCCCATTTTTTTTTCCTTTATTTCTCTCATTTTTCTAATGCCTTCATATTTAATAAAATAGGGATAAATAGTTCTAGTGCTTGAAAAATTCTCAAATTTTATTCATAAGTAGATTTCAGTAAACTTATCATCTATAAAAAAAATTCAAATCAAAATTCATAAAAATCAATATGATTTCATCAAGGTCCTTATTGAAATTAAAGTAAGGGATCCCTCAGTACTTGAAATAGACCTGACACGGTTCAAAGTTCTAGTTCAAACTGTGGACCGGAATCTAAAAAACTGAAACTAAAATTGAAACCGGGCCGGGGCCGGTTCCGGTTCTAGGGTTTAAGGAACCGCCTGGTCTGAACTGGACTGGAACCGACGATTTCAATTCCGGTTCGAACTGACGGTTCAAGGTTTTTTTTTATTTTTTTTATTTTTTTTTTATATGTATAAATCCTAAACCTAAACTAAAATCATTCTTCTTCTTACTCAGCCATATGGACTTAGTCACTCAGGTTAGATTCTTCTTCTTCTTCTTCTTCGATCTCCTCTTCTTCTTATTTGATCCACGATTCCACCCAAAATCCCTTCAATTCTTCTTCTGCAGCATCATCTTCAGTTCTTCTTTGATCCTAGAGGGGTCTTGGACAGATGGAGTTTGGATGATTTGGGGATGGCCGATTCAATGGTGGTGGTGGGTGATTTGGGATTTTGGGGTTGATTTTTGTGTGTGTGTGTGTGTGTGTGAGAGAGAGAGAGAGAGAGAGAGAGAGAGAGAGAGAGAGAGAGAGAGAGAGAGAGAGAGGGATGATAATCGATGAAGGTAATGAAGTATGAACAGGTAATGATTATGAAGTATGAAGTATGAAGTGGCGGTGGTGGTGGTGATTATGAAGTATCCTGCTTCAGGACTATGAAGTATGAACTGATGAAGGTGATCAGTGATCTAAATTCTGATTTATGGGTTGTTTTTTTTTTTTTTTTTTTTTTTTTTTTTTTTTTTTTTATAAATTTTTTTGAGGTTCAAAACCGCTGGTTCCTTCGGAACCAGAACTGGAACCAACGATTCTGGTTCCACCTAACCGGAACCGGAACTGTGTCAGGTCTGACTTGAAATGATGACAATTGTTGGCCAACTTTATGTATATATATATATATATATAAAAATTTTCCTATAAGGATGCCCTGATAGAATTATATAAGGACATTGAATGTGAACCACTCGTTTTACATACTTTGACTTGGTATGTATACACTTGTCAAATCACTTTTATAAATGAGTGGCTCACATTCAATATCCTGATAAAGTTATATAAGGATGCCCTGATAGGAACAGGACCGTATATATGTATATATGTGTGTGTGTGTGCGCGCGCGCGCCATGCCTTAAAAGTAATAGGAAATCTAGGCATGCCAATTGTCAACTAACTTTTTTATTTTTGGTATTGAGGATCCCAGACTTTGTCCAAGCACCTATCCGACTATCCTCCCTAACTACGTGACACACCCATAGCAAGCTTGTTGGTTCTAACGGTCTATTTGTTGAATGTTATGGAGTATGACAGATAGAAAACCTCGACCCACACCCCTGGTCACACAAAAATGCAAGCGGGTAAATTAGAACTCGCCTTCGCAAGTCTGTTCTTCCACCAGCTGAGCTAGCACCCTGATAGCTGACCACAATGGAATTGCCAAGAATAGAACCAAGGACTTGAGATTTTCATCCCAAACCTAGGACCACCAAGGCAACCATCCTGTGGTTAATCAATTGTTAGCCAACTTGATAGAAAGAGAAGTTGCGTTTCTCATTAGAATTTTCGCTTCACAAACTTTTATGGAAACCACAAAAGCAGAAACCAAACCAACCTCAAGCCTGGACAGAGTGTCTGCATTACCATTTCGAGTAATTTATCCAGCACATGAGAATGTTCATTATCCAAACAGTTGAATTCCAATTCTCTCATCTCAAAAGTTGAAATTGAAAACATTTTAAGCACGTGTTAATTTAAATTTCCAGCTCTAAATTAACAAGCACGTAAATATACATGTAACATGCATGTGGTCTGAAAATGGGTGTTTGGCAGCGGGCACACGCCATAGTTACAGGTCCAGTTGCTTAGATACTTACTATATTTATCTCTCTCACGCCATGGTTTTGACAGATCAGAGAACCCATTAAAGTTGCCTTCAAAAAACGTGATGGAAATTAAATTGAGCTGCCAGAAGGGTTGGATTCTGCCATTAAATGCATCTTTTTTCTTTCTTTCTTTTGAGGAAGGAAAGAAAGAAGGATAGGACTGCTCTTTCTGGTGTTGTTTACGTATGCCTATCTAAATTTGTCATGAAAATGGATATCTATTGCACAAACCATTGTTCACTTCACATCCTTCATATCCACCACTTACTTTGACAAATGGCAATGCTATAGCTTGCATTTATCACACCGCCATTGGAATTTGAAGCCACTTAGTTTTGTTGGGAAGTGCTTTTATGAAGAGAAAAAATGACCGCAATGCAAGGTTTGTTGAGAGCTGGCGAGATCAACCGCGTCTACGAGCACTATCCCAAAATGTAACTCTCATTATTGGAAATGATTGCAATACTATTTTAGGGATCTGTTGGGAACTGATGGGATCAACCTCTACAAGCACTATCCCGAATCAAAATGTAACTTCCACCATTGGGAAGGCATCTCCATACACCTTACGATTTAAATGATTGCAATATTATTCTTCTAAGGTCTTGAAATGTAACTCTCACTATTAGAGGAGTCTTATTCTCCTACACTTTACAATTTAATAAGTAAATGTGAGACTCAAAACCATAAAATCATTATAATTAGAAACACAAACACTTAAAGACACGAGTACGATTCTACAAGAAGGCTTTATCGATGTAATTGGAAAGCTCACATGAGCAAATTAGAAAAATGAGTGGTAGCCCTAGCTAGCTACTTTTTTTATTTTTTTTTATTTTTTATTTTTTATTATCAAACACGTGAGAGAAAGAAAAACACTTACAATCATATGATACCACTGACATTGACAGACATGTATATAATATATAGTTTATCTGGGATAATTACCATTTATGATTCTCAGCTTTAATTTAGACATGTGGAGTTACCAATTCTAGTATTGTTGAGAGATGACAATATTACTCCACTTCTTCTCCCAAAAACGTGTAATATTTGTATGTCATGCAATGACTTTTATTTATTTTATTTTTTTTAGTGGAGGGCTTTCGATTATCTTCTATGTGTTATTATTGCATGTGTTTTGTTAGGGGACCAATCGGCGATCGATACTCATATTTTAAGTTTATGCTTAAGTTTTGATTCACAATTTACGATATATAAAGTTGTATATTAATCCGTAGAATAAACGTTTGTTACGTATAGTTTAATGTGAATTTTATAAATTGAGAGACCGATATCTTTATAGTTTATACATATAACTAAAACGATAACGATGTTTAAAAAAAAAAGAAATTATGGAAAGACTTTTTCTTGATTTTTCATATTAATTTTTGAGAACAATTAAATCAATACATGTGTCGGTGTTTATCTCTTTTCATTTCAGTAATGGAAAATTTGAATTTCATTACGTCATTTTATAAATATGTGTAAAAAATTTTATTCTCACTGCCGTCAGAATAGATATTCGGCTAAATCATGATCAAAGCAACAAAAATTGAATTTGATAGCTTGAGTGCGACCATCTCTCTTATAAAGACTTGTTGTCGAGAGCTTTATATGATCCAACTTAGTAATTAAAAAAAAAAAAAAAATGTGTAATGTTTATCTGCTAACAACAATGTGATTGATGTTGCAATTTTACTATTTCTTCTTCCAAACATTCAACAATTTTATGATCAAATTCAAACCTAATTACATCTCTTTAATTACAAGGATTGCAATTAATCTCATATTTTCTAAGGTAAAATTTCGTTGTTAGAGATGGATCAATTTGAAACCTAAATTTATAAGTATACGGTATATATAATAATAATAATAATAACAACAACAACAACGATAAAGTTGAGAATTTGATATGGCCCAATGATAGGTTCGAGTTATATTCTCTTCTGTCAACTTCCAAATTTGTAATAGTTGAAAAAAAAAATGATAATTATATTCAATTATGAACATGTTTAAGTTTTAAATATCGGCAATTATCATATCATTATTGTCTTAACAAAAATGAATTATATTCAAAGATGAAATTGCATTTCTATGACAAGAGATACATTTTTTTTATGCTAAGATTTCATTAAAACACAAAAGCCGACAAAATTGATTTGTCTTAGCAGTAAACCTTTTATAACAATAAGATTGAGAGTTCAAGTTATATCAATTTCTCTGACTCTCAAATTTAGTACAAAACAAAATACAAATTTAAACACAAAACTTATTGATCAATTATACATTTCTACCCAGCTGCTTTGGTATCAATAAACCTATAAATTTATGCATCTATGATTAAATCCGTAAGACTACATATGGAAAATTAAGTTTCCCATGGAATTTTCTTACATTTAACAAACAGTACACATCATTTATGATACTTAAAAAAAAAACCCTGAGAGTTTATGAAAATGACCGCATAAAAATTATGAAATTTATTTTTAACCACATTATATAATTCATTTCACCCTATAGCCACTAAATTACAGAAATACCCATCCACACAGTTGCATCATCTCCCTCCTTTCTTTTTCCATTTTTGAAGTCAATTATGAAATCATTTTCGAAACCAAACATGAAATCATTTTTTGAAATCAAACGATTTTAATGAAGGGCATTCTAACGTGTTTATTAGTGGAAATTGCTAAAAATAACCACATATATTATGGAAAATTCGTTTTAACCGCAAACGAAATTTTAATTGTTAATAACTATGTTTTTGAGAAATTACTATAATGCCCCCATATAAAAACAATCCTCAAACACACTCTCTCTCTTTCTCTATCCCCGCTCATCTCTCTTTTCTCCTCTCTCGTTAAAATCAATCGCCAGTCGTCGTCTCCTGGGCGTGCACCGCCGGCGAAGGCGCAGCCGAGCTGCCTGGGCTGCACCGACTCAAGTGGTGCGTTGTTGCGTCGAACCAGGTGGTGTGTCGAACCAGTCAACAACGCCGTCGTCGCATCGTGCGGCCGTGCAACAGCGTCGTCAAAGCCTCCCTTTGTCGGCAATGTGATCTGCAGAAAAAATGATAAAGAAAAAACCTAAAATTAAATTAAATTAAATTAAATTAAAAACCTAATTTGAAGAAGAAAGGAAGAAGAAGAAGAGATTTAGTCAAACATTTCAATTTAGTCAACATTTCAAGTTTCAACATTTCAATTTAGTTAAAATTTCAAGTTTCAACATTTCAATTTAGTCAAGATTTCAAGTTTCAATTTGCTTCCAGGTTTTTAAAACATAAAATAAGTTCAGGGGTACTGAATTTTTTTTTAAAAGTGGTTATTAACGATTAAAGTTTCAAAAGTAGTTACTAACAAAAGTTTAATGTTTCACATGGTTAGTTTTGGTTTTCTCTTTGTTTATTAACAATCTAAATTCGTTTGTGGTTAAAAACAATTTTTAATGTTTTATAGGGTTTTTCTGAAATTCCCCGTAAAAAAATAAAAATAAAAATAAAAGTTCATTAGCATGGGTAATTTGAAATTTGCATGGAAGGTAGAGACAAAACCAAGTTCACTTGGTTATCTTTAAAGAAAATCCCAAATCCGAAGCATCATTATTCATGACTTTACAATAAATTGACCACTTTTAGTATTAATAAACATCATAATCATAACAATCATTATTAATGTTGGGACTTTAGTAGTAATCCCCTTTGTTAATCAAACAACAAAACCCGATTCACATCCGATATTTCGTCCTTTTTTTTTAGTTGAAATAACCCGATATATCGTTAATTGAAAACAAAAGAAAAACCCAAACGAAGGAAACCCCACAAGGCCACCAACCTTGAATTATTTTTTTTGTACAGTGTATGTATGTGTACTTGCGCTAGATAAGATAGATACGTGACACGTCAAAAGACCGCATATATGAAATACCCAAACCGCCCCCACCTCCGGATCCACCTCCTTAAAACCGTTGATGACATACGACTTTTGATTGACCAAGACACGTAATGAAAATCCAACGGCGAGTAGGTAAAGTAAATGTGCACGTGAAAGGGACAGATGTAAGAGAAAAAAAAAAAAAAAAAACCAAACCTGAAGAAGTGACTTATTTAGTTTGCAGCTCCCGAGGTCTATATTACAATAACAGTAGGAAAAAAAAAAAAACAAACCAACACAGTGCGCACCAACCTCCACTGTCTAAGGAGATCACACTCGCACAAAGTCACAAACATCTCTCTCTCTCTCTCTCTCTTTTATAGATTAGACTTAACTTGAGAGACTCTCCTTTGCTTTCTCTCTTTCTTGTTTGCTTTCTCTATCTGTCGCTCTCCATTTCTAAGTTTATATTCTGAAGAAATGCTTTGCTTTCTCTTCAAATCCATTTGAATACTTGATAAAAAGCCAAACCCAACAACACCCAGTTTTAACAACACTAGCTACTGTATTATACTAATACTATATACATATATATACTTACACACACACACACACACACATATATTGAATCGAAAGTCCAAACCCAAACCCACCAGTGGTTCTTGAAGTCCTTGTAAAATGAATGTGAAGATTATATAGTCCTCTTTTTTTTTTTTTTTTTTTTTTTTTTTTTTTGTAAAAAAAGATGGATCCGCCGGCAATGATGAATGAGGGTTCGTTTAACTTTGCAGAGATCTGGCAGTTTCCGGTACATGGAGGTGGTGGTGGTGGTGGTGTTGTGAGTGAATCTGGAGGTGGGTTGGGACTTATGAGGAGGGCTCAATTTGGGCAGAATTTGAATCAGTTTGGAACTAATCGAGAGGTTTCTGGTGTTGAAGATGATGATGATGATGATCCGGTGAGTTTTGAGCAGAAATTAGCTCAGGCTAATGTTGCAAGGAAGCGTCGTGATGCAGAGGACGAGACCTCACCCAATAAGCTTGTTGCTTCTACAAGCAGTGGCAATGCCAATGGATTGGTAACATTTCTGTTTATATATATCTATATCTATATGTTTATGTTATTCAATCAGCTCAATTTTGCACTTCTGATTATTATTTTTATTCTTGTTTTGGATTGCATTATTACAATGTTGAACAAGTGTAGGATTTAATCGAACATTAATGTTTCTGGTTCTGATTTTGATAATGATGGTGTTAGTTGTATAGGAATAGCATCTAGAATTTTGACGGTGGGATAATTGTATATTCAATATATTGAATTTAAGTTCTATGAATTTCAAACTTGATTTTTGTATAACAAATTGTTAAATGTTGTTCTAAATTGGGCAGAACGATTGTGATGGGAAACGGGTTAAAACATCCGGAAGTAGAGGAGACGATAATCAGAATTCCAAAACTGATGCGGAACCCAGTTCAGGCAAGCCTGTGGAACAAAACAATCAACCACCAGAGCCATCTAAACAGGATTACATCCATGTACGAGCGAGAAGGGGTCAGGCTACTGATAGCCACAGTCTAGCAGAAAGAGTATGTACTTTTTTCTCTTTCCTCTTGAACTCATTGTAATCCAAACCCCAGTGACAAATCTTTAAGGGCGTGTTGAATATTTACGGAAGATTAATTTATCTAAAGCCCGAGTCTTTATTTTTCTAATTTGAACTGTTCGGTGGATAGGCTAGGAGAGAAAAGATTAGCGAAAGGATGAAAATTCTTCAGGATCTGGTGCCTGGTTGTAACAAGGTATGGACTTGAATTTTCCTAAAGTGCAAATGCTATGACTCGACTATGACACAATTGATACTTGTTAGAATGAATAATAAACTAGTAGCGTTTAAATTTTTCTTCAGTTTTCGATTGACATGCTATATGCGCAAAGCCTTTATAACATAGATTTCCAATTCAGGTTATTGGCAAAGCACTGGTCCTTGACGAGATAATTAATTATATCCAGTCGTTACAACGGCAGGTTGAGGTGGGAAATCCTAACTTTTGAACATGGATAATCGTACCTTTTGTTCATCGAACTTAAGCTTACAAACTTACTGGACATTGCAGTTTCTTTCGATGAAGCTTGAAGCTGTCAATTCGAGAATGACCCCTGGCATTGAAGTATTTCCTCCCAAGGATGTAAGTCCTAGTCAGCTAGCACTATGAACTCTTTAAAGTCAAATTTGTTTCTCCTTTTTATAATTTTTCTCTTGACATGTTATCTATATTGCACTTCCATTTTAGCATTACATGGATGATTCATATTATATTAGAATACAAGTCTTTGGGCTTTGGATAGATTGAATAGATTTTCGGTGAAGTCTTTTTTTTGTTAGACCGATTAAAGACCCTTCTAGTATTCCTCTAGATGCTTACATAGGAATTTGGAAGGCAAAAGTTCGGATTTTAGTTTAGAGAATACAAGTCACAGAAGCTAAACCTACTCATCATCCTTGTCTCTGAGAATTGCTAGGAAGAGATTTACTTCTTAAAAGCACCGAGTTTTACTTTATCGAACAAGGGTTGGTAGATTTGGTTACGTGTTTTGATAAGTCAAATTTTGTATGGGTTGCCATAAGGTTTGTCGAAAATACCGGGACCACGATTTCATTCTCTTGAAACCTATTTAGATTCATGCCTACCTCCTTCCATTGCGATTAATTCTGTTGCTAGCATATGACTTCATTTAGCTGTCAATGTTTTTTCCAAAAGATTTTACATGCCAAATTTATGTATCTTGTTCTGTTTCTCCTTTTCCTTTTCTTTACCCTTTACACTTGAGAATTGAAGTAGAAAGCTGTATGTTTCTAGATGAATATTGCACCAGGTGAATCGAATGGTTATGTTCCGCAAAATACAACATTTCTAAACTTTACTCAACATTGTGTTGTGTTGAGCACTTATTTTACCATAATCACAAACATTTATTGTAGATAATATGCAGAGTACAGAGTAGATTTCACTCTTAGCCTAAAATAGGGCTGAGCTTTTGTTAAACTGTTTCAGAGAGGTATCTTTCCTTTTCCTCTGATGATGATTTTGATAAATTGGCATTTCAGTTTGGTCAACAAACATTTGATGCTGCTGGCATCCCATTTGGTACTCAAGCAACAAGGGAATTTGAGCGTAATCCATCACCAGATTGGTTGCATATGCAGCTTCGTAGTGGTTTTGAGAGAATGATATAATCTAAAAAAATCCCCATCACATAATCAATAAGAGCATGAAGTGGCGTTGCTTTCCGGTTTCAGTGGTTGTTGAAAGTTATACCCTGTAATATTAAATCAAAGAGAGATCGAATTCCCAGTTTCGACATCAAGCATGGAGTATATATCACCAATCTAAAGACTTCTTAAGTTTGTATTTGAACATCTCCGTATGTTTGTATGTCGAAAAACACAGATTCCTTACTTCATATATCTTATAGTATAATCATCACCTTGTAAGAATACCTCAAAAGAATCTCGAAGAATGATCATTGCTCTTGTAAACGAATGTTTTCTCAATTCAGAATCTATGGACTCTTATGCATACAATTTGTATAGACAATGTTTCAACATCGGATCGGTTTGTTAAGAAGCTTAAGATATGTTCAATAAATTAAGCCACTTTAATGCTTATTATGTTTCCTGGAAGTCCTCCTGGAATTAACAAAGTTCAAATTCTGCTTTTAGCATACATGAGATATGGTTTGATATTTTAATTTGGCTATAATTACATGTTTATCGTAGCCACGTTGAATCTGTCGTAAAATGTTGTTGAGTTGTTTCGTTTCTAGTTTGCTTGTGTTCCAAATTCATGAACGTGTTCTGTTGCAGGTGCGCGTAGTAGTAGTAGTAGTAGTAGTGGTGCTACTGTTAGCTCAATTTGTGCTGTAATTTTGGTCCAGATCAGAATTGACAAATTGTTTACACATTTAAATATCAAATGATACAATATTTCTTACAATGAACAAATAAATCATTCCATCATCATCCAATCCCCTTGAATGCCCTAAATAACTTCTTCGTTCACCAAACATTTCCTCACGGAGGCAATCAAGCTTATATCAATAAATGAAATACTATGCAGGTCAAAAAATTTACGTATTTACAATCTTACTTATTGATCTTCTGAGAAAATCTATCAAAATTATGTTGTCGGCTAGGTTGTTCGAAAGGAGTTTCCACCCTGGTTAAAATTGTTGCTATTTGATTGGAAATAGGCGGCGGCTGCCCAAATCACACGCAGGAGCAAAATTACTACAAATACAGTGCCTCCAAGAGTGCAGACCACCTGCAATAATTTTTGCCACCACATCAGTTGTTGGATTGTTATTAGTCTAATTGCACTTCTCCTATTACCAGCAGAATTTGAATACTAAATGATAATTCAAAACTGATTTGGCTTAGTGCAGGATCTAGAGCCAACTCGTGTTTCTCCAAGAAATACAGGGAAGAAAAAAAAAGGCCATTTCAGAATGAATGCTTGTTACTTGTAAATTATTTGTTTTCAGATTTAGGGGAATCAAATTATGTGATGGAAGGGGCCCATTTCTCTCATTCCATCATGAAAATCATTTTAGAATAATCAACTATTAAGTAATCTTAGGACGGTGTCCTATATATTCTCAGATCCATTTATGCACATGTTATGTCTCAGATACTGTACTTGAAATAGTGAAAGCATCAGAACTGGCAATGACAAAAGCTATACCTCAAGAAGAGCTTTCACGATTGAGAGTGCAGCTAATAGCAAGATCCCATCAACTGCAAAAGACACCTGAATACCAATAAAAAGAAAGAGAAGAAAATGAGTTGCCACAATCTGTAACTTCTGCGATAAGCAGGCTGGTGGAACCAACAAAAAACCCCCATTAACATGTACAAGAACAGCAAAACTTCACATGAGAAGAATAGTTATGGCGAGCATAATTATGAAAGGGCATGGTCTGATATTTTGAAAAGATTCTTAACATCTCCAAAATTTATAGCCACAAAAACTGAACCACTCCTTCAACTTCATCTAAATTAGTTATGAATATCTCTAATGCATGGGTATGACAAGCCCTCCATACAAGCAACTTGTCAACGATTATGTGTCTACCATTGTATCGTGGCCCCATCCATCACAGGGTATTCCCTCTCCAACAGCAGATTATATGAGGTATCGACACAATTTCTAAATATTCGGGAATTTCTATTACGATCAATGTTATATATACACTGTTGCCACCATCTTGAATTTCTATCAGTCTCTCCTTCACATGGCAACTGTCTCTATAAGACCATTTTAAACACACATTGCAGATAAACCTTAGAATTTCACTAATACTAATTATGAACCTTTCTAATTAACTACAGGTTATTGCTTCTGCTTTTGAAAATCTTGTTCAATTACTTGCACCAGGAAGAACAGTAATGTGATTATTTATAGTCCCTCAGGATTGTAAAATATATCTCATCTGATCATCCTTATAACTAAAACTGTAACCGTTGCAACATTCCATGTCCATATAATATCACTTAGGCTAGACCAACTTAGAACTTTAACTTATATCTATGACTTCAACATTCATCCATCCGTTGTTTAGGCTTGATCAACTTATAATTTTAACTCAAATCTATGACTGCAATATCCATCCATCCGTTTTTTGTAGGCTTGATCGACTTAAAATTTTAACTTTAAATCTATAACTTCAACATCAATCCATCCATTTTCTCTTAATTCAATGGTTGCAATATACTCTTAATTCATTTATTTTCTTAGCACAATATTGAAAGCAAATGAGTGGATTAATCAAAATTTATAATTAATATAGTCTGATCTGACCTATGTTATATATACAACGGAACGCCATTTTTTATTTTATTAATGTCATCTCACTACAAAAATCCCACAATTGCAGCAAAGAATTCCATGAAATTGAACTGGTGACTAAATTTGAATCATAGATTAAAAAAGCAACAACAGTTGCAACAACCACTTGAACATTTTGTCAAATACAAAATTAACGACTCTGAAAATAATAATAAAAAGAATACCAGCTGAGGCGATATAGCGGCGGGGAGGAGAGAGCGAGAGGCTTTCTTGGCACGCTTGGAGAGTTTCTTAAACAAGGTCTGCAAGAATCTGATGAACAAGTCGATACTGCTCTCCGCATCGTCTTCTTCGTCTTCGTCGTCGTCGTCGTCCACCATAATCACATCGTCGAAAAAGGTTTCTCCAATCTCGTCAGGGTCTTCTCCGGTTGAACCATCTAACTGATCACATCATTCACGTTATTAGTACGTACAAGCGACCAAGTAGTAGCTAGTTTGAATTGCTAAGTGTGCGTGAGAGACAGACCTGGGCATTGCAAATAATGGAGAGTCTGGGAATTTGGTGATGGAATGAGAGATTTGCAGGTAGTGAGAGTGAAGAGTAGTGGAGGTGCTTGGTCGGTGAGAGATCGAAGACGCATGCTGATAAGGTTGTGGCTCTTGCCATTTGAGATTCTTCAATTTAGTAAATCAAAAACTCACCCAAATTATCCACATTTTAGCGTATTTTGTGATAAGTATTTTTCAAAGGAGTAAATACATTAACATCCCCCAAGTTTGTCGTAAACACAGTTTGAGGGTGTATTTTCCCTTTTCAAATTATTATTCGGAAAAAATTAGTATTCATTTTCCGATCAATATCTTATTTTAACTCTCAATAGAACCTGATGAAATTCAATCAATTTTAATGATTTATTTTTGTGTTAATGTCAATAAGTTTCGTTGACATAAAATAAATCTTGGAGGTATAAATAAGTCTTTAATTAACAATTACAAAATTATGGGTTTTGGAAAGGTCTCATGACCTCAACGTTATAGACGTGAGGGACATATATATCATCACATACCATTGGATCAACCATATTTCGATATTTAAATAAGTCTTGAAGGTACAAAAAACTTGAAGACGTGAAATAAGTTTCGGCGTAAACCATGTTTATTTAAAATGTAATACAAAACAACGCAATTTTCAATTTCAAATTTAATTATGACATAAGTTGAGCAAGGGCGGCACTGAGATTTTCGAGATCCAAGAAAAACTATAGAAAATGAAGTCATCGATACTCTATGTATTTTTACTTGATTATTTTTTTCCTCTAATAAATATTTGTAAAAATCAATATAATAACTCAAACTCACGATTATAACACAATAAAATAACAAATAAAAAATTACCAAAATAAAATTTTTATAATTGCATCAAAGAATATATCATTTAAACCATAGGTCATCTCCAGTGGAGATTTATATGTCTATTTTAACTCAAAAAATAATCTCTAATGGAGAGTTGTAATAAGAGCTAAAATAGGTTGAGACTTGAGAGTTACTTGATTGAGTTAAATATAGTAAAGTTGCGTGCCAGTTATATGTGGGACCTATGAGAAAAGTGGTGGGACCCATGCGTTAGATAAATTAAATAATTATATTTTTGATTTTTTTATGAGACCCATGTCATAATGAAGAGAGATAAATGTGTGAGATCCGGTTAGATTTGTTGATAATTGAAGATGGACGGATCATATTTACCGACCGTTGAAAATGGATGGTTCAGATTTGTTGACCGTTGGAGATAGACGGCCTACAATTTTTCGAACATTAAAATTTGAAATAAAAAAATACAAGAAAATTAATAAAAATCCAAAAAAAAAAAATACAAAATTATTGAAAATTTTAAAAAGCTTTCCAAAGGTTAGTTTTCCAAAATTGCATATATATATATATATACTCTATTCCCACATAATTTATTCATCCATAGTTTGAGTTCCTGTTAAATTTTTACATCAAATTAAGTTTTTTAATGTTATCAAACTTGATAATAATTTTAATATATATATATATATATTAAATATTAGTACCATTTTGAAGATCTCAATGAGAAATTTATAATGGTATTATTTTTATCAATATCAAAGTTTATAAATTACAATTTATTGACCACTTGTTTTTATTTTCTTTTCTTTATTATTATTATTATTATTATTATTATTATTATTATATATAAATACTGCATAAGGATTTTTCAGCATATGATTGTTTGTGATGTTTTTTCCCTTTCAACCAATCCAATTTTTTTATAAAAATAAAAAGACTACTTATTAGAAAATAGGCATAATTAAATTTATGACTAAAATATCAATCTCAAATTTCACCATCGGCATCACTAGATTAAAAGTATATATAAATATCACTCTCACTACTATTTGAGACCCAAATATAAGTATAGCTCTCACAAGGGACATACCCAAGATTTTTTGATATGATGAGCTAAAACAAAAGTATATACATAAAATAATAATAATAAAAAAAAAAAAACTTTAATAGTACTAGAAAATTTCATTAATCAAATAACAAAAACAAAGTAATGAAGACAATTAGGGCCTGCTCGGTTATGTTTTTTGTTTTTGTTTTCTATTTTATATATTTTCATTTGAAAACGAATAATTGATTTTCATGTTTTTAAAAGCTGGAAAACTTTAAAAACGCGTCTAGTAGGAATAATCGAAAACAATATTTTGAAAAAAAAAAGTGTAATATGTATTTAATGAAATTGTTTAAAAAAAATACTTTTAAATATACTGTAAGAATAAAAATAATATTATTTATAGTTATATTATATATATATATATATATATTCAAAAACAATTAAATAATTAAAATAATATATATTTTTTTAATTTGAAGTGTACACACAAAACACTGGGAATAGAGATAACCGCGGTTCGGTTTCAATTCCAAGGAGACCTGGAACCGCTAGGTGGTTTCGGTTTCGGTTCCGGTTCGGTTTTTCGGTTCCGGCAATTCCGGTTCCATTTTTTTTTAATATTATATACTGACTAAAAAAAATTATTTGACATGTAATGATGTGAAATTGTAAATGAAATTGATTGGGTAAGCCGAAATTAAAATAAAATAATATATATATAAAACTAAAAAAATAAATTGAAATAAAACAAAAAAAAAATTAAATTTTAAAATAAAAACAAAAAGTGGGTGGAACCAAACCACCGGTTTGGAATCGCCGGTTCCGGTCTGGTTTTTTAGTTTAAGGAACCGGAACCGGAACCTTAAGCCTTACGATTTCGGTTCTGATTTTTGGCCTACGGTTACAGTTCAATTCCACAGTTTGAACCGAACCGCGATCATGTCACATTGTCTGAGTACTGCTTCTCTAATAGTCTAATGTGGTGTATTGGATTATGATTTTAATAGATGATTTTTGGGTGTTAGGATTTTATAGATTTGTATGATTTTAAAGACAATTAGGATTATATGAACTAGACTTTTATGATTATGAAAGAGTCTTTGAACTTTATTTATAGACTATTAGAATTATCCCGACTTTATTTATAAATTATTAGGATTTGTTCATAAAAATATTTTGACAGATAACTGTGTTTGGTTACAGATGAAATTTTTTTTTACATTAAAAAAACAATGATTATAAATATAGTTTTTTTCACAATCTTCTTGCCTTTAAGTCCCATTCTCTTCGACTTAATAAAAATAAAAAATAAAAAATAATCTCATTCTCTTCATCTTCCACCTCCTTACCCACACCATCTTCCCCATCAGTCCACCACCCACTCTCTCTTCCCAAGTCCCCACCACCCATTCTCTGATCATCATTTTCCTTACCCACTTTCAATTTTCTAATTAAAAAGCCCAAAAAGGCAACAATAGGAAAGCATTAGGCCAAAACCAACACAGAGAGAAGTAAGGAAAGCAAAACAACAGACCAGCCAGAAGAAAAGCAACAACGACAAACACACAGCAACCTAGACCTTCACCATTTTATTTTTTTTTCATATTTTGGTGAAGAGATTTTCAAAAGCATGGCTTTACCATAACCATATATGAGAGAAAATTTTTAAATCTTTTTTCAGGTGATAGTAGATTTATGATGAAGATCTAATGGAGTATGGAAGTTGAGGAAGTTGACAATTTGTGATGAAGATCTGATGGGTGTATGGAAGTTGAGGAATCTGAAGATGAGAAAGAAGAAGAAGAGGAGAGCCTTACGATGAGAATTGCATAGGAGATTTAAGAAGCTTGAAACGAGTGGAAAGTCTAGAAAGTATTGTGGGAGATGATTTTTGGGTTTAGCTATTTATACATATCACTTAAAAGTTGAGAAAATCTATTTTGTCATGAAATCCTACAAATCCTGATCTCAATATAATACTACCGGACAATTTGCTGCCCTTGAAAGTCGGGATCAAATACCACGAGACATTATGGACTTTTAAAAAAAAATCATAAAAGTTCTGATCGAATTCTACAGGACTTATCTAACTTACTAAAAAGTCTCAATCCAATACCAACAGATTTTTACTTCTAAAATTGTATATCAAAATCTAAACACCCCCTCTACTATGTATTGATTGATTAAATACTATTTTTTATTTTTTTTTCAAAAAAGGCAAAGGCAATAGTCGGGTCAACCTTTTTTACCGTCTATCTCTAGCTCCCACTCTCTATTGGAGATGGCCTTACTCATCTCACATTTTTAACAACAAAAAGTACTAATTATAATTAAGCTTACTTAAGGAAAAAAAAAAAAAGGATTTTTGAAAGAAAAAAAAAAGTGTATCGATTTAATTACCTTCGAAATAATGACTTCTGAATTTTCATATTAAGAGGAGTTTTGAAGAACCCTTATTTGAAAAAAGGATTATTTACGACAAACATGGGTGTTGCTAGAATACAACCCACAACCACCCTTGATCTAATGTTATTGTTATAAAAATGATAAATGGGTTGAGTGACGATATTTACACCCCTTAAAAATTGTATGTGCACCCCACATTAATATCATTTTGGAAATCCATTATTACCTTTGAATAAAATTACATAAAGGACTAAATAGTTTATAAGTACACCTACTAATAATTATTAATCGATTTATTTTAATCCTTTGTAAAAGAAAAGAAAAAAAACTATTAATTGTTTGATATTTCCATATATAATAAAAACCCTTCTATTTTCTCAAACCATAGCTTTTATTTTAAATATTAATTTCAAATATATTTTCAATTTCTTCTAACGAATACAAATTGATTGAAAAGTATGAAGAATGAATCAAAATCACCCGGTGAAATTGGTTGTGAAAATATAAGTTTTAAATTAATTTTTATTATTTTAATTACAAAAACAAAATTATAATGGATTGTCTTCTCCATTATTATTATTATTATTATTATTTTTGGGAATTGAAACAGCTTACTGCTCCCTTAAGAGTCAAGACCATGAATGAGTGATAGGAAAATCATCAATTCCAACAATTAACTTTTCGGAAACAATTTTTTTTAGAAAAAAAAAAAAAAATTATTAGGAACAAAGCAAATAGGATACAACCATTGTGTGCTGAGAGGTCCTTTTGACCGTTGGTTCTTCTTTTTGGTGCAATTCTGGTTTTCTATTAATGGATTTTAAAATTTTAAACTTAAAACTTAAACAATAAAAGACACATCCATGCACTGGTTAAAGCTAGCAAGTGTATGAAGCCGGTCGAATCTGCAGCAAGTTGCAAATACAATGGTGTTCTTCAACGATTCTAGATTCGTCTCCACCAACCCTCCAATTTTAAATAATAATAACGCTTATTAGTTAACAAATTAGTGAGGTGTACCTATAAAATACAATATAATAAAATTAAAGAAAGGGTATTTTTGATATTAAGTAGAGTTGATTTACAAATAAAAGATTTTTAAAATTTTATAGGGGTGTATTTACGAAAATGGGTGTATATACAGTTTTTAAGGGGTGTCAATATCATCACTCAAATGGGTTTCCATTGGAGTGCCTTTTTTTTGTTGAAAAAATTAGGTGTACAGTGGGCCATTTTTTTTTCCTTCTTAAAGTCATTTATGAGTGTATTTTGTTTAAAATCTTATATGGGTTATATTTTGAAATCAAATATATATTTTGAGTGGCGATATTTGCACCCCTCAAAATTTTTACGTATAGCCCAAATCAACGTATTTTTAAAATTCCAATATTACCCTTAAATAAAATTATTAAAATGATTAATATACCTTTTTTGATTAAATTACTGTTTTGCTATTAATTAAGATTTAAATAATGATTATTTAAAATTATAATATTAACTAACTGTTATAAATAAATAAATAAATAAAAACTAAGTTGAGAAAATAATTGAAGTTAATTAAAAAACTAAACTAATATAAATAAAAAAAGACCAGGATTTTAAGCATACAAATAGATTCAATGAATGCCAACGATGGATTAATTCTCTTGTACTTATTGAAATTGTATAGTTAGAAAAGGAAAACAAAATATTGTAGAACAATGCTTGAAGTATACGGGCTATAGCACTGTTCTTCTAAAGAGAGAATAAAAGAAAATAAATATAAGGAAAAAAATAAAATAAAAAAGCTCCATTTTCAAGTTTTTAAATAGATGGTTTTAGTCAAAAATTATAGGGTTTTACTATTTTTGTCAAACATTATCATTTTTACGATTTTTGTTAACAGTGTTGTTATGAAGACAAAATTGTCCTTATTATTATTTTTTTTTTTTCAAAACCCTTTTCTCTCCTTTCTTTCTCCTTTCTCTCTCATTTTCACCATAATCTTTTTTTTTTTTTCCTTTCTCACACGTTCCTCATCTTCTCCTTTCGCTCATGCCTTCTTCTTCCTCTTCTTTCTCTCCTTTTCGCAGCCACGCCTTCTCTCCTTCTTCTCCTTCTCTTTCTCTCCTCTCTTCTTTTTATCTTTCTCGTCTTTTCCATATTTTGTTAAAAAATTCAGTTTTTTTATTGTTGAAAAATTTCCAGATTTCCGATGGGTTTTCCGATCTTCTCTCTTTCTTCTTCTTCTCTTTCTCTCCTTTTTTCCAGATTTATTTTAAAAAAATTCATTTTTTTTTAATTTTTTGAAAAAAATTTTTGTTTAAAATTATTTCTAGATTTTTTAAAAAAATTTTCAGGTTTTTTTTTTTTTATTTTGACAATTTTTCAGATTTTTTCAAAAAATTTCAGACTATATTTGTTAAAAAAATTTCCATATAATTTTTCTTTAAAAAAAATTCCCAGATTATTTAAAAACAAATCAGGTTTTTTTATATATTTTCAAAATTGTTCAGATTTGATTTTTTTTTTTTTTTCAGATCTCATTTTGTTCTATATTTCATTTTTTTAAAAAAAATTTTGTGTAGTTGTGTTTAAATTTGGGTTGTAGTTGTGGTTGTGTTTAATTTTCAGATTTTTTTTTTTTTTTTTTTCATATCACGTTTTTTTTTTCCAGGTTGTGGTTGTTGTTGTGCTTAAGTTTGAGTGTTGTTGGTTTAAAAAAATTTCAGATTTTGTTTTGTTTAAATTTTCAAAATTTCAGATTTTTTCAGATTTTCGTTTGAAGTTGAAGAGTCCATATTTTCCAGATTTTTTTTCCAGACCGGTGTGTTTAATTGTGTTACTGGTGTGTTAATTGGGTTGGAAAAATTAAACACATCGGGGAACCAAATTAAACACACCAAGGCTGACCAATTAAACACACTAATTGTAAACAAATTAAACACACTAGTTTTAAATCAATTAAACACATTAGACCAATTAAACACATCATATGTAGACCAATTAAACACACCAGACCACCAATTAAACACACAACGACAACCAAATTAAACACACCGGTTGTAATCAATTAAACATACCAGACTAATTAAACACACTGGGCCACAGATTAAGCACACCAAGACAGCCCAATTAAACACACCAGGGGACTAATTAAACACACCAGTTGTAATCAATTAAAAACACCATACCACAAATTAAATATCAGGCAAAACGAATTAAACACACCAGACAAAAACAAATTAAACACATTTTGCCTGGCGTGTTTAATTGTTTTGTCTGGTGTGTTTAATATATTTTACCCTGGTGTGCTTAATTGTTTTTGCCCTGATGTGTTTAATTCATTTTGTCAGGTGTGTTTAATTGTTTTGTCTGGTGTGTTTAATTGTTTTAGCCCTGGTGTGTTTAATTGTTTTGTCTGATGCGTTTAATTCGTTTTATCTTGGTGCGTTTAATTCGTTTTGTCTTGTGTGTTTAATTCGTTTGTCTGTTGTGTTTAAACAAAATGAAATCTGAAAAAACTTGTTTGAAAAAGATCAAATCCAAACAAATCTAAAAAAAAAAAAAAAAATCAACAAAACTCAAACCCAAACACAACTCCCACCATTCATAAAAACAACCACAACCCAAACTTAAATACAACCACAAATCTGAAAAAAAATTTAAGCACAACCACAACAACAATCCAAACTCAAATCCAATTAAACACAACCATAAACCAAACTAAAACACAACAACAACAACAACAACAAAAAAAAAAAAAAATTAAACAATGAAATTTTGAAATTAAAAAAAATACAGATTTTTTTTAAAAAAAAAAAATCTGGGTTTGGAAAAATCTGGAAAAAAAGGAGGAAGAGAAAGAGGAGAAGAAGAAGAAGAAGAAGAAAGTGAGAAGACGGAGGAGATGAGGAGAGAAAGAAGAAGAAGAGGTGTGAGATCAGAGAAAAGGGGAGGGAGAGAGAGAGAGAGAGAGAGAGAGAGATTATAAAGAAGGGCAATTTTGTCCAAAAAGTAAAAATATTTACAAAACAGTAAAAATATTTACAAAACGGTAAAAATAATAATCTTAGACAAAAATAGTAAAATCACTATTTTTTTTTTTGAGGGGGGGGTGGGTGGAGCGGGGGGCTTACAAATTGACCATTTGGTCACTTGGGATCAATTGCTTAAAGATGAAGCAAAGTATAACAAGTGAATGGTGATGATGAAGAAGCCAAGTGAGGTGGATCAAGTGGATTGGATCAAATGAGAGTTGTTTTTAGGTTTTGGAAAATCCACACTAATTACAACACTCTCCCCTGGATTTCTATCATTTGTATTTTAATTTTCTAAGAAAAACTCAATGGGACAAAACCTAGACAAAATATATACAATGATCTTTTAGATCTTGTGGAGTTGGATATTCTTAAAACTATTTCGCTAAAATCTTGTCAGGAAAACACAGTAGGACAAAACCTGATCGAAGGGTAAAAGAGTACAATGCTCATAATTAATGTTTTCTTTAAAATATTTCTCACATTTATACTTTACTAAGAAAAACCCAGTGAGATAAAAACCTGAGCAAAAATATCCATTAATTTGTCGGATCAAAGTATTATTTATGATGATCTTCTGGATTAAGGTAACATATATACGATGATTAACAAGATTAAAGTAATATGTACAACGATCTTCTTGATCAAGATAACATATATATGATGTTTTACTGGATCAATGTAATATTTATGATAATCTTTATGGATCAATTGATTTTTGGGTGTGCTTAGAGAATTACTTCATTAAAAACTTTATCAGGAAAAACCAAATGAGACAAAACCTGATCAAAGGAAAAGAAGTACAATGCACATATGCCTCAATATAATTAATATACTTCATTTGATATGCTCCACTTGATAAAAATTATTTTAAACCAATCTTCTAGATTGCTAACCGGGGCATACATATGTTTATTTAATGAAATGAAATAACATCATAAATGATTAGAGAGAGTATAAGCAAAGACTTGTTTTATGAAGCGTTATTTAAATTGATGTGTCATCATAGGTAAAAATATATCTCGTTTGTGAATAATCCTTTTATGGTTCATATAGATATTTGATATCAGCATAACCAAATAAATTTGAAACATTGTTAGATTTTGTATAAAATAATCCTAAATTTTTCGTTCCATAAAGGTAACAAAAAAGATGTATAATCTCATTTCAATGCTTTTGAGTTGGTGTTGAAAGGAATCTAGTAAATACATCCTAGAGAATGCACTATCCGGTCTAATAAATTGATCCAGATATAACAAAACACCAATTGCATTAAGATATGATATTTCATGCCCAAATGTCCTTTCACCATTTTCTATTAGTTGGAATAGATATTTCTTAGGATCAATAGTTCTAACAACCATATGTTTACTTAATAAATGAGTAGTATCCATATGAAATCTTTTTAAAATCTTTTCAATATATTCTGATTGATGGACAAACATTCCATTTGATATATATTCGATCTTGAGGTCGAGACAATATTTTTTTGTCTCATTTCTATCATTTCAAATTCATTTTATCAAACATTCAGCAGTTTTCAAGAGCTCTTTGTGAGCTCCAATTAAATTCATATTATAAACATAAATTGTGAATATAGCAAATCCGTTATTTATGAAGACACATGAGTATATAATATGATTATTATATCCTTATTTTATCAGATATTCACTGAGACAGTTACATCACATCCGTCCATATTGTATTTAATCCATATAGGGATTTTTATAGGTTCATCAAATATATATTACAAGATCTCGATTTATATACTTCTAGCATTTTAAATCCTTCAGTGATTATAAATCTCTGCATTGAGTGAGATAAATGATTACTACGTCAAGAAGACGTATTTCAAGCCTTTTAAATGCAACCAAATTTATCTAAAATTTAAAACGTAATCGTATTCATCACTAGTGAATACCAAGTTTTTGTGAGAAACTTTATACTACGAGTCGTGCCTCATATTTCACGATCTTGTGTTTTTTTTTTTTCATTATGTTTCCATATAAAAACTCATTAGTATTCAACTAGTTTGATATCTCTAGGTGTCTAAAATACTATTAGTGTAAATACTTTTTGTTTGACTTATGAAGTTAATTCTTCTTGAATTGCTTCTTTTCATTTAGGTCAATCATGCCTCTTGTCTACAATCATTGACATTATGAATATCATAATTATTATTTATAACAGTAGCTGCTGTGTATAAAAATACATCATCAATTATTATTTCTTTATGATTTCACATTTCTCTCTCGTTTGATTTATAGAAATTTTCTCAAATTCTATATTCTTGTATCTCTGTTGAGATTTCTTCCATTTCAATGGATTTAGTCATTTCATAGACTTGTATGATTTATAGAAATTTTCTCAATTTATATATTCTTGTATCTCTGTTGAGATTTCTTCTATTTTAATGGATTTAGTTATTTCATGGACTTGTGTCTCTTTAGATATATCAGACTTTTATAGAATTGATTTGAAGAAAGTGAATTTATTTATAACTCAAGTTTTGTTTACATTATGATTCTAATAACAATACCTTTCAAAAAAAGTTTCATAAACTTATGATATGCATCATATGATTTATTTGTTGCCCTTTACTTTGATCGTTCTTCAATAACAATCGCTTGCACGGGGTTTATGAGATGGTAATTAATAAAATTTTGCTACCTTTAATATATCAGATAACGGATTAATAATCATTTGATGATCAATTATCTTTCGTATTTGAGTGATACGAAGATTGAAAT
The DNA here is from genome assembly GCA_035582765.1 of Acer negundo. Classification (NCBI taxonomy): domain Eukaryota; kingdom Viridiplantae; phylum Streptophyta; class Magnoliopsida; order Sapindales; family Sapindaceae; genus Acer; species Acer negundo. The sequence continues at coordinate 5,949,197 of CM069239.1, read as the reverse complement.
GAGACACATTTATATAAATATAAAAATATAACCGAACTGGTATCTCTATTTTGTATAATAGTAACTTTTCAATTTCTCTTCTCTTTTAGAGAAACTTTCTATTTGGAAATTAATCAATATAATAATATGTAGAATGTGTGTAAAAATATAAATTATCAGAAGTTTAAATGATCTAATAGAAGATTAATCAAAATCAATATTAATCTTTGAATAATATAGAAGTCTTATCTTAGATCACGACACAGATGCAATATGGAGATATACAACACAATTAAATATCTTAAAAAGTGAGCAAGTCCCTATATAGAAATTGGTAATTGTATGGAAATAATAAAGTTTTCGCAATTACCAGGAGACGTTTGATAAGTGATTTCCATGATCCATTATGATTATGAGTATATCTGAAAAATAGATGTTGAACATCAATCCCAACTGCTTTGCAATATTTATCAAATATTTGGTAAGTTCAATCAAGCTAATATGCCTGCAAAAACTAACAATCTGTGCAAGTAATATGGAGATGTTTGATAATAAACAAACATATGACTATTTCGTAGATGCATCAATTAGAACTAGAAAATAATGAAAGGGTTCTCTTGGTGGATGAATATGTCCATATATATCCCTTTCAATGATAGGGTTCAAAACCAACTTTAGAATGAGATGGTTTTATTACTAATCTCCATTTAAGAATTTTCGATAATCATGCGTATCATTGTAGATCCTTGATGACCAAAATTGTCATGTCAAAATATAAGTATTTTTGAATCTGAGAATTTCTAGTTTATAACTGCATAAACTTTTACACATTTATAACTATGTAATATAATCTAGATGAGAAATTATGTATCTTCTCAATAATGAGCTTCTGACCCAAATCATGTACAAATATTCAACACTCTTATTATTTATAGTCTCAATATGACATTAATAAAGTTATATGTCTTTGATCTTAACATATTTATTTATGTTCTGCTTGAATAATATGAAGTATCATTGATGTATAATTTAGTATTGCTTGATAATAATATCGTGGCTCTTCTAGAGCATTTTATCAGATCTGTTGGAACTGATACAGTATTAACGTTTCCTCTTAAGCAAAATCAAATTCATAAAATATTTTTGACTTCGTAGAATTATATGAGTCATTGCACTATTGGTAGGACATATATTTTTCCTTTTGAGAATTTTATGGACATTATTTGTAATGTTATTTTGTATCTCATCTGAAATGATAATAATCTCTCTCCCCCTTTTTTTTCTCTCTGTTTTTTTTTTTTTTTAGTATATTTATTTTGTAAACCTTTTTCTCTTGTCATTTACAAACATTCACTCTTGGGGTATGTTTTGATATCTCATGAATATAAATATATTCAAATTTCCTCTCTTGATATTGCTCCTTCAGGAGCAAGTATAAAATAGATAAAATATCCTCTACAATCTCGTTATATATGATATTAAGATTTTAAATCCTTTTATGATGCTTACAACATCTTGCTAGGATATGTAGATCATTTTTCTCAAATGAATGTCATGTAAACATATCAATTCATATGTATGAGATAAAACAAAATCATTGATCATATTGATTTTTCGAACTTCCGGTTTGACCATGAACCATAAGTTCACATATAAAATTCAGAAAACTTCAGATTCTGAATGGATTTGAAACCCCATGTTCCAAATAATAAAGTATGACATTCATATATATAACACTGTATCCAAAATTCCAGATTTTCATCGGTTTTCAAAACTATGCCAACTTAAATATCATAAATCCAGGAATTTTAAGTTATGGTTAGTCGATCTAGCCGATCTCATATATTGTGTATAAATAAATAATATGAATATTTTAAAGAGAATAATAAATAAATCCATAACTGTATATAGGTTCTGTCGACACAGTCGTAGCTAGTCTCTGTCAACACAGCCGTGGCCAGTCTTATATATTGCGTATAAATAAATACAAATATTTAAAGAGCACAATAAATAAATTCAGAACTATATATAGGTTCTGTCGACACAGCCGTAGCCAATCTTTGTCGACACAGTCGCAACCAGTCTTATATATTGCGTATAAATAAATACAAATATTTAAAGAACATAATAAATAAATCCAGAACTATAAATAGGTTCTATCAACACAACCATAACCAATATTTGTAGACATAGCCACAACCAGCCTTATATATTGCGTATAATTAAATGCGAATATTTACAAAGCATAATAAATAAATCCAGAACTATATATAAGTTATGTCGACACGGCCATAGCCAGTCTCTAACGACAGAGCCGCATCCAGTCTTATATATTGTATATAAATATATAAATGCGAATATTTAAAAAATATAATAAATAAATCTAGAACTATAGGTTTTAGTGACACAACATAAACCATTCTTATATATTGTGTATAAATATATTAATGCGAATAATTAAAAAACATAATAAATAAATCCATATCTATAGGTTCTTGTGACACAACATAAACTAGTTTTATATATTGCATATAAATATATAAATGTGAATAATGAAATGTAAGTAAATCACTTTCTTAGACTTTTAGAGATCCCTTTTACTTACATACACAAAAATCGAGCTGTAATTAAATTACTCACATGTAGATATTTTTTATTTACATATGATCGTACTGATAACGTGTTGTAAATAATTGAAATAATAAATAAAGAAAAGATCAGATGAGAGAGAGCGAGAGAACAAAGAAAGAGAGAGGATTACTTTGTATTGATTTCCGGTTATCAACCTTTTACAAAGAAATGGATCATATATATATATATATATATATATATTTAGAGGCTCACAAATTGCCCATTTGGTCACTTGGATCAATTGCTTAGAGATGAAGCAAAGTATATCAAGTGGACGGTGATGATGATGAAGCCAAGTGGGGTGGATCGAGTGTATTGGATCGAGTGAGAGTTGTTTTTAGGTGGTGAAAATCCACACTAATTACAACAGGTGTATTTACAAGTTAAAACATTTTAAAATTTTCAATGATGTGTATATACAAACAAATGGTGTACATACAACTTTTTAGGGGTATAAATATCAATACTCATATTTTTTTTAACAAGTTGGAAACCCTTTAGAATTGGGGTCCTAGACGGTTGTCTCAGTAGACTCCCCCTACGAATGAGGCAATAGTCTAGGGTCGGGTCTGAAGTTTAAGTAACTCATATTTTTTTAACTACAAGTTGGAAGCCCTTTAGAATTGGAGTCCTAGACGGTTGCCTCAGTATACTCACCCTAGGAATGAGGCAATCGTCTAGGGTCGGGCCTGAAGTTTGAGTAACTCAATGGTCCAATTTTACTTACAAGTTAAAGTTGTGGATTCAAGTCATATCTTTTTCATTAAAATTCCAAATTTTTACTTAAAAATCCATCAATGAATATCAAATAAATAGAGTTGGATTCATGTTTTTAAAAGTGATAATCAGATTTTGCAACACCTCAAGGCAAATCTAACGATTTTAGAGTGAGTCGAAACAAGGAAAAAGGAAAAAAAAATCTTCGGTAAAGAAAACGTAAGAACGAAGGAAGAGAAAGATAAATAAACAAGAAAATGGGCTTAAACATTTTATTAAGCTAATGAATGACATTTTAACGGTTCGATTACTCTAATACCAACAAAATTCAAGTTAAATAAGTTGATGGTTCACTTACTCTGATACCAAAATTTAAGTTAATAAGTTGACGACAGTCGCAATTAAAAGTGGCACTTTTAATGTAAAAAATGATGGTTATCACTAACATCGTCGTTTTTTATTTTTTATTTTTTATTTTTTATAGCTCATTTGGTGTGTCGTATCGTATTGTATTTATATTAGAAGTATAAAATATATTAAAATAATACAATATAATGTTTGATTTGTTTTGCATTATTCAATGTATTGTATTAGCTAATACAGAGTAGAGATGTTGTATTAGTTAATACAATATAATACCAAATATCACAAAACACATGATTGTATAAGAATAATACAGTCCAATACAATACAATCCAATTCAATATAGTCCAATACAATCCAACACAACACAACACAGCATAACAAATGAGCCCTTAATTCATATATTTCAATTTTCCGTTTACTGTTTTATTACATTATGGTCCTTTAAAAACAAAACTCTGACCCGGTCCAGGACAAATACAACATTCGTGCAGCGGTTCTTACTCGTTACCTACAACCATGACATTTGCACAATTTGTTGTATTTGTCAACCAAATGAATATGAAAAATAGTTAATTGCACTAATATACTCTTGCTTTATTGATTATATCGAGATTTTATATAAGATAAATTGCACAATTCTATATTTTGACGATATGACAAAATATACTAAAATTGACCCCAATTACAGTCAAAACTCAAAACCCTTGCAATTAACCGTCAACCCGTTAGATTTAACGGGTTGACCATAAAATAAAAAATAAAAAAGAGAAGCTCTGCTGTTATGGACTACTGACAATGGAGTTTGAATCTCCTTCGCACGGGAGGATAGTTCCATCCGTCGTAGAGCATTTTCGAATCACTTCTAAGAGGGGAGATCGTCAAAGAGATCAAACGATCTCCTCCTATCGTGGAGGATATCCAATCTCCACCGGTGGAGTTTCAATTTTTTATTTTTTTAAATTCCAGGAGTCATTGTATAATTACTTAGAGTTATGGGTTTTTATTTATTTGAAATCTTGTTTAATTTAATAAACACAGGGCATGTTAGTGCAATTGTTCCGAAAAATAATACACCAAGAAATGGAATTCTGGAAAGCAAGACTGTTTCAGGTTCCATGACTACGAAAGGAACGAGTTACATCACCAAAAACTGTCACATTGTCACCATGTATTACACACGCGGTCACGCCAACTATTACGGCCTACAACAGAAAAATCAACGAAACGCCGTTGTCTCTTTCGTCGAGGAATGACTAATGAGGAGCGATTCCTCTTTGGCGTTCAACCACTTCCCCGTTGACCTTTGTACAATCCACGCGCCAACTTTCAGGTTCTAATGAATTTATCCAGTCAAAATACAACACGTGTCACGACGGTAAAGCACGCGCTTTCCTCCGCCAATGGTTCAAGTAAAGGAATTTTCACCTAAGTGAATTAATATAGGGATAAGTTAACTGCGCGGTTTTTTTTTATTGGATTAATAAAAATCAGACAAAATCTGATATAGAAATAGAATCGAAATTGAAAAAGCGAGGGCGTCGTAACTGCCGAAAAAAAAAAACACAAAAAAAAAAAAAAAAAAGAAAGGAAGAAGAAGAAGCAGGCGTCTCCTGTGTTTTGTCGTCCGTTTTAACGAACCTGATTCGAATCAGGAAGACGAGAAGCGTGAAATCGAGAAACCGAGAAACCGAGTGTATCGAATTGAGTGTTATTAGCGTTTTGGTTGAGATCGACTTTTGTGTGTTTGGATCGGCAAGAAGATGAGCGGATGGGATAGGGTTAGGGCATCTGGATCGCGATTTAGCCAGAACAACGGCGAGACCACGCGCACGATGTCGCGTACGGTTACACTGGGCCGAGTCCAGCCGCAGGCTCCCGGCCATCGCACCATTTACTGCAATGACCGCGAAGCCAATCATCATCTCCGATTCAAGGTCTCTCTCTTTGCTTCATATCTTCGTTTGTTCTTGAATATAATAACCATAAGTAGAAATTTATATGTGAACGATGTATTGGACTATTGCCTATTGGTCGTTTTATTTGAACCAACAAATGAAGAATTCGACTGAACTTAGTGTAACGCGTCTTGAATGCATTTATAGTATGTTTTGTCTAATTTGCAAAAAAAAAAAAATAAAAAAAAATGGTTTTGTAGTGTATTATTTTCTTGGCTGATAAACGGAGGGTTTATTGCTATGATTTTGGCATGTATTGAGAAATTTAAAGTGTGTAGAAAGCGGTAGCAGAGCGTAATTACAGTGCGATGAGAGTAAATTCTTAATTTCTTCGAGATGCGGTGCTTAGAATAAAGTACTCTGGGATATAAGTGTAAATAACAGGGAAGGAAATAGGGTAGAAGAGAGACAATTTTTCTTCTTTGGTTCAAAATAAGTATTAGGAGGAAGAAATCAGACTTCCTCCAAACTTGCAAAATTCAATTCCTCTAAAAATGTGCAGAAAATGGACGGAAAGGGAACCAGTGAAGAAAATGAATTTACTTTGTACTCTATCTGAGTTAGAAGTCACATTATATATATCATATATGCAAAAGCATAATGGTTATGTTAACATATAATTATCCTTTTTTATCCCCTTTTCAGAGGCTGCCAGATAGAAGAAAGTGACAACCGTTTTCTTTCTTTTTCTGTTCCATAATTTAAACTAAACAGATGGAAGGAAACATTTTACTTTTCCTTTCTTCTCTTTTCTCTCCTCTCTATCCTTCCCCCTACTTTCTCCTTCCGTCCTTTTTGTTTTTTGAAGCTTTTCGATTAAATGTGCCATGTACTGTCTGTTGTTGGTAGGTTCGCTGCTTAGCCCTATTGTAAAGGAAAAAGTCAAAAACAGTGAACCGCTGTTTGATAAAGTGACAGAAGTGTAAATGAGTGAACTAACCCACTTTATCACCATGGATTTAAGAACAAGGAGGTATTTGATTGAAGTGCACTCAGGCACTTTTCTGGTATTGAAAATGTGCACAGAGGCAATAGATCAAGTGGTAATGGATGAAGTGGGGCTCGACTCACTTGTTTGATGATTCTGTTGCTAGTCAAGGCTCCATCAATGCAACTTTGCACTTTCCTAACATCCATTCTCCATGAAAGATCGATCAGTATTGACAATAAACAAATAAATTATATTCTGATCTATTTTATGCTCCACAAATGCACAAGGTGTCAAGGCCTACTTGATTTTTCCGCCTTTTGAAATTCGTTTTTCTTGATCTATAATCTAACTGATAAGTACAAGAAATTATGATGTGATTTGTTTTTGCTTTTGTAAGAATGCAGTATCAAGAAATTGGGTCATCTTTATAGTTGTGCTGATTTTATGTTCACCTTTTGCTTTGCTTTGGCATAAATAAATAGGTAGCGGGTTTTGAATTTTGATTACTGATTACTACTTGGCTAATTGTTTCAGGGGAATTCTATTGCGACTACAAAATACAATGTTCTTACCTTTCTACCTAAAGGGTTGTTCGAACAGGTAACATAGATTTAGAATGCTAGTAATAAAATGATTATAATAAGTTTTATTGTTTTATGCATTTCTTTATTATTTTATGTTTTTGGAGACGATTCAGGTTTGTTTAGTAGACACAATTGGAAGGACATTAAAAAATTTCCATGAAGCCTCACTCTTCAGCAAACAGGAAATAAATAAATAAAGAATAAAATTTTGTTTGTGTTTACCTCACAGACCACTTGGAATGGGAAGTTTCCATTTCCAGTATAGGAGATTGTAAGAATGTTATTATTTTTATACTTTAAAACAAATTCTCTATCAGCTGTCAAAAAAAAAAAAAAAACAAATTCTCTAGCTAGCTATAATTTCCTATTTCAGTGTTGTTGATAAAGGCAGTGAAAAGAATATTTGACATTTGTATATGTAATCTCGTGCTTTTAAAAAATATATATTTTTTTAATCTCCACTGTTCATCTTTTGAGATGGACAGTGGAGATCCATTTAGTATTTTCCTTTGCAATTTTTTAAATTTCTATTTTTTATTTTCAATCTCCTCCGTTTATCTCAAAGATGGACAGTGAGATCCATCTCTTTTTTCTTTTTTTTTTAAAGATTTTTTCAATTTCCGTAGAACATATTAAAAATTAGGATGAGGTTAATGTCAATTTTTTTCGAAAATTTTCCATCTGTGAATAGTTAAATATCAGGTAGGTTGAGTGTAATTTCCTCTTTGAAAAATCCCAAATTTTGGGCAGAATGGATTATTGCCTCTTGTTCCTATCCCTGTTTGCCGATTCTAAGTTGATGGAAATGGTTGAATGCATAAGATCATACAAGTAGAAAAAGACCTCTTCCATGCTAAGGGGTTGACATGGACAAAAGCTGGTATAAGTTATAACTGACCTGGAGTTGGGTAGTATATGACAAAGTTGGCCTTATCTTATCCAAAAGTCACTTGAAATGTTTGTTTTTCCCTCCTTTTTTTGTATGGATTTTTGTTTGCCCTCCTCATTTTGTCCTCTGGGTTGTGTTTTCCCTTTTGTGGATTGCTTGTTTACCCATGTATATGTTTTCACTTTTCAAAATGTTTATAAAATTTTGTTTCCTATAAAAAAAAAAAAAGTCACTTGAGAAATGGACCCTTGAGGTTTTTATCTCATTTTGTTAAGAGTTGAGATTTTTTATAAAATCAACAGTATTGATAAGGTTAGACTTGTAAATTACAATGGTTATGGTGGTCAATTTATTACCAACTGGAACTGTGGTTTCTATAATTGTCAACTTTGTGCCTGAAAAAAAATTCTGTGTTTACTCTGACAGTTCAGGCGGGTGGCTAATTGTTACTTTCTCATGATCTCTATATTATCGACGACACCAATGAGGTATGTGAAGTTAGTTTTTCTAGCATCAGTTATGTAGTTGTCTATGTTTTTTTTTTTTTTTTCAACATTCTTTGACTTAGCTGTTAGGCCAAAGTCTGCTAACCTTTTCTTTTTTGCTAGAAATTATTTTACTATTCTTGAATCATTAGATTAATGTACTTTTAATGGTCAAGACTCAAGAGTCGAGACTAAATTTAACTTATGAAATTTAATGCACTCTGAGAGTAGTATGTATTAGATATTCTTAGGCATTTAACGCATGATATCTACTGGTACACAGTGTTATAATTTGTGTACGATAGGAGGGGTTGTTTGTATGTATGTAATGTGTGTATATTTCAGTGTTATTTTTATATTTAAATATAAGAAACTGCATTTCAGGCATGAATTTGGTCAAGTTTAAAGCATTCAGCAAATAGCACTTCATATTTGGAACTTTAAACTCCTTTATTTGTTTTGCATTTTCTTATAAGCTTTTATTTTTAACTTTTACAATTGCACTTTCACAAACTTTTGTGATTACTCTTCTATCCTGCTAGTACAATTGCTTTGGTGATGATGATTCTAAAATGAGAAGTAGATAGCTCTTTTATTTATTTATTTATTTTTTCCTTTTCTTAAGTATGGTCCGTATGGATAGGTCAAAATTTTACCGGAAACTAAATAGATCTAAATACATAAGTTTTAATAACACATTTGTTTGTATTTATGACGCCCAAATGCAATTTTTCAGTTGTTTGTTTTTTTATTATAAAAACATTTGAAAACCGATTACTTGGCATACCCTTGAATCTATTAATTATTAGATGCATTTCTAATTAATATTTTAAATAATCTATAAAAATTATGATATTTAATAACTAATAATATTTATATTAACATTTAAAATAAATACAACATTTATTAATGAGTATTTGTGCTAAAACTTTTACAAAATTGATTGAAATTGAAGCCTTCCATTTCCAGTGTACGTAGGCTCTCTTCAAATGTAAGGATTAGGCTGCCGACCTCTGACATTGAAGAGGTGGGCGGTAGGCCGGTAGCCTCCCGGCAGATTTTTTTCTCCTCGATTTTTTGATTTTATTTAACTAAAATAACTACTAAAATATCTTTTATTTTCTTTATTTTTAAATTTTTAGTGTATTTTTGGAAGAAAGTGTTTAGACTCCAGCTAAGATGTTTGTGATTTGGACAAAAAAAAAAACTTTGGTTTAGATGTTATGGTGCATTTTTCAGACGCCAGCCATCTTAAAAATAGATACAAAATCATCTAAATGGGTCCATCGATACCCATTTAAATAAAAATGAAAAAAAAGACAACAGATTTGAATAACAGGGGGGCTGGTGGTTTTGTAAGATCTACCTTTATATTTTGTCTTGATATGTTGTGATCTCTCTTGTATACATGTTTACTTGTATTGCGTAGCTATTGTGTTTTTTTATAGAAAAAGAAATGTGGTATCAATCATGTGTTTGCTAGTAACATAATGAATTTTCTGATCATGCAGTCCTGTGAATCCAGTGACAAATGTTGTACCTCTCTCTCTAGTACTTTTGGTCTCTTTAATTAAAGAGGCATGGGAGGACTGGGTGAGTACTGTGTTTCACCCTCATTGTTACATGAGATGTTTTCAAGATATACTATTCTTTAAGTATTGTTTTTTTTGGGTTAGCTTGAGACAATATTTGTCTTGAAGTCCAATTATATATACTTGACTCAATTTGTATTGTGTTTATGTTTTTTTGTTTTTATTTGATTATGTGCAACAGAAGCGTTTTCAGAATGATATGGCAATAAATAATACTCTTATAGATGTATTGCAAGATCAGAGGTGGGAAGGTCTTCCTTGGAAAAAGTTGCAGGTTGGAGATATTGTTAGGGTGAGTTTGATGTTTCTTATTTATTTTTTTCTTTTTGTGTTTTTAGTATGGGATGTTTGTTAGTTTGTCATGTGATGAGATATGGTTCCTTAAACCTTCTAATATTATAGCGCATTACAATAAGGGTGCTGGTTATTTTATTTTACTCCTAATTACTGTGGATTAGAGGTTTACTGTTTCACTAATTCTTAATATTTGACTTGTTAATGTTAATAAAATTCCCTTGATTTTGTACGCGTCATATTGGACTTAAATATATATATATATATATATATATATATTTGCAGTAGCACTAGCATTTGATAGTTTCCCCTTTTGGGTGAAAGAACTTCACTTTGACGGGTGTATTTTCGGAAATTCCAGTTCTGCTGGAGGTTTTATTTCTTACTTTGGGTCCTAAGGCTTAACATTGTCAAAGTTGAGAAATTTGTAATATCAATGATGTGTGCACCACATCTTGTGAGTATAAGATATGTAGTAAAAATTGATTGGTTATTCCATTTTACTAGGTTCTTTTTCCACCCCAGTTATGTTTTATTCATTTTGGACATAGGGAATCATGAGTTAAGGAATTTAACTAATTTTATTATTTAAATATAACTTTTCAGTACTATATTCTGTCATTTGGAGCAATATAAATTTCTCAACTTTTTTGTTAGACATGTAATATTACAATTATCATTAAAACAATATCAGAATTTTGTATCTGTTGCAGGTCAAGCAGGACGATTTTTTTCCTGCCGATCTTCTTTTCCTGGCTAGTACAAATGCTGACGGTGTTTGCTATATTGAGGTTCTTTCCTGTTTGTAGTATTTTTTAAAAACATTTTGTTATCTATTTGACTATTTCAGTTTATTTGACAAAAGTGAGTGGACTGTTGATGTTATGTTTAACTTAATGGCTTACATGTGTTCCTCTATTGTTACTTTTTGGTTGCAGACTGCAAATTTAGATGGGGAAACAAATTTGAAGATCAGAAAGGCATTGGAAAAGACATGGGATTACTTGACTCCTGAAAAAGCTTCTGAGTTTAAAGGTTTAACCTTGTGTTGTTATTCTACTCTTCAGTTTTAAGCGTCCAGAAACCCAGTGTATCTAAACTCAGCAGTAACTGAGGCCCTCATAGATGCCCAGATATTGGCTGTTTCCTAGAGTTAACCATTTTTTCTTACCTTTCTTATTGGGTTCTCTTCATCTAGTGACGCTGGTGACCAACATGCTGCCACTCTTTTTTGTTTTGTTTTGGGAGTCAGACTGGGGTCAAGTTTTATTCAGTATTTCACTTGTATGTCTTATGGCACATTTTTGGCCACCATCGATAGTTATTATAATTCATGTGGATCTTCCATGTGAAACCAAATGTTTATATAATGTTCCAAATTATCAACTGTTGTTACATTTGCTTACATAAATCCTTTCAGTTTAGAATACCGGCTTGAGTTTGATGGGCGCTGATTCTCTTCTTCCATGCAAAATTACTGTACTTTATCATTCCCTCTTTATTTGATTTCTGATTAACAAAATCCTTTGCAAATGGCAGGTGAAGTGCAGTGTGAGCAACCAAACAATTCATTGTACACTTTCACAGGCAATCTTATTGTTCAAAAACAAACGTTACCTATCAATCCGAACCAAATTTTACTGAGAGTACGCTCCCAAATACTTTCTTACACCGCTAGCTGTTTATTTTATGTAATTCACTTCAAGTGTATTGGAGTTAAGTCAGAATAATTCATGAATGCTTATCATATGATTCTATGGCTCTTTGCTACTATGATGTTCTTTTGGCCCTTGAATCTGTTTGGAATTTAACTTTATTATCTCTTTTATTTTGTTCTCTCTTGATCTTTGTTATTCTGTTGAAGCAGTTGCATGAATTATATTATTTTCTTGCTTTTGGATCTGTTACAGTTACATATCATGCATTCTCTAGACTCGGTTTTCTCTGTAGTGTCTAGCCATGTTTTATATTTTTATTCATTAATAGATGTTAATTTTGATATTTTCCCACCAAAATGGAATATCATTACTCATTATCTCCAGCTCTGCGATTCCAGGGATGCAGTCTCAGGAATACTGAATACATTATTGGGGCTGTTATTTTTGCTGGTCACGAAACTAAGGTTTGTCATCTTCTAGTTCAATACAATAGAATTTATGACCATATTTCCTTGCTTATTACCTCCTCTTCATGTTCGCATGTGAAATTAACTTGTATCATAATGATTGGAGTTTTCTGTTTTAGAGGAAGTGATACCTTTTGTAAATGTTGTGAGATCAAAGAACCTCTCTAGTAAATTACCTTGCATCATCCTGAATACTAATTCTCTGGGTTGTGTTCTTTAGAAGTGGTTAAGGGGATTAGGTTTCCCGAAGTTTATATTTTTCATTTATTTCTGCTATCAATATGGATTTATGTGTCCTGTCAAAAAAGGTTCCTATTTCTGTTTTTGTGCTTGGTTGCATTCTTCTGGTAATTATTTATTTATTTATTTGGTTTTTGGTATTTTGATCCCAACATCTATTATTTCTTCTGTCTACTCTTTGTTATTTGATGTGTTTCTCTGATTTGGGTTGCATTTATAGGTTATGATGAACTCCATGAATATCCCTTCGAAAAGAAGTACATTAGAGAGGAAGCTTGACAAACTTATACTTGCTCTTTTTGGAACTCTGTCTGTAATGTGTTTAATTGGAGCCATAGGAAGGTTTGACAATTCACTAGTCTGTACTTTCATGTTTTCCTTCTTGTCTTTTTGATCTGATTAACATTTTTTTTTTTTGTATTTTTCCATGTGACATTTGTTTTACTTCATGAAATTCTGTAGTGCTGTAATCATAGATCGCAAGCATTTCTACTTAGGTCTTCATGAGATGAGCAGAACTGTGGAGGATGATCAATTTAACCCATCCAACCGTTTTCTGGTAGTATATGCTTGCTATATTGTCTAGTTTTTGTTTTTGTTTTTCTGTTCTATTCTGAGCAGATTTTTTTTGTTGGTTATACAGGTTGCCGTGCTGAATTTGTTTACATTACTTACTCTGTTTTCACCGATTATCCCTATTTCTCTATATGTTTCCATTGAGGTAGGTTGTTTTGCATATTATTGACTTTGTATGCTCCAGTTGTGCATAATATTCTTGTTGAATGGTTTCTCTCTCATGTAAATCAGACAATCAAGTTTTTCCAGTCTACACAATTTATCAATAAGGACTTGCGTATGTACCATTTTGAAAGCAACACCCCTGCTTTGGCTCGAACTTCCAACTTGAATGAGGAACTTGGACAGGTAAAGTTGTGCCATATAGACTTTTTTAAATGAGGAACATCAAATGATGTTTATTATTTTTATTGAATTTTATTATATATTGTTTCATTTTGTATGTAGTGTCAAAGTCCTGATTATTTCAGTTTGTACTGTTCTTTGGTTAGGTTGAGTATATATTTTCTGATAAAACCGGAACTTTAACACGAAACTTAATGGAGTTCTTCAAGTGTTCAATTGGAGGAGAAAGCTATGGTACTGGTATTACTGAAATAGAGAGGGGGGTGGCACGACAGAAGGGTACTAAAATTCAGGAGGTATGAGTTCATTCCCATTAATCCATTATTAGAAAGAAGTTGATTTCTTGTAGTGCAGAAATCATGATATGTCTGTCATTAAATGTTTTACAGGTGGAAAAGTCAGCTAATTTTAAAAAGGAAAAAGGTTTTAATTTTGATGATCCTAGGCTTCTGCTAGGAGCTTGGAGGAATGAGCCTAATCCTGATAATTGCAAGGTAGTTTGCTTTGTTCTATGCCAACAAAATGCTATTTCTGTATAGTATTATACAATATTATAATAATCATGTTCAACAGTGGATTTTTTTGGATGAATAGCATAGTGTTATGGTACAGTAAATACAATTAAAGTATATCAAATTTGATGAGGTCACATTTTCTATTCAACAGTTAGGTGAAAGTTCCATTAAGTTCCGCATTAATCTTTCAGGTTTAATATTCTTACAGGCTTACAGCTGAATTTTCAGTTTTATGACAACAACTGTTAAGTGTCAAAACTATTGTTGGCATCAACAGTTGTAGCCTTGATGGAACAGGCCAAATGTGTTCCATAAGTGAGTTATAGAAGTTAATGTGATGGAATATTATTATTTTGCCTTGGGTTGCAATTATCCCACACATTATATTTTTATTTCCACTGATGTTGTCTCTTTTTTGATTGATTTTTTAAGTTACTGAATATGTTGCTTGATACCTGAATTGTGCAATTGCAAAATCAGGGATATCCTTGAATCCTAATTTTCATATTATGACTTTTGAAGTGATAGTTTTTGCTGTATGTGTAGGAATTTTTTAGATGTCTTGCTATTTGTCATACTGTACTTCCCGAAGGTGAGGAAAATCCAGAGAAAATCAGGTATCAAGCTGCATCCCCAGATGAGGCTGCTTTAGTTACTGCTGCAAAGAACTTTGGGTTCTTCTTTTACAGGTCTGTATTTCACCATTATGGTCTATTTCAAATTAGGAAATGTTTTTTTTTTTTTTTTCTTTTTTGTAACTTTGTTATTGTTTTTCCGTTTCTTCTCTTAAAATTTTTGCTGAACTGACAAACATGGTGGTCTGGCACCATTGGTTTATGAATTCTCTGTATAGCCATTAATTTACCTACCAGTTGATCTTATTTAAGTTTTTTTTTTTTTTTCTTCCTATCTTGGTGCTAGATGACCTCATAAATAATTTGAGATCCGTTTCTTTTGTTGCTCAAGTTGTTTTTGGCTTTATTTGAGGCTAATTATTGAATTTTTTCTCAGGCGTACGCCTACTATGATTTATGTTCGCGAATCTCATGTGGAGAAGCTGGGTAAAATAGAAGATGTCTCTTATGAGATCCTGAATGTGCTTGAGTTCAATAGGTTGTTATAGATCCTCGTTTATGTATCTTCATGTATTGTGTATCTTTGTGAACGATTTCCTGGTTGATAATACTAAAATAAATTTTAATCCTTTCTGCATAAATAGTACGAGGAAGCGCCAGTCCGTTGTATGTCGTTATCCTGATGGTAGGCTTGTATTGTACTGCAAGGTAATTCTTTCTCATAGATGCTTCGTAGAATGAATATTGCTAATTGAAGTTGGCAGAGAAAATGACCCTTGGCCAGAAATCTACTTTTCACAGGGTGCTGATACTGTAATTTACGAGAGATTGGCAGATGGGAGTGAAGATTTAAAAAAAGTGACTAGGGAATACTTGGAACAGTTCGGATCTTCTGGATTGCGCACCCTTTGCCTTGCCTATAGAGATTTAAGTCCTGATATGTATGAAAGATGGAATGAGAAATTCATCCAAGCAAAATCCTCTCTACGAGATCGTGAACAAAAGTTGGATGAGGTATTCTGTTTGAACATGATTTCTTTTATTTATCTATTTTGATAGTCTTTCTTTTGCCTTTTAGGAGTTAAAAAGATTTTATTTTCTTTCATGTAGTACATCTTTTTATGGAAAGATGTGTATCGGTGTTATTGTTTTGACAAATATTTAGTATTGATTTAAGTGATCCTGTAAAAGCGTTGCATTGGTGATTTATTGTTACTCCTACTCTTAAGCTTATATGCTTATATCTTATGTCAAGTATTTCTTAATAACAGGCTTAATGTAAATTTGGAATAATAGGGCATGTAACCTGTATATTTTGACTCGTGTGATGCTCTACACAGCATCTCTTGTTTGTCAGTTTATCTGTTTCTGTTTTTTGGTGCCAAATAATTAATATAGTTAGCTTTTATTGAGATAGTTATAATCATGGATAAAGTGAAACTCATGCAGGTGGGAGAACTCATAGAAAAGGATCTTATTATGATCGGTTGCACTGCTATAGAAGACAAGCTTCAAGAAGGAGTACCAGCTTGTATAGAGACTCTTTCTAAAGCTGGAATTAAGATTTGGATGCTAACGGGCGACAAGATGGAAACAGCAATAAATATAGCTTATGGTAAGGCTATACTTATTTAAGCCAGTAATCCCTGTGAATTTTATCTTGAACTTTGTGTTATTTTGTAATTTTTTTATTTGACTTCTTGAGGTTTCTCTCTGCTTTAATATTCTGCAGCTTGCAACTTAATTAACAATGAAATGAAAAAGTTTATCATCAGTTCAGAAACAGATGCTATAAGAGAAGTTGAAGACAGGGTAAGTCGCATTTCTTAACTAGCCTTGCTTTTATATGCACAAAAAAATCAGTTTAGCATATTTGAAGCTCTATATATTGGTGCCTAATTATTATTTTGAATACCTGTTTTTAGGGGGACCAGGTGGAGATTGCACGCTTTATAAGGGAAGAAGTGAAGAAAGAGCTGCAAAAGTGCTTTAATGAAGTACAACAGATAAACTCAATATCTGGACCAAAATTAGCACTTATTATTGATGGAAAGTGCTTAATGTACGCATTAGACCCAAGTCTGCGAGTAATGCTACTGAATTTGAGCATGAGTTGTAGTTCTGTTGTCTGCTGCCGAGTTTCTCCTTTGCAGAAAGCTCAGGTAAAGATTCTGATGTAATTTCAACTTCGGTGCAATAAGCATTATGCAAACTTCAATTATGAAAGAATATCACTCAGAATCTTCATGAATTTCTATTATTGTAGAAGGATAAACTTGATAGGGCTCTCTGTCTCTTGCACTCCCTCACCCCACCCCCCTTGTTTTCCATATATTTTGCAGTCCATTTGGTGAGGTTCTTGTCCATAGGATGCATAAATGTGGGGATTCAAGTTTTATTGACATACTTCTTTCTGTAAGCAAATATTTGATAGGCTGAGTAACACTTGAAAAATTAGTGTGCACAACGTAGATTTGTTATTGTAATGTACATTCAAAACCCTGTGAAGCCACAAGAGTCTTTAACAGGGTTTGTGCATTGCTTTTACACCAGTTTTAGGACATGTTACTGAAAACATCTGGATGAGCCTTGTTGTGAGAATTAAATGTTCTAGATTAATGTTGTTACAGTTGAATTTACTCAATATGGAGTTGAAATTCCACAGGAGATTATTTTGTGTACAAGTTTTGAGTTAGAAGTCATTTCTTATTGTATCATCACATTTTTTAGGTGACAAGTTTGGTGAAGAAAGGTGCAAAAAAAATAACACTTAGTATTGGTGATGGTGCCAACGATGTTAGCATGATTCAAGCTGCTCATATTGGTGTTGGAATTAGTGGGCAGGAAGGGATGCAAGCAGTGATGGCTAGTGATTTTGCAATTGCCCAGTTTCGCTTCCTTACAGATTTGCTGCTTGTGCATGGACGCTGGTCATATCTTAGAATATGCAAGGTTTGACTTTTCCTCCACCTTCTAAACTTGTCAAATGCTATATGGGTGACTAAATTGTGACATTTTCTGATTGCAGGTTGTGGTATATTTCTTCTACAAGAATCTTACATTCACTCTAACTCAATTTTGGTTTACCTTTCAATGTGGATTTTCTGGTCAAAGATACTATGACGATTGGTTCCAGTCATTATATAATGTCATATTCACATCCTTGCCTGTGATCATGCTTGGACTTTTTGAGAAGGTACCGCAATCTTTTCAATTACTTTTGATTAGAACTTTATACTGCAGCAAAGCAAATACTATTAGTTTGGTTTATTAATTTTTCTGTGATCAATTGCACCATCATTTTTTTATATTTATTTATGGATTATTGCCCTGAATGTATATTTATGGTATTTGCCAGGATGTCAGTGCATCCCTTTCAAAAAAGTACCCTGAACTATACAAGGAGGGAATGAGAAATGTCTTTTTTACATGGAGAGTTGTGGCAATATGGGCTTTCTTTTCTGTCTACCAATCTCTAGTCCTTTATTACTTTGTGGCCATTTCTAGTTCTAGTGCTCAGAATTCATCAGGCAAAATCTTTGGCCTCTGGGATGTCAGCACGATGGCTTTCTCTTGTGTTGTAGTAACTGTTAATTTGCGTCTTCTTATGATGTGCAATACAATTACGAGATATCATTATATAACAGTTGGAGGAAGCGTTTTAGCATGGTTCATATTTGCCTTCATATATTGTGGTATCATGACTCCACAAGATAGACAGGTTAATCCTCTTTCTTTATTGCAACCTTTTTTGGTTGGGGTTTTAATCACCAATACCCTCATTGAGTTTTTCTGCCTGCTGACTTTCTCATTGTTTATATTCACTGCAGGAGAATGTTTACTTCGTCATATATGTTTTAATGAGTACATTCTATTTCTACTTTACACTCCTCCTAGTTCCTGTTGTTGCACTTCTTGGTGACTTCATTTACCAAGGGTAAGGCCCAGCTATATTGTGAAGCATTAGAGCTTTTATATCTGAAATGTCATGTGTGTTTGTTGCATTGTCAAGATGGTTCATGCATATGTAGTAATTGATTCAGGCTGCAATCTAGGCAGCCATAGTAGGGATCAACCATAAGCTCAGCCCTATGGTAATTGGTGATGCTATATGTTGGAATAAAACACTTATCATGCCCGAACTGAGGGTGGGTTGGAATCTATTGCCTAGGCTGACAATTTAGAGCAAAAAGGGCAGGTTTCTTTCTTTTGCAAGTTGAGCGTTTGGAAAAAAAGCTGATAATGGTTTGATTATCAATTGAAAAAGTTCTTTTGAGCCGGTAGAGTTTTTGGTTGTTTAAGGGTTTTTTCATTCAATTAGAAATAGATTTGACATGTTAAAGTTCTTAAAAGAGCTTATTAGAGAGAAGAAGCTCATAATTTTTGTTTCTCCTAGTAAATTTAAAACAACTTTCGTAATTCTCCAAAAGCTCTAGTAATATTGCAATCAAATGACAAAAATATCACAAAAATCTTTGGTATTATGCTTCAGGCTGATTTTAGGTATTTTGTTTAAGGACGAATACCTTTTGCCCAAATCTTGGCCAGAGAGGTAGCATTGCCACCAAATGCATTCGTGCACATGATCATATTGAGTTGAGAGTCACTACTTTTATATTTTTTGTTTGTTGACTTTTTTCTTATAAATTTTTGAATCAATGCAGTGTTCAGAGGTGGTTTTTCCCATATAATTATCAGATAGTTCAGGAAATTCACAAGCACGAGGCTGGGGATGGAAGGACTCAGATGCTGGAGATGGAGATTGGTAACCAGCTTACACCTGAAGAAGCTAGAAGCTTGGCAATAGCTCAACTCCCACGAGAAATATCAAAACATACTGGGTTTGCTTTTGATTCACCTGGGTATGAGTCATTTTTCGCCTCACAGTTCGGTATATATGCACCACAGAAGGCATGGGATGTTGCTCGGAGAGCCAGCATGAGATCAAAACCGAAGATAGGAAAAAAGAATTAAATCACATAGTTTTAGTGTACAAATTCTTTTTGATGGTCTACTTTAGAGAAATTTGTAAAATTAGGTGTCCATATTTTCTCGTCATTTATATATATATATATATATATATTTTTTTTTTACTTGTTTCAATTTTGTTCATTCTAAAAATTGTTGCATTTAGGAACTACTGTAGTTATCAGGTTTGCCATGGATGTACAGTTATTGAAATTTGAAGACTACGAGAGGGTAATGTTTTTGATAGTGCAATACCGTCTCTTTCCAACTTGAAATGTATCTGGAATTTGATATTTAATTCTACACATTTTAAAAAGTTATTAAACATGTATGACAAATCTGGCTTTCAATAGTGATAATTTAACAATCATTCTTTTTGTTAAAATTGGGTATATATATTTTTAGTGATTATATATTCCACCAAAAGTTTCATTATACTTTACTATAGAAATTTCCTTTGTATTTGTTTCAAATGAAGTCAAAATAGTTCCTCTGGCCCTATTCTATCAAGTTGTGTTTTTGCATTTGGAGAAGATAACTTCTTCAGAAAACCAACTTGGAATTCTGGAGTTGGGTTCCATTGTCTAACCATTTTTAAAACCATCAACCTTGAGAGCATCCAAGGCTTTCTGGTAATTCTGTCATGGACCAGAGACTTCAGCTGGAAATTTATGGAGTTGTTTACATTGGTTCAATCTTAATACAACAAAGTTTCCAACATACCAATTGATTATATGAGTAGTGAGATTCAACGAAAGCGATAAAAAGAAATAATTAGATCCAAAGAGTATCACGGATTCAACATTTCTTTAGGCGAAAACCCAAAGTAGTTGTCGAGATGGTTAGGGGGTTCGTATATGAAGCAAGAGATGACATCTCTTAGTGTAATCACACCAACAACTTCATCTTCCTTGTGATCAGCTACTACATAGATCCTATGAACAGAATTGGAAGCAAGGCTGTGGATCACATTGCCGAGGGTTGATTCCATCCTGCATGTTATCGGTGGCATGACTCTGCCAGAATCTGGGTTTGTTGATACAACAGTATTCATGAAATCCCTCACAGTGAGCTGCCTGAAAGTAATTAACAAGTATAGTAACTAGTAAGTAGATGGAATATGGGTTTAAAGCATAATATATGAATTTCATCATATTCCTATACCTGAAGTTAGAAAAGAGTTCTGGTTTGAGCAGCAAGTGTCTGATGTCTCTTATGCTAACGTTTCCTATAATCTTCATCTGTGCTCCTTCAATGACCGGAAGGCCACCAATTTGGTTATCTCTCATTCGCTTGAAAGCTTCCAGAATCAGTTCATCGCTCTGGATGCTAATAACCTGGCCAAGTTAAGAAAAACAAAAGTAAATGGCAAGCTGGGATATATATATATATATATATATACACATATACATATTCTCAAGTAATTACCATCATATCTGATCCTCACCTCACTGGAAGACATGAACGGAAGTCCTAGATCAGAAATAGGCCTTGCAGCAATGCAGTCAAACCAATCCCTTCCTTTGCATCCTTCCAGACCCTGAATAACTGCAGATTGAGTAATGAAGTTCTTCATATCTGGATTGCCTGGTTCGATTACGGGTACGTTTCTCAGCCTATATTTTGATAGTAGCAGCAACACAGTTAACATAGAACTATCTGTTGCAACCGGAAGGAAAGGTGCCCAACGGTAGGACCTAAGTATTGACCTAACCTGAAAGAAAAGATTTGATACCATTTCACTACAAAGAGATATTCAATGCATGCATTTATGGCGCTGAACAATGTGTATGCATACATGAGAGACCAGTGATGATCTGGAGACTCTATATGACAAAATTGAGCTTACAGTGGTTGACTTGAAGGGTTCTTCTTTAAGGATAATTTTGTAGAAGTCTTCGCCTAGTTTATCAGCAGCAGTAGGAGCATCTTTTCCTGCACCTTTAGCTGTAGCCGCACCCCCAGCCACAGCAGCACCTACAGCAGCAACGGTTATTCCAGCAACTGCAACAGGACCTGTCGCCCCCAATGCTAGTGCTCCAAGAGCACCAACGGCTCCCGCACCTACACCAGCAGCTGTTGCACTACTGGCTGATAAAGCAGAAGCAGCAAGTTCTGCACTCTCTAGCACCCAGAGAATAATTGCTGCATAATCTATGATCCCTAGGTACCTGTCTCTCCAATCCGTGCTAGTTCCCGATCCCGCATCTGGGTTTTTAACAGGAGCTGACATAATGTTGCACTCTGATAGAATCTTCACGGCATTAGTAATGGACGTGTCCGCCATAATCTCAATCACTAAAAAGTAAGATCGCAAAAAACAATTTTGGTGTTAAAATTATACCAAGTACATATTAGGAAATATAATAAGCAATGCACTGCTTGCTATAATACCTTTGCCTCCTGGAACTTGTGGGAAAGATGAAACTGGAATCCTCGCAAATGCAGCCGTTAAAGTCTCTTGTAACGAATGAGGTAATTTCTTCCTTAACTGTATGGTCTCAAAATAAGCATCGAAGCTCGGAAGTCTTGAACCTTCTCTTGCCTCTTGTGATTGAGCCATGTCTGCACTGAATGCATAAAACAAAAATTTGTTACTACTCATCAACTGCTCCAGAATATTGGAATAATTACTAAAATAGTTGTCTGTCAATTGTTGGATACATGCTTGATTTTGAGTGTAATTTCAAGATATCAGAGACATCTGATATTATTGCACAAAGTCTATGTATGAGCTTGTCTATATACTTAAAAGTAGTTTCAACTATCCACATGCTTACGAACCCTAAAGATTCGCAGATATTCGAAATTATCAATTAACATGCTATGGTTGATTCAGGTATCCTAGTTGGGGAATTCTGATCACTAGTTTGGATCATTAAGATGCTTAGACCTTAAAATTAAAATTACGTTGCATTATAATTTACAGCAAATCTACCAAAACTGCTATTGCATAATGTTGAACATCTTATACTGTGGAGAATTCTAGTAGTGAAACAGCTGTCACATTTCGATCGGTTACTAAAATTGGTTTGATTTGTAAACTATATTACACGGGGAGGATCGATTCAGTGCTTTTTATTCAATCCAATTTCACTAATTGATATCCTAAATTGAATTTGAACCACACACACAAAACAGAAACAGAACAGAACTTAAGAAACATAATCACTTAATTCGGTCCAAAAAATGAAGAACATGATCCATGAATACTATATATTTTACAGCCAAAAGAAAAAAAAAAAACAGATTTAAAGCCAAAGTCAAAGAATAATCATACCTGTAAAAGTTTATTTTGAGAGTTGAGATTGGCTTCTGTTTTGGATATCTCTGTTTTCACCATCTTCTGAGAAACTGCTAAGCTGTCTTTATATGCATGGGTCCTGGATTTGCCACGTGTAGGAAATGACCACGTGTCACATTTCAGTGTAACCATGTGTAAAAAGCGAAGTGGTTTTGTTGGATCTTTGAAGTAGTCTTTTGGGATTTGGGCACCGAAGCACTGCCTTGCTAGCATAATGTGAGCGCCCACAGAAACAAAGAGAGGATTCATTGATATAATTTATGAAAATTAGTATAAACATTGACGTAGAACTAAAAGGAAATAGAATTAGAAAAGGATATTGGAAATAAAACAATTTAATACTTTATTTTATTTTAATATTTTATTCAATTCATCAAATATAACCCTACAAAGGCTCTAAATGAGCCTTTTATAATGACCAGATACAAGAGAGTTTAACTAGAAAACAAATACTAAAAGATAATAACCTGAATCAATTATCTCTTTAAAGAAGATAATATCTCAAAGATAAATACTAATAAAATAATAAAAGATAATAACCCCAAAATTCTTAATTATCTTTTCTAAACTTACGCAATTGTGCAATATAGAGGGACTTTTCAGAAATTTTCCACAACACCAAATTTCAATTCATCAATGATTAGCTTCCTTCGGAGGACAGATTGACTATTCTGATTTCGAAATTCATTGGTTTTTTGTTAAATTCGCAAGCTTTTCTTAGTTATTCGCATTGATCCAATTTTTTATTTTAATTTTTTTTTATATTATATTTGGGTTTCACTTTTATTTATTTTTATTTTATTTTTGTTATTATTTTTTTTTAAACAATTGCATTTTCATAAAACACAAACAGCTTCATAAAAAAAAAAAAAAAAAACCCTGGTGTTAGTTTCAGCCGTTTATTGGAATTGAGTATTTGGTTGTGGACGTATATGTCTAGGAAAGTTCTGTCAAAGGAGGCTGGTACTTAAGTGTGTCCATTGTGACCCTCCACCCTTTCCTGGGAACTTACCTGGTGTATTGTTTGCAATTGTGTACACTATCCTATAAACAAACCTGTTTAGAGTCATAGGTGGTTTATTGTGCACATCAGACTAATTTATTTTTATTATTTGTGTTTTCACATTCATAATACGCATAATGGTTACCAAACAAGACTTTGAACAATCAAACCAAGTTTTGAATGACAAAATCATGGCAGTCCAAAATGACCTTGGGAAGCAAATACTTGACCTTACAAATGAAATGCGTGAAACTTTTACCCGTATTAAGTCCCGGTTCACTGATTTGAACACTCACCACTCTCCTAGGGATCGAGGTAAACAACATATGGAAGAACATATTACTGGGTCTACCATGGGTCAAGGTACACCTGTCCTAGGTCATAGACATCCGAGTTCGTTCAATATAGGTCTTAAAGCCTCGGCCTCTAGGGTCCTCCCTTTACATAGGCATAGTCAAACATTTCTACCTGAGTCTAATGATGAACATGATGAATATAGACCACCTAAGCATGCCTTTCTTTAGAGGCTTACCTACTGAGGATCATGACGTTAGGCGTCCACCTAATCTTTTTCCTTGCCCGAATGTTGACCTCTATAGGAACCCTTATGATGACCGTAGAGATTTTCAAAGAAGCTCTTCTGACGACCATTTTGATCCCGCTATGAGGGTTAAGGTAGATGCCCCATAATTTGATAGTAGGTTAGATGCCAATGTCTTCCTAGATTGGCTTGCTGCCATGGATGACTACTTTGAGTGGTATCCTATGAGTGACGAACAGAAAATTCGTTTTGCCAAACTTAAGCTCCTTAGTTCTGCTAAGAAATATTGGTGGAACATTCAAATGCAGTATGATCGTCTAGGTTAGGATCCCATCACCCTTTGGTCTGAGATGAAAATCAGGTTGAGAGAGAAATATCTGCCTACCTATTATCGTAGTGCATTACTAGACCAGTACCTTAACATTAAGCAATCTTCGTCTAGTGTTAATGACTACATGTCTGTTTTTGATGACCTGTTGATCAGGTGTAATATCAAGGAATAACCCGATGTCATTGTAGCTAGGTTCGTAAATGGCCTTAAGTTCGAGGTCAAACATGTGGTTATCATACACAATCCTGAGACTTTGGAGGATGCCTACTCTGAAGCACTAGAGGCTGAGAAATACCTTCGTCCTTACCCCTTTAGGCGCCCTCTGGGTGACTTACGCCAAACTTGTCCTAGTCCATTTGAGGGTTCCCAGTCCTTCAACTATAGAGGGGGTTAATACTTCAACCTCAAATGCTCATTTTGACTCTCGACCTCTTATACCGAGAGATAGACCCGTTCTTTCTTCTCTTGTACGTCCTCATAACCCTAATATTGAGTGTTACCACTGTCATGCTAAGGGCCATATCGCTTCTCGATGCCCACAGCGTACCTTAATCATAGGTCAAGAGTATGATGACTATTATCCCCCCGACCCTACAGATGAGGTCGTAAAGCCTATAGAGAATATTCATGATTTAGATCTTGAGGCCGATCTAGATGATAGAGAGTTTGAGGGTCAGTTGCATATGATGAGATGCATATTCACTAAACCGGTAAGTGCTGATACTTGGAAACGAACAAATGTATTCCATACATTTATTCAATGCAAAGGTAAAAGTTGTAAGTTAGTGATAGACGGGGGGTAGCACAATGAATGTTGTTTCTAATGCTGCGGTCACTAGGTTTCAACTCAATCCAGAACCTCATCCACACCCATTTAGAGTTGCTTAGGTGGATAAAACTTCTTTGCCCATTACTCATAGGTGTTTTGTTCCCCTATCCTTAGGCTCGTATTCAGAGACTATTTACTGTGACATCCTTCATATGGAAGTGGCTTACATCCTCTTAGGACGTCCTTGGTTATATGATCTTGATGTCAAGAGTTTTGGTCTGGCAAACACCCATATGTTTACCCATCAAGGCAAGACTATTACCTTACAGCCTGCTAAACCTAAGGATAGCATCCCAACACAGACAAACACATCAGTTGTAGACAGACCTTCACCTATAGTGTCCCCTAAACACAACCTTCATATCTTAGGTTCTAGGGAGTTCATGCGACACAGCCACCAGATTGGGATTGTGTATGCATTAGTGATGCGAGAGCGAACCCATGACACCCCTACTTTAGGGTTAGAACCAACCCCCGCAATTAGATAGTTACTAGACGAATTCGTCGATGTGACTCCTCAGGACTTGCCTATTGAATTACCACCTTTGCGGGATATCCAACATGCCATTGACCTGGTCCCAGGTTCCCAACTTCCTAACCACTTCCCATTCAAACATACTTACATATTAGCAAATCTTTAAATAAGTATTACAAGTTACGACTATTATAATAGGACCATCGGACCTGTTAAGATAAGATAATATGTATACGGTTCGGATAACTACTTTTATAAACCAGGAGAAAACTCATCATATATGCTTATAAAATACACATTATGGGATTCGAACCCCTCACCATCACTGTGAAAGGGAGATGCACTACCATCTATGCTAAGAGATAATGTGAAAAAAAAAAAAACACTTATAGTTTTCATAGTATTGACTTTAAGTTATAAATTAAACTTTGTGACTTCAATTATAAAACTGATGCAGGAGGAAGTTAGAGAAAAGCCAAATCTATCATAAATAAGGGGAAAACCCTTAAATGAAGAGAAAACACTCTTCAATACCCAAAATAGTCTTCCTATTACATTCCCTTCCTTAGGTTTACATAGCCTCACTAACGAAAATAACCTAAACGACATTATAATAAAAAAAAGAAAAAGAAAAAAAAAACACTAGAATGTTGTAGACTATTTTTCGTACATTAAAAGCAGAGACCGAATAAGGCATGTCTTTGAATAAAAAAAAATAAAAATGGAAAAAGAATAAGGCCTGGCTTCGATGGGCTATATTGCCCTATGTAACCCAGTTTAGATTTAAAACAAGGGATATTATTCATTTAGTCTTATGTTTTTTTTGAAATATCTATCTTTTACACACTTATACGGTTTCAGAGAATTGTATCATATATTTTCAAAAACCACTCAATTTGACAATTCTGTTGGTCAAACGTTAGTCTAACTTAACAGAGACAGGGTCATTTTCGTCATTGTATATGTGCATTACAACTGTGTTCCACGTGTAACAATAACAAATAAATGAAATAAAAAATAAAAAATTTAAAATTTAAAATGAAATAAAAGGCATTTGTTTTGAAAGGGAAAATTCATCCCTACCCTCAGAATCCCTATATCAAAACAAAGCCATTGACTTTGGTCCCCACTTGATCAATAGTTTACAGGAAATAGCAAAGCTTCGCACCTTGTGCGAATACTGTCCAAAAACCTTCGAACAAATAGTCTTTAAAGCTTCAAAGAGACCGGAAAGAGGACGACAGTCTCTCATCACCGACGAAAGAGTAGCAAAAAAAGATATTGGTAAGTTAAGAGTGTCCATTTGATTGTATTTTGTCATGAAGGTGGTTGTAAAAAGGGTTTTTTTTTTGAATTTTTTTTTTGGGCTTTTGCATGCAGATGGTGTAATATGATGTTAATTTCGTTTTTATTGAAAAAAAACTGACATGATTTTGATTTTGTTAAATGTTTTGTGTTCAAGTCTCCTTTTTGTTTGATTTCGGAGTGAAGTGTGTTGTGAATGTTATATTTTTGGGGCTTTTGCATGGAATTGGTGTATTAGCGGTTACATTTAGTTTTTCTTGAAAAAAAAATTCTGATTTTGTTGTGTATTGTGTGCAAGTGTACTTAATTTTGTTCAATTTTGGTCTTAAATGCATTACGTTTTAGGGTTTTTTTGGGGGGCTTTTGCTTGAACTTGGTAAAACAACAAATAAATTTCCTTTTTATTGAAAAATATTAATTTTGTATTTATGATGTGGTATTGTGTATTCTGATTTTAGGGTTTGTTCTGTTTAACTGTTATGGTTGGTTGTATGTTTTACTTTCTTGTTTATGTGGTGTGTTGTTGTTTATGAAAGAGTGGTTAAATTTATAGGACAAGTTCATGATGTGTGTTGCATGGTTATGGTATTTGCATGGAGTTGTGGTTATTACGGTTTCTGATTTGTCTATATATTTCTTGTGTGTGTATTTTTTTTTGGTTTGTATTGCTTGAATAATTTGTTTAAGTGATTATAGTTTCTAAGTTTCTGGTTTATAATTTTTTGTGTGTAGTTCCTTGCAAATGTCTGAGTTTCGAGTTTATACGAAGTATGTGGACAAAATTGTTGACATGGATCTCATAGAACCATGAGATTGTAGTGTGATTAGCCTCATCAACGATACAAAGAAGGAACTCAGTGGGTGCCATATCGAAGCATAGGAAACTTGGCAATTATGTGTTACATTTCCATGGAATGACCAACAACATGTACTAACAACAGATAAAGAATTGATGCTGTGCTTTGAAATGTTTAACAGTAAACACCTCACATTTATTGAGTTCGAACTCTTTTTGATTCCTATAGATATCCAATTCCCTGAAGATGCTCCTTCTAGCTTGCTTGGTTTCAATCAACAAAACATTGGTGATCCGGTTGAAGAAAATTATGAAGAAAACAATTTTGTTCTAGTTGAAGAAAACTTTGAAGAAGACATTGTAGTTGGAGATGTAGCAACTGATGGAAGTGTTGTTGACAATGACTACCAAGTTAATGAAGAGTCAGAAGATGACTCAGATGTTAGTTTAATGAATGAAAATGGTGAAAACTACATGGACCATTATGAAGGTGATGGCGATGAGAGAATTGTTGTAGTTTCCTCCGATGAAGAAACTGCCTTGACAAGAGTTGCTACTTATTGTCAAAATCATCAATGGGCTCAAAATCCAAACGGGACCATTTCATTTGAAGCTGGTCAAATTTTTAGGTTTGCGAAGATTACTCGAGAGGTGATTGAGAAGTATGCCATCCAAGAAGGATTCACCTTTAAGAAAACTAAGAATGACAGGTATAGATATATAGTAACTTGTAATAATGATGCATGTGATTGGACACCACATGCATCATGTCTTACAGATGGTGTTACATTCATCATTAGAAGTGTTCAGGGAAGCCACTCAATGTGCCTAAGGCTGGTTGAAAACAAAGAGGCTACATCACCGTAGGCCACATCAGTTTTTGGGAATTTCATTCGTTCAAACCGTAATGGCAAGGAAAAACTATTTAAGGATAAATTACAAGAAAGATTCGCAGTGAAGGTGGACATCCAAACAATTTATAAGGCAAAAAGGATTGTACTAGAGACATTGAAGATTAATTATATTGAGGCTTATGCGAAGCTGAAGAGGTACAGAAATGAAATACTTACAATGAACCCGATGAGTGATGTGAAGGTAACAATGGATCCCAACGTGTCAAATAGTTAAACTTTCTTTTGATTCTACTTGAGTTTTGATGTGTGCAAAACAGGTTTTGGGAATGGTGGTCACCTTTTGACAGGTTTCGACGGGTGTCATCTATCTAGAAAGTTCGGTGGGGTTTTGTTATCTGCTACTGCTTTTGATGGGGATAAGAATATACTTCATATAGCCATATGTATCTGCGAGTCTAAAACCTCTGATAGTTGGTCATGGTTTTTGAGGGAGTTGCGGGATTCATTGGGATGGTATGACAGAAAAAAGATATGTTTCATAAGTGACAGACAGAAAGGGTGTGTAAAAGCCTTGGCGAAGGAGTGGCCAGAAGCATATACTAGGTACTGTTTTCGACATATCGTTGCCAACTTCATGACAACCTTCAAGAATCATAATATGAATTGGAAGTTGTGACATTTGGCTAGAGTTGCAAATCGTGGTAGGTTCAATCAAGCTTTGGATTCAATTAAGGGAGATAGTGTGCATGTTGCCAACTAGATGATGTAAGAGCCAGTTGAAAAATGGGCGAGGCATGCATTTCGGCCATCCATCAAAGTTGATCACGTTTCTAACAATATGTCTGAACGTTTCAATAGCTGGATAAGAGAGGATAGGGACAAACTTATACTTCAACTGTTAGAGAATTTGAAAGAAAAATAATGGTACGGTTCTCTGAGAAGTGGGCTGAAGTAGATAGATTGAATGATACAATTACTCCATATTCAAGGGAATATTTGACAATGAATAATGAAAAAGAAATAAGAAAGCTGGAAGTCATATATGGAAGAGGAAATTGGCATGAGACAATTGACAATGAAGGTGTGAAAACTCTGGTGAACCTTTTTTTTAGAACAACAAAAGAATCTTTATTAAAGAGGCCAAAGGGTCGAGCAACCAAAAAACACAAGAGCGACAACGTCAAAAAACAGCGATAGAGAAAGCAACAAAGCCACTGCCGCTGAACTTTGATAGAGCAACAAACAAAACCAGCAAACAAACATCATAGAAACTGCCCTAAAAACAGAGCTACAATAGCCCTAAAAGACTAGAAACCCTCATAGAAAAACAAAAACAACGCAGCCACATGAACTAACACCCAAACACTGAAAACAGAGGAAAACCAAACATAACCACGCCCAAACAACCATAAGCAAGAACAAAAGAGAGGCTATCCATAATCCCATATCAGAGAATCCTCCTGCATCCTAAACCCTTTCTTTGCTAAATATCAGCCAAGGAATTCCTGATTCTGGGTATAAACACCACCCTTACCCTATTCATTAAGGCCAGAAAACTCTGAATTTCATTGATAATGATCATTAGCTCAGACACAATCTCCCCATCACCGTTCACCCAGGAAACCACCAGTTTAGAATCACTGATTGTAGTAATCGACTTCCTTCTTAGTCCGAGTGAAAGATAATATAACTGGCAAGCCTTAAGAATGACTGTGGATTCGGCGACCAAAGCATTAGAAAAACCAATGTGACAGGAAAACAAACCTAAAATCTTTCCGAAATCACATCTCAAGACACCACCAATACCAGCAGATCCGGGGTTCCCTCTAGAAGAGCCATCCATATTAAACTTCAAACCATCAAGGAAAGAAGGAAAACAAGATTACGGAAGGGAAGATCTTGAAATAGAATTGGAGGAAACACTGCCTGGAATGTTGAGAAGCATATGAGTTATCGAATCCACTCATGATTTTTCTAGATACTTGAACCACCAAACCACCCTGAGACCAATCATGTCGGCAACCAAAGAAATGGAGGCTTGCTTGCCATTGAAAATCTGGTTATTTATACTTTCCCAAACAGTCCAAGCAAGAGTAAAAAATAAAGTGTTCCAAGCACGATAGTATCTATTCTTAAACATTAAACCTGACCAACCTCTGGCCCATTCCAACACAGTTTGATTGAAACAATACTACACACCCCACTGTTTCATACATCTTATCTAGAGATCTTTCGTCCAAGGACAATGAAGGAAAAGATGATCAATCGATTCCTCGCTCGCATTGCAAAAAATACAATCCAAAGGAGTCCTTGGATCAAAACCAAATATGCGCATCACATTACGAACCATAACTCTTCCTTGTAAAAATTGCCAAATAAACACTTCCACTTTCGGGGGGCAAAGACCTTGCCATATCAGGGCGTGATATGCGTTGAACTCCCAGTTGAAATCTTCCAAGGAACGTTTAAAAGAACTCATGGAGAAGCCACCATCCGGACATAACACCCAAATAATAGAGTCAGGAGTGTGTTCCTGCATGTTTAAACAATCTAGAATTGCTTCCAAAATGTCCCATTGAATTTTCTCCCATCCTAGTAAAGGTCTCCGCAATGTAACCTCCCAGCTCCAAGTTGAGTTACAGCAACTGCCAAATCCCACCACATTGCCTCATTTGTTGATAGCCAAAACATACAGCCTAAGGAAAACAACTTTGAGAGGGGTATCCATCACAAACGGATCATGCCAAAATCTAGCTCTACTGCCATTCCTAACTAAAATCAACATCCCTTTAGATAGGATCTTAGAAGTAAAAGACTCACTTCCGAATAAACTGCCGACATCTTTAATAAAATAGGATTCCGGTTTTCCATTGCTCCAATTCCATAAAGGTGAAGTCATCAACACATTGTAATTAGAATAAACGACTTTTCTCCATAGAATTTTATCTTCCTTGCCAAATCTCCAAAACCATTTGGCAAGAAGACTTTTATTCTTGTCTTGAATCTTCCATATACCCAAACCTCCATTCCTTTTACTTTTGCACAAATTATTCCAACTAACAGCATGAATTTTTCTTTTTTCACTCCCATCTCCTCAGAAAAAAGATCTTGGCAACTTTTCAATTTCCTTGGCCATCCCCATGGAACTCCGAAAACCGACATAAAATATGTTGGGATACTGGATAGATATGAATTTATTAGAACTAACCTTCCCTTTTTATTAATGAATTTCCTTTTCTAAGAAGCTAACATATTCCTTATGCGAGTCAAAATTGGTTCCCAGGCCACTTTTGAAAGCTTCTTGATACCAAGTAGGATACCAAGATAAGAGATTGGTAAGTCAGTTTTTTAACATCTAAACGTTTCAGCCCACACATCGCAATTCGCTGACTTCTTCCCAACTCTAGTAACACTAGATTTGTGAAAATTAATTTTCAAACCTGATGCTAGCTTATAACACCTCAAGATTCTTCTAGTATTCATTAAAAACTCCATCTTAGGCTTTAAAAAACGAATTATGTCATCTGCGTACTAAAGGTGAGATACATAAACTGAATTTGTCACAATCAAAGCCCCTTCTATCAAACCTAACTCAAAAGCTTTCTGAAAAACATGACTAAGAGCTTTAGTCACAATATTAAATAGAAAAGGAGACAGAGGATCTTCTTGTCTCAATCCCCTTTCAATACCAAACTGAGAGGTCGGGCTGCCATTTACCAAAACTGAAATCTTTGGGGAGGAAATGCAACTTTGAATCCAAGACCTCCATATTTTGCCAAACCCCATTTCCTCCATTATCGAATCCAAAAAACCGTAATCCACTATGTCGTAAGCCTTCTTAAAATATAACTTAACCACCAAACCTCCTTCGGCATCACCCTTCCACAAATGAATAATTTCATCAACGATAACAAAACTATCAAGAATCTGATGATTTTTGACAAAAGTCATCTGCGTTTCCCCAATAATCGTATCCATAACTCCCTTAAGACGATTGGCCAAAATCTTAGCCAACACCTTATACATGCTACCCACCAAACTAATAGGTCTGAAGGCAGTCATCTTCTCAGGTCTACTACATTTTGGTGTTAACGCAATGAAAGTACTGTTTAAATCTTTAACAATAGAGCTGTCATCATGAAACTCTTGTAGAAACATCATGAAATCTACTTTAATAACTTCCCTATTGGCTTAAATAAAATTAATATTTAACCCATCTGGGCCAGGTGTCTTATTTCCGTCACATTGACTTAAAGCCTCCCATACCTCTTCGTAATAAAAAGGTCTCTCAAGCATGATAATATCATCAATTGAAAGTTGCTTAAAATTTAAACCATTTATCTTTGGGCGCTGCTAGGAGGCTCTATTGTAATGATTTACGAAATAGTTCAGAATCTCGGATTTTATGGGAGGAGGGTCCGAAATTTTCTGCCCATTAATGATGATGTCCTCAACAAAATTTCTCGTTCATCTACCGTTAGCCATATCATGAATTTTTTTTGAATTCCTATCTCTATCAACTAACCAATTGATCCTAGACTTTTGTCTTCATATTTGCTCTTCCCTTCTGATTTCTTTCCATAATTCTGACAACGATCACATCCTTTCCTTACGCAGCTTCTTAGTCCACCCAACCGTGGTTGCTTTCTGATCAATCTCTTCAAGACGTTTTTCGCATATGGGAACTTTATTAGGGCAATGTTTCTTAGCTGCCGCTCAGTTCTTTAGCATGTACTTCAATGCCCTTAGTTTAGAAAAAAGTCTCCAACCAGCCAAACCTGGAGCCTTACGGTCCTTCCATCCTTCCATTGCATGCTTCATCAAATCTTTCTCCTCCAACCATATGTTAAAGAACCGAAACGGGGAAGGACCCCAGTCAACTTTGTGATCTCTTAAAGTGATGACATTATGATCTGAAACACTCTTTGGAAGGCCTTGTTGAATCAAGTGTGGAAACGTCACAAGAAACCAAGGAGATAACAGAAATCTGTCTAACCGCGCCCAAGAAGCCAATTCTCTGTTATTAGTCCAAGTAAAAGTTAGACCCACCAAGGGTATATATACCACACCTGCTTGTAACACAAAACTGCTGAAATTCCTCATTGAAATGTTATTCCTATCACTTTTTTTTTTCCAGAAGCACAAAACACCATATTAAAATCCCCTTCCATGCACCACGGAAGAGGAAAAGAAAGTTGAACTCGAAGAATAAAATCCCACAAAATCTTAAAGTAATGACATTATAATCTGAAACACTCTTTGGATGACCTTGTTGAATCAAGTGTGGAAACGTCACAAGAAACCAAGGAGATAACAGAAATTTGTCTAACCGCGCCCAAGAAGCCAATTCTCTGTTATTAGTCCAAGTAAAAGTTAGACCCACCAAGGGTATTTCTACCATACTTGCTTGTAACACAAAACTGCTGAAATTCCTCATTGAAATATTATTCCTATCACTTTTTTTTTTTTTTCAGAAGCACAAAGCACCATATTGAAATCCTCTTCCATGCACCACGGAAGAGGAAAAGAAAGTTGAACTCGAAGAATAAAATCTCATAAAATCTTTCGCTCCTCAATATTCGCAGTATAAATATTACAGAAGACCAAATCTTTATTACTATTCATCATTCTCCCCACTAAAATAATACATCTTCTATTGGTAATGCAATCCGTAATGGAAAAACAATCCTCATTCCACAACGATATCAATCCTCCCGAAGCTCTCTCCGTATCAACCCCCACCCCTCTCGTCAACCAACCCCCATATAGAGACTGAATTAAACCGCTATCAAAGAAATCAAAGAAACCAAACTCGGTTTCTTGAAGAAACAAAAGCATTAATTTGTATTTTAACACCAAGTTCTTCTCCACTCTCTTTTTCTCCCTCATCCCAAGACCTCTAACATTCCAAGAAAGACTTAACATAAAAAATCAGAAACTCGACACTCAATCGGATACAGATAGCACTCAAACTCCACTGTTCTGACCAAAGCGATTGTTGTTGTCCTCCCTTTCTCTTTTTCGAATGAATTCTGCAACCTCATTTTCTTTCCCTTGAAAATCGATACCTAGCTGGACTCCATATCCAAAACCCTTATCACTTCTTCATCCTCATTCCAGCTTTCTTTTCTAGTTAGCTTAACTCCCATGTTATCCGTAATTCTTGTCTTTTTCCTTTGTAACTTGGTGGCTTTGCTATTACTTTCTTAGCCTTTCCTTTGAAGCTTCATCGTTGTGTTATTATCGGCCTCACCATTCTCCCTAGTAGCCGAAATAGAATCAAAACTATCTCTTTCCATATCTTGATCTTCTTTTGAAATTAAACTTTCGCTTAAAGCTTTGGTTTCTTTAACTATGGACACCGAGCTCTCAAAGTTGGACTCTTTTGTTGGGCTCACCAGATGTTGGTTAGCTACTTTCTCTAAAGGCTGGAAAGTATTCATTTGAGAAGAGTTGAACTTTCTTAATTTGGCCCTAATAAAAGCATGTTCTAATTTATCCAGGTAATCTTTAATAATCCCATCTAAAGATTGACTTCTTGAAAATAAAATATTCTGTAGCTCGTGATCTTCTTCTCTAGTACTCAGCCCACCTCTTGAATCTACTTTCTCCACATATTCCTTTAAAGGAATATCCAGAGATGCACTCCTAGAAAAATTAACTTTCTAAAGCCCATGATTTGTTTCACAAGAGACCAGCCCATTACTTATAACTACCTCAGCTTTTCTTTGTATATCTGGTTTAGAACATTCACCTATTTCACTCTTTCACTTTATGAATTTTGAAATCACCCCCTCCTCATCTGATGATGATGTGTTGTCAGACTTCCTATCTTTTCCCAACTGATCTTGGTTCTCATGGATAATTAACTTGCCAGACCCTTTTCTTAGAATTGATTGCCTTGGAATAGAGACCCATTTCTTTTTACCCTTTTCGTTGTTGCTCTTTTTAAAAGAATCTTGAATATTTTGGAAACCAATCCCATCCTCTGACACATCAAGGATGGGTTGGTCAGCCTCCATTTTCTTACT
The DNA here is from genome assembly GCA_035582765.1 of Acer negundo. Taxonomy (NCBI): domain Eukaryota; kingdom Viridiplantae; phylum Streptophyta; class Magnoliopsida; order Sapindales; family Sapindaceae; genus Acer; species Acer negundo. The sequence goes on along the minus strand of CM069239.1, from coordinate 5,912,961 downwards.
GCCAGCAACTGTCCCTCTTTTGCTCTGATGATTTTTGAACCACCCTCATGCGTTTTCTTGAGTCTCGCATTCTGTTGCTTTAGCCTGCCTTCTCAGGCCTAGTTTCTCACCAGCTGTCTCCCTATCTTCTTTCTCACGCCATGTATTCACACAAAAGTCTTCCTTCTTCAACCCCAAATAACTTTCGATCCGTTGACCGTCTTCCTCTGTTGCTTTTTCCTTGACTGTGACTAAAAAAAAACCTTTCCCCACCTCCACTCTAACCTTAGCGGACATAATCTCTTCATGACAGACCAAAACAAGGATTCTTCCTCTATCTAACATTCTCCTCTGAACAGTAGCTTCGTCCACCAAAAGTGGTTCTTCGATAGCCCAGTTAAGTTTCACGAAGAAGTTTGAACTCCAATAGTTTAAAGGAATCCCTGAACATATAACATATGTCCTATGCAGATTAGATCTTGGACTATCCGACCAGTTCCGCATTGAAAAAAATTGATCATCCCAAAGAAATATGTTATTAATAAAACCTTCCTTTTCGAGCTCTGATTCGAAGCACCATAGAACACTCTTAATCCCTACAAAATGCGAAGTAAAATTAAATCCTCAATCCTCTGGTCTTCAGCCTGTCATTAACACCGTCGACATTCGAGAAGGATTTAAGAACTCCCACGGCTCATTTATTCAACCAAAGATCCTCCCTCTGATGGTTGCTCCAAAACATGGACAAATCCTTCATCTTACCTCGTTCAGTCTCTGTTTGACCATTCCCTTTCCTGCTCTGCTCTCCCTTCAAACCTCTGTTATCTTTCAAGATTTCGGCAAAAGTCTTGATGTCATTATTTGTTTGCTCTTTATGAACTTTGTTAACTCCTCTCCATGTATATTGCTTGTGACTGTTGTCTGAAACCATCTGTAAATGTCCTTTTGTTCCACCCATAAGACGCAACCTTAGACACAATTGGCCATCCGTATACATGCATACCATTCGTCAATCTAGCCACCTTAGTTTCTTCTTCCATTGTTTCAAAACGGATGAAAGTAAACAAGCTTCTCCTTAAATTTTTTTTTTTGAATTGCAATAATTTATTCAAAAGGCTAAAAAGGTTAAGCAAAATGGCAACAACACAGGCATAAAACAACCAGCCATAGAAAACAAACCTAACACCCCATGACTCCAAAGACAGCAAAAAACGCAACACAACTAACAGAAACCAACAATAGAAAAAAAAAACATTAAGAAGCTTGGACACCAGCGGGGTAACCAAGACAGCTATTGGACAAAACCACAGAAAAACAGACCAGCAAACAAAGAGAAAAAAACCAAAGGAAAGCACTAAAAAACATCAAAACTCCATCCAAACCAGGCTGTCCTCACCTCCATTTGATCTTCTCTTCACCAGGCTATCCACTAAACCATTGGAAGACCTTGGATTATAAATAATTGACAAACCTTTCCTCCTCTGCAGATGGTCTCTAATATCATAGACATGATTAAGATGAAGGAAACTCCCAAAATCTTCATTGTTATTGGCCCACGAAACAGCCACACAAGAATCAATAACGATTTGAATTTTACAATCAGCAAGTCTGGTGTTTGAAGAGCAGAGATTATCAGCTTTCTGTGTAGCCATGATCTTTGTTGCGTTTGAGCCTTGAAAGCCAACCGATAAGGAGAATTGACATAAAATTTTTCCTTAAGTATTACGGAGAACCCTCCATATACTCGCAGGACCAGGTTGACCTCTAGAAGACCCGTCTACGTTGAATTTCAGCGTACCATTCGATGGAGGGCACCAGCTTACAAAATTCAAAATTTTTTTAGGGGCTAAGGACACACAGTTGTCCTTTAAATTCAGCATCATTAAGGAAACCAGAGCCTTATTTCCATTCCCAAAACATATAAACCACCACGGTACTCGAAATTTTATAGTATCCACCACCTTGTCAAAGTTAGACTTGATATTTTAGAAAATCACATTGTACCTAAACTCCTAAATAGTCCAAATCACAACAAAGAAAAGAATAACTCAAACCCTTTTACTTTTTACAGACGGACATAAACCCCTCCAACAATCCATCCAATCTTTGAGAGAGTTGTTAGGACAACACCTCACCTCTCACCAATTAATGCAAAATTTTCAGATTTTTCTCGACCATTGACAGTGCACAAATAAGTGATCAACTGAATCTCTCTCAGAGTTACACAAAACACAAGTCAAAGACTGACCTTGCATCATCCCGAAGTGATGAAGAACTTCTCTAACAATAATTCTACCTCTATGTAGCTGCTACGTGAATATCTCAACCTTTGGTGGACATAAACCTTTCCACATCAAATTAGAGGTGTCAAACGAAATAGTTGTAGTAGACTCTAGGATTAGGCAAAAAGATTTAACCGAAAACATGCCGTTAGAGCTGAAGGCCCAAACATTGCATAAATCATCGTTCTCTGAATGGTAATGCAATATATAAAATTTCAGAAACTAGTCCATTGCGTCATTTCCCACCCAAAAACAGGTCTTCTAAGGATCACATTCCAACACCAATGAGATTCCTACCAAGTACCAAACTTGTCCACAGTACCATCTTTTGTCGTTGCAAGAGCAAAATTCATCGGGAAAAGATTACACAACGGAATCCCATCATGACAAAGGTCATTCCAAAACTGGACTCTATTACCACATCCTATCACCACCTGCGTACCATTCTTAATAGCCTGATCAATTTTAGAACCCTGAATAAAAAAGGACCCAACTGCATTCACAAAAAAAGAAGCCTTACTGCTCCCTTGCCACATCCAATGTAAAAGCTTCGTATTTAGGCCATAGATAGCACATATGACTTTCTTCCACAAAGAAGTGACCTCAAGACCAAATCTCCACTCCCATTTGGCCAACAACCCCTGATTCTTCTCAATAATATGGCCAATTCCAAGGCCACCATTTTGTTTACTCTTGCAAAGCGAATCCCAATCAATAACATGTATCTTTTTTTTTTTCCAAACCATCACCCTAAAAAAAATCCCGTTATAATTTCTCAATTTTGTTTGCCACCCCAATTGGAATCTTGAACATTGAAAGGGAGTAAGTTGGTATACTTGATAGCACTGATTTGATCAAAACCAGCCTCCCTCATTTAGAGAGAAATTTTCTCTTCCAATGCGCTAAACGATGCTCAATTCTTTGAATAATAGGATTCCAAAACATCTTGGTTTTGGGATTAGCCCTTAGTGGAGTAGCGGGAGACCAAGATAGGTAATGGGAAGAGAAACTTGTTTGCATCTAAATGCTTCCGCCCACTCCTCCTCCCTATCCTTCATTTTGCCAATTTTCACCAAGCACATTTTGTGGAAGTTAATCCTCAACCCAGCCACTAACTCAAAGCACCGAAGAATCCTCCTAGCATTTAACAAAAAATCCATATTCGGTTGAACAAACAAAACTATGTCGTCCGCGAATTGGAGATGAGTCACATAAACCTCACTTTGACCAAACTCCGCCCCTCTCACTAAGTTCATACTAGCAACCTTCTTAAATAAACAATTGAGGGCCTTAATAACAATGTTGAATAAAAATGGGGATAAAAGGTCACCTTGACGAAGGCCCCTTTCTATTTTAAACTCCTCCGTTGGATTACCGTTAACAAGAACTGAGAGTACTGGAGACGATATATAGTGGTGCATCCAATTTCTCCATTTACTACCGGAACCCATACTTTCCAAAATGAAGTTCAAGAAAGTGTGATCTACACTGTCATATGCTTTCTCAAAGTCCAACTTGACAACGATTCCTTCCTCCAGCTCTCTCTTCCATTTATGAATAATTTCGTTTGCCACCACAAAACTATCGATAATTTGTCTATGTTTGACAAAGGCCATCTGAGATTCACCTATTATTGAGCTCATAACTTTCTTGAGCCGATTCGCTAAAACCTTCAGAACCACATTGTACATAGATCCTACAAAGCTAATAGGTCTAAACTCCTCCATGCTTATCGTGTTCCTAATCTTAGGAATAAGGGCTATAAAAGTTCTGTTCAAGTCCTTCACAATCTGACCATCTCTATGAATTTCTATCAAAAAAACCTCATAAAATCATCCATAATAACATCCCAATTGTTTTTAATCAAGTTGAGATTTAGGTTATCTGAACCCGAGGCCTTATTACTATCACAACTGGAAATAACCTCTTAAACCTTCTTATGCGTGAACTCCTCCTCCAACTCATGAGCTTGCGATTGCGAGATACTATTTATCTCCAGATTCTGGATTTTCGACCTTGCTTGCAGCCCTCTCCTGAAATACGCCTTGAAATAATTAAGAATCCCAATTCTAATCTCAACTGGATTTGAAACTCTAGCCCCTTCCACTACAATTTCCTTTATAGAGTTCATCCTTCTTCTAGAGTTGGCCACGTAATGAAAGAATTTGGAATTCTTGTCTACCTCTAGCAGCCACTTGATACGCGATTTTTGACTCCACTAAACCTTTTCCTTATGCAACCAATTCCACATCTCTGAGATAATTTTCAAGCGCTCCTCTCTCAAAGTTGAAATCCATCCAACTGCTTTAGCCTTTTCTTCCACCCCGACCAACTTGATCTCTAAATCTTTAAAATTATCTGCTTTCTTCCTTTTAACCCACTGCCAGGTCTTCAATCTATTTTTTACTGCTTTAGTCTTAGAAAACAATTTGAAGTCTTAAGAACCCAAGGCCTTGCATCCTTTCCATCCTTCCCTGGCATCCTTCATCATTTTTTTGTCCTCCAACCACCCATTTAGGAATCTAAAAGGGCTAGGGTCCCAATCAATACAGGATTCACCTACTGAGATCGCACAATAATCCGAAACACTAAAAGGTAAGCTACTTTGGATAAGCTTAGGGAACCATGAGAGAATTATGGGTGAGATTAGGCAACGGTCTAATCTCGCCCAATACACATTTTCCTTCCGATTGGACCAAGTAAAAACCGAACCTGGAATAGGTAAATCCATGATCTTAGCCCTCAAAATGAAACTATTGAAGCTTCTAATAGAGCTCATGTTACACAAACCTCATTTTCTTTCCTTCGGATCCAGAACCAAATTGAAATCACCTCCGATAAACCAAGGTCTTGGAAGGGAAGCTTACAAATCCAAAAGAAAATTCCACAAGGATATTCTCTCATTCTCGTTATTAGCTACATAAACATTACATAACACCACCTCTTTTTTCACAGAAATAATCTCACCCACCAGAATGATACACATTTTGTTTGAAATACAAGGGTGAGCCTTAAATAAATTCTCATCTCATAAGGTAATAATTCCACTAGCCGAACCTATAGATTCCACCCCCACACCTTCAGTAAGAAATACACTTCCAAGAGAAGCAACAATTCTACTATCAAAAGAGTTGAGCTTGGATTCTTAAAGAAACAACATCATTGGTCTATGGACTTTCACTAAGTCTCTCGCAGCCCTTCTCTTCTCCCCTCTCCCTAAACCTCTAACATTCCAAGACAAAATTAACATCAAAAAAACAAGAAACCCATGTCTTGACAACAAGACAACTACCGGGTAGCAGCAAGCCTCTCTTTATCCTCATTTTCCTTTCTGAATAATTGTTCTGCCATTTCGTCCTCTATCCTATCAAAGTCAAACCCCAGCAATTTTCCTGTTTCTAAAAAATTGGGAATTTCTTCTTCAACGTTCCAGCTCTCTTTTGTAGTAGCGACCAGAGTCTTTAAATTGGACTCACTGCCTAAATCTGTGATCCCCCTCTCATTTCATCTATCTTTTCTAGTTGTCATGCCATGAAACTTGGTTGAATTTTTCCTTCTTAAGCTCTTCTTCTTCTTTGGTTGAGAAGTTGGCAACACCACACTCAAATTGATCTCTCTCATCTTCTCTGCCTCTTTCTCATTCAGAGCCATAAAAAAGGCCATCTTCAGAAGCATCTTCTTTACTATTATCTTAAGACGTCCTATCTTCATTAGAAACGGATCCATTGGTTGACTCTTCACGATTGCATTTCTTCATTGATTTAACAATCATCTGACCTTCCACACCTTTTTATAGCACCCAATTGCCCAGGTTCTCTTCATACTCATTCCTAATTTCAGTACTTAGACTCGAAAGAGATGAAGCTTCATTTGTCAATAAAAAATCCTTATCACACCTACGACCTGGGCTTCCAGTGGAGTCTCTGAAATGATCCAACAACTTCACTTGGTTTAAAGAAGGGCTTTAAGGCCCAACTGAGTGCCTACTGTGATCCACTGAAGAATAAATGGGCTTCAACTGGATCAAAGAAGGGCTTTGAGGCCTAGCCGAGTGCCTTCTGTGATCCGTTGAAGAAGTATTTGGCCCTACTGACTTTCTTATTCTAGAACATTCCCCCCTCCATATCTGGAAATTGTAATTATACCCCTCCATAGAGTCCTCATCAGAAGAGGTTTAGTTATAGCATTTTGCTGTTTCCTTTCTTCCTACGTCCTTTCTCCCTTTGTCCAAATCTATCACCGCTGTCTTGTTGTACACTACCCTAGGTCTAACCTTTGCTTTCTTAATCCACGATAATTTCACTTTGTTAACTGATCTTTTTGTAATGTGATCATCAGAGGTATGGGTATTAGGTAGGTTGGCAGGTTTTGAAGTACCCACTCTTGTGTCCTTTATCTTTTACCAACTTTTTTGCTGACCCGAAACATTCCTATCCAATTTTTCAAAATCATCCAGTTGGCTTCCTTCTTCTTGTCTTGTTAGAGCATCCCTGTTTTGATTCATTTAAAAAAAGGAGGCTTCGTCCTCATCTCTCCTTAAGCCTTTGAGGAAACCATCCTGATTAATGGCTGTATTCAAATTTGAATTTTTTAACCCCAAAAAAATGTCCAACCATGATAAATCGATCGGACTCATGTCTTCCACAACATTCACAATGAATGACTCCCCTTTTAACATCACCTTGAACTTGAATGAACCAGACTTATCTAATGGGAGAAGCATAAGTATACGTCATCTATCCATCCTTTTCCTGTAAGCAATTTCCTCTTCAATGAAAAGGGTCTCTCCCATTCTTCTTCCTAGAGTGGTGAAGAATGTTGGACACCAGCAGTTAAAAGGCATCCCCAGCGCTAATTTGGCCGTGCTTGTATGAGACGTAGACCATCTTGACATTGACACAAAGCAATCTTCCTATAAAAAAGTATTCCTAATGAATCCTTCCTTTTCAATCTCAGATTCGAAAAACCAGAGTATCATTTTTCCTCTCACATACATCGAAGAGAAAGAGAAATCTCTAATTTCCAGGCGGTTGTTGACACTACTAATGTTGTTAAATTGCTTAAGAACCCATACCGCACATTTCGAAAGCCATCACTATTTGCATGTTGACTCCTCAATTGAAACGACTCCACCTTCCACCTTTCTATCCTAACTTCTTTTGCTATCAACCACCTCCGTAAAAGAGAGCTTTTCCTGCAGTCCAGACTGATCTCGTATCACCCTTCCTTTTTCTAAGATCCCCTCCTTCAGCACCACACCACCTTTCGGCTCCCCTACATGGGCTACCATCGATGTTCTTCTGTTGGTCCATCCATAGGAAGCTACTTTCGCATGAATGGGCCATCCATAGACATGCATACCATCCACCATTTTTGCCACCTTATTTGCTTCCTCCCAAGATGCAAATCGAATGAAGACATACATGCTCTTCCTCATTTTAGACTTGGAAGAAAGGAATACATCCCTAACCTTCCCGAATGGCTCAAAAATTCCCCATAAGCCAACCACCCCTACTTCTTGACTTAAATTATCAACAAACACAGAAAACAAATCGTCCTGGAAGTCTTTCCTATTTCCATTACCTGCTGGTCGGCTACCTCTCTCTCTAAAACTCTCTCTAGCCATCTTTTTGGAAATCATATAAAACCTTATTTTATTGTTTTATTAAATAATTTTAGCTTCTTCTCAAATTGTTTTATGGCAAGAAATACACGTCCTGAACCGTTTTAAAAGGTTTGAAAATACTCCACAGTCCCAATTGATCCATGACTGTATTGAGATTGTCTATGTGAACCGAAACAAGCTTACTTCTGAAATCCTCCCCGCATTCATGTTCCTTTGCACTAAAAGAAGTAAAGCCTCTCTCTCTAGCTTTCTCTCTCATTGTCAGCTTTTTGAAATTTATCACTAAAATTCTGGTGAACCTTGATGATGCCACATGTGATTGTGGGATGTGGTAGATGAATGGGTTTCCTTGCATGCATGCTCTTACCGTGTTTATGTATAACATAGAGTTTCCACATAATCATGTACATTGGTTTAACTCTAAGCAGGCATGGAAACTGACTTACGTAGGTGTCATCAACCCAATACCAGATGAATCAAGGTGGCCTGAATTCCAATTCAAAACTATTAAACCACCCGTGAAAAGAATAAAGGTGGGTAGGCTTAAGATGAAGAGAACTAGGGCACCTGATGAGCCACGTGCACCAAATGTGACATTCTCCAAAAGATGTTCTGTATACGGAGAACTTGGACACAGCCGGGCAACCTACAAATCTAAGGTAAACATAACCTCTTCTTCTTTCAGTCTCTCATTCTTTCAATTTAAATTTTTATTTAACTAGTTAACTACATAAAATATTGAAATTGTAGGGAAAAGGTCAAGGTTCAATATCAACAAGGAAAAAGGTTTCTCATAAAGTGTTTAATACATCAACTTGTACAACTGAAATGTATTATAATTTACGTTGTTGTTTTTGACAGTGGTTATATATCGATAGTTGATATAATTTACAACATCATTCTATTGTTGCAGGGCTCAACCTAATGAATGCAGCACAAGCAATCCTCCAACAACACATTTGGGCGATGTTTGCTCCCAAATGGGTTCATATCTCAAACCATGAAAGGGTTTTAATTAATCTTTTAAAAACACTATTGTTTTAATGTTTTAATTGATGAGGATGATATTGAAGTTATTTAACAGGGGCCATAACTTCTTTTATGGGATTATATTAGAGTTATTTGTCAGTGGCCATGATTTCTTTTGTTGGATGATATTGGAGTTTACTGGCAGTAGTAGCCAGAGCTTCTCTTGGTTTTTATGTATGTTTCAGTGACAGTATGGGATGAACCCTAATATGTTCATGGTTTGCTTTTTAGGAAACCCTGTTATGTTTATGAAATGTCTATGTTCTTATCATGTGTGGAGTGTTATTTAGTAAGCTCGATTTTCATTAATTTCCATTAATTTAGTATTTCGCACTAACAAATGATAGATACTACTACTACATTAGTTCATGCATCATAGTCATTATATTAGATTATCTTATGCATGAAAATCATTTAATACATGTAAGAGTCGTACATATACACATGCCTAGCAACACAGTATAAAATAGAACAATTACTTCCAACCAAGCCAAGCTCTTTTGCATTTTCCTATAGTTGGCAGTTAGCTCACGAAACAGAGTATTTTCAAGACTTGTAATTGTTGAACCTGCACATGTTATATCACATACAAATTCATCCATACTTTCCCATTCTTCATTATCAGGAGACTACCACTTGAAATAGTTGCATGCATGACAAGAGAAAATTAGTCTATTAGGATTCTTGCTTGTCTTGGAGACCCATAGTGACACTTTCTTCCTGTTCCCACTGTTGCATAATCTATTTTTAACCTTGATCGATCCAGGTTTTTCACTTGTGCTACTTGAGGAGGCCATTTGCATATATTTATTGCACCAAAAAAGGCTTTTTGGTTGTAACAGGGAAAATTGATGTATGAACAAAGACAACAAAATAAGGAGAATGAGAGTTTAAGGCTTGCAAAAGAAAAAAAAAACGATTTAAAAAAAAATGGCTGAGGAATGGAAGACATTGTGAATGAAAAATGGTGAGGAATGGAGGCTTTTATAAGCCATTTAAGGACCGTTGTTCAATGATAACAAATGCAAAGAACATTCAATTTTTTTTTTCATTTTTTAATTATGACAAATAAGGGTAAAACAGTCATTTCATAAATCAATTACAAAGTCAAATAAAAAACAATAGTGTTGTCTAAAAAATGTTAATTGACTGGTAATTTTGTAAAATTTAATGTTAATAAGGGCATTTATGTCTTAACACTGGCTGGTAAATTTGTAATTGTTGGATTTTCAAGGGTAACATAGTATTTTTATACAATGATATTGTAGTCATGGGTAAAATAGTAATTCAGCATTTTCTGTAACCGTTGACCGTTAAAAATCTAGTTAGAAGAACCAAATTGAGTAGTTTTTGAAAATATAGGACTCAATCCTCCGAAAATGTATAAGTGAGGAAAATATATTTATAAAAAAAACGAGTACCCAAGTGAAAATATCCATAAAACAAATGCCAGCTGAATCCATTCATTTCTACCCCCATTTTTTAAAAAGAAATTTTAATCTGGCAAGTCATAAAATAAATAAATTCATTGAACTGACAAATTATGTTAAACATCATTAATTATCCTCACCATTCTCTCATTTCAGTACTCTCTATACATGATGACTAGTATTAAAACAATATACACGCATGGATCTATTTCACTAATTATCAGTAATCACTATCTGTATCATTTGACATATATGATCGATCAGCTCATGGAGACCCTGAAGCACTACTCTTCGATGTAGAAAATGGCAGTGAAGGTACTGGGACCTCGGACATGTTATAATTTCCTGCTTGTTGTTGCTGAGAATTATTATTAGAAGATACCAACTTGTTCAAAAAGCTCGATGCACACCCAGTACTACTTCGATTTTGAGCTGATGATGTTGAATATGCTGCAGCAGCAGGCATTATCGGAAAAGATTCATGAGTAGTAACCTGAGCCGGCGCCCACTTGATCAATTTATTCAAGCCAGAGTTGTTGTCTCCTGATGATGATATTCCAATCATATTTTGCTGATGATCATCATTGACTCCCTTACTAGCGATGTATGATGAGATTGCAGCGGCTAAAGCTGACTGGAAATTAGGGTTTGATGTGATCACTTCAGTCGTGGCGGCGGCTATAGTGCGCTGATGATGATGACGAGGAGGAGGAGGAGGAGGAACTAGGACGTTGTTCATTTGCATGTAAGAATTGTAAGGCTGATTTAGAGAATTGTAATAATTAGTAGATGATGATGGAGATGAAAAGTTGAGATTACTTGTTGATGATGAGGAAAACAATCTATTAAAATGAGAGGATGAGTTATAATTGGTTGGTGCAGTGGTGAGATCAAGAGTGATAGTTGGGTGAGAATTGGAGGTTGAAATTGAAGAGTAGTTATTGGGGAAATAAAATTGATGGTGTGGTCTTGCATTATAAATATTTCCTGTAGTGAAGTTCAAACCATGGAGGTTGGCATCGGAGGTAGAAACTAAGGAGTCGAGGACACCGTTGTTGGTGACTCCTTGTGAGGTTGATGAAGGACATTGTAGCATGGAAGCCGCGGCAGAGGTGGTGGATGCCATGGCTGTGGCTGATATCGGAAGAGGATGGTTGTGGTTTCCTTCATAGGTTGTGATCAAGATTGTCATGTCCTCAACCCATCTTTGCACCTGATCATGTCGCATAAATATTAACATTACCACAATTAGAAACTAAAGATATATATGTGTGAAAAACAAACATTTTTTCTCGATAAATTGAATAATAACGACAGAAAATTAATCTTGTAACAAAGAGTTGAATTAGATAATGACATTCTTAAAATTAATTTATGAGATCGGTATGATTATTTTCTTTGAATTTGATGTTAAATTACTTGTTAATTAATTAGACAATACATGTACACATATCTCCTGTTGAAATATTATTTCTTATTCTCTGTTGCCCACCACAAATTTCCAACAAAAGCAGTTTAGAGAGCAATTTATTTTCAAAATTCCAACAAACTCTCCTAGAGGGCAGATAGCTGAAATGGCGATCGATGACTAACTTTCCTTGTAAATTACTGTTTTTTTTTTTTTTTTTTGAAAGGTAAACTTTATTCACCGGCCGAAAAAGTCGAAAAGAGCACAACAACCAAAGAAGGCAGATTTACTTAATGATAACATTTGACAAATTGATTAGTAAAAGTTAAGCTTGCATGTGCATGTAGATGTAGACGTTGTATATATTTCAACCAAAGCGTGTTGAAAAAAAAAATATATTATACCTGTTTTCTCACAGGGCAATTAGGTGAGACTGTGCAACGGTAGTACGCTCTAGGGCATGGATTTCCTTTCGATGTTTTCTGTCCGTACTTTCTCCATTGGCATCCATCATTCATCTGTGTAAACAAAATCCACCCAATATTAATTTGAAATCTAACACGTATCAAATAACTAGGGATCTGTCGGGATTTGTATGCTTCCTATAAGCAAGAGGTATCTACCCTATTATAGGGGAGGAGTCTCCCTCATGATTTTATGGGTAAATGTGGAATAATATATACAATGCTAATGTTTGAACTGAACTACTTTCTTTTTTTGAAACTGCACACAAACTTTATTCAACAAATCGCAGAAAACAAAGTGAACACAAACAAGCCAACCCGGCCAACCGAAAAGCAAAGCAAAGGAAACAGGAGACACAGGACGAAGCAAAAACAAGCCACCAAACAAACAGCACAAAGAAAAGCAAGCCACGAGAAAAACAGACACCACAGCCAAACAAAACAAGAAAAAACAAACAGAAACAAAACAGGTCTCAACTACACGCAATTCTCGTCCCAAAAAATTGTTTCACCCTCCATCGACAACCCCTCTTAGCCAAACCAGAACTGAACTTCATTTTGAAGACTCTAACTACCGTTGTCATCAATAATAATATATTCATGCAAGTGATATTGTATAAATTGGTAAATATATACTTACTGTTGGGGTTTCACATCTAGCTCTAACAGAAACCCTAGCTTTCTTCAAGTGGATTTGTTCCATGACTTGTTCATCTTCATGATCTCCTCCTCCATTTCTCATATTCTTTATATTTTTACTTGGTGGCGGCCGTGTTTCGATAATTGGCTCCTCTTCTTTGAGTTGGTCTTCATGAAAGCTATTTTCATAGCTTGTAATTTTCTTCTTCTCATCATCATCAGCTGGTTCAGTACTAGTACTTGAATTAATTAGCTGATCAAATCTGCAGTCCAAGTCCAACCCAAGTGACAGTAGTCGTCCTCCATTCAAAATTTGATTCTTTTTCTCATCTTTCTTATTAGGCTCAATACTAGATCCCCTCCCAAGGCTAAGGGAGATGAGTCCAGGTTCTTCTTGATCAGTACTTTCTCGACGAGGCCTAGAACTAAATATTGTATCTGTGGATTTCTTATTAGCTTCTTCTTGCTTAACAATGTACAAGAAACTCTTTTGTAAGGATTGGTAATCCTTCAGCATCTGTGCTAATAGCAACTTTAACCTTTCATTTTCTTCTCTAACCTCCCCCATTTTCGCTTTTGCCATTTTCAGCAGATCCTCCTAATTATTAAAGCCACAGAAATCATATGTTTCTTAAGTTAGTAATAAACTTGTGATCATATAGAGAAAGACTAGAAGGAAGAAAATAACATATAACAGATCATAAAAAGAGTCATCAAATTATAATATGATAGATATGAGGATAAGCGAGTATAATTTTGACTGTAATGGCTCTTATAGCATTAATTGTATATATAGGTGAGAGGAGAAAAATATATATACCATCTTGTTGTTTGCGATTGAAGAGGAGGAGTCTTTTAATTTAGTCTCCATAGAAGACCTGTGATCAGTATTGGTTTGCAATGGAACCTGCATGCACTACTAGAGAGGGTCAGAAATTGTCTTCTTGAATTGGTTCTTATTGAGGAAGAAAGTTAGGGTGTACCATCGTGGCAGTTATAGAGGCCAAATCAGCAATAGAGGTTTTGCAAAGAATTAATTATGCATACAGACAAATTTTGTTAATCATGCATGTGAATATGTGATGTCATACATAGATTTTATTAATTTTCTAAAATAAAAAATCATTTATTTGTTGTATATATTCATTCTTTGTTATAATTATATAGAACTAGGTCATCTTTCATCAATGAAACACAGTATCTTCCTCTTTCTCTTTTTCTTCTCTGATTTTGCACAGTTCTAGAGCAACAAATTACAATACATGATCATCAACAGAAAGATTATGGTGTCTACATATATATATATGTATATATGATTTTCGATCAATATTAAGTAATAAAGAAGAAAAGATTGATGGATCAGTAGTTCACGAGAAAATCTTGCATGCACCCGGTGCATACACCCTAACCAATGGGTGAATGCCATGTGGTATGGAGAACTCATTTGATTGGTTTTCCTTACCACATGGCATGCACTCATTGGACAGGTGCAATGCACCGGTGCATATAAGATTTTCTCGTAGTTCATATGTTACCGGCCAATTTATCTTAATATTGACTAATTAGTGAGGCTTCTGGAAGACTACTTGTGCTCTTAAGTCAGATCTACCACATGGTTTAGATTTGATCATATATGTGGTTCAAACATCATTGGCGGCCAATTTGGCACAAGTTGCATGCATTAAATAGTAAACCATAAGACACTGACACATTATTATAATTTGGAATAAGTTGATGATGAGATTTTCAATGGGTGGCACATAAGTTTTGAATCAATTAATCGTCATCAATCATCATTCTGGTTGAACAACCTATTAATATATTTAAGTATATATGTAATGTGATGTCGATCATATGCAATATATATATAGCATGTGTGTGTAATTCTGATGTATAAATTAGCGGCAACTGAAAAAGTATCCGAAAGTTGATATAGGTTTGTTTAATTACCTCTTTCATGAAGAATAAATTCTTTCCGACAGGAGAAGAAGGGTTCGAGCTATTATTTGACATTCATTTGGTTGTGTTCATGTTCGAATCCTAATACCTAAAAGTCCATGCATGAAGAATGGGATCGGAAGACGATCATCATCAGCATGCATCACTCATATCAAAGAATTTCAGTGAAGGGGGTTCAGATTCTTCATTATCATTCATGGATCGATCTCAACATAACTAAAATTGTGTTCATATATATTATGATTGATCATCTAATTAAAGGGAAGAGCAATATATATAACTATCCATGACTTGTAACTATTGATTGTATTAGGGAGAAAAAAAACCTAGTATGTGTTATAACAAAGATTGTACTTCAAGCTTCTATCCAGTTAAAAAGTTTGGTCTCACAGATCTAATAACAACTGTACCCATACCAGAAACCTCGGAATTTTCTCAGAAAAAATAAAATAAAATTGAAAACCAACATATATATATTCTTGAATTCACCTTTTGAGTTATTGCATGAACACCCTCTTCACGATCACCATTATGTTTCATAGTTTTCTTCCCTGCCTCCTCAAACGTATCTCCTGCTAGAAGAGACTTTTCCTTCGTATTCTCCATTGGTTTTTTCTTCAAGTACAACTTCTTAATTTCTCTCTTCAATTTCAGTCTCCATGACCAAGTTTGGCTTCTTATATAAGCAGAGCCACCAGATTTTGACTTTCTATGTATAAATAAAATCCAAATCCAGTGCTTATCTTATGTATCTCACTCGTTTTATGAGAAATGTCAAACACAACACACTCGTCCATACTCTCCTAGAACTCTAGAAGCAACATAAATCGGATCTCTCACGTTTATATTATTCAATAATATAATTTTCTTATTAAACTGAACAATCTCTTATATTAAATATTAAATACCATATTTGTTGACAAGATGTGGTTGATGGTAAACCTCTCACATCTACACCTAAGAAATTATGGGATCAAGTCATACCTTATTCTTTAATCCAAAAAAAAAAAAAAAAAAAAAAGACCATAACTTTTCAACATGAGGTAATACCTTATCACCTACAAGAGCTTGCATATTTTTTCGTGTTTGATTCCAAATAGAAACTGATATTAATTGAAAAATGACATTAGTATATACTAGATCAGGCATGAAAAAACATATGAAAACACACCAATAAATTTTAATACCTTAAGTTACAAGTCATGTCGAAGGTTTATAGTACATGTTATAAAAGGTCACATGACCACCTAATTCCAGTCAAAATTAAGCAGCCGGCGTTTTGACTCCGGTGACTGTACATATGTGGGGTCATTATATTTCGGTGCAATTTTGAATATAAAATTTGAGCTGTGTTGGTGATGTGTGACTCCAAATACGGTGTGCCACATCAGCTAATTAGTTGAAAAGTTTGCTTCCTTTGACCATTAAGGTATGGACACCCTGGCTTTTACTGATGTGGCAGTTGATTAATTACGAGATTATGTATGCAAATTTGAGGTTAGGGTAAGTTGACCAAATGTTTAATTTTATGTTGAGTTTACATGTTTATATTAATTAAGTTGAAACAGTTAAATCGACGAGATAGATTAACCTAATGATGTACCCCTCGATCATTATCACACCTATAGTCATGTCGATCTCCTTGGAATTATTCAAAATTTTGAAATAGTCATTAGTTAGATTTATCAGCTATAGAATAATCCAATGACTTAAAGTCCATAGAATTATTCAAGTTACAATTTTTTGACAAATGACAATGGATTTTAATAGTCAAGATAAAAGGATGGATATAGAGATATTTTAATTAGAAAAATCATCATTTTAAATAATAAGAAAGTATAGATAAGATGAAGTTGATTCAGTGATTTACCTCTCACACCTACATCATGAGGTTGTGGGTTCAAATCTATCCCCTATCTCAAATCTTGAATTATTATAATATTTAAAATATATATATAGCAAGAAATTCTGATATGAGAATAATTTACAATAGATCTAATTCCATATATTAAAAATATATTAAACATCCCAACTTATATCTCAATTTGTATTTCTCAATCAATCTTTGTGAAGTTTTAATTAAACTAACATGTGATAAGTGATATATATTTAATATATTTCCACTTTTAATAAAAAAAAAAAGGTAATTCATTAAAAGAAAGGGGAACTACAATTGAACTGGTCGATAGCCTAAAACAACCGGAGCCATAGTAGGTGGAAGCTCCTCCAACTAGAATCTATCGAAATTAAAGACATCCCTAATTTAACAAGGCTATGAGCAGCCATAGATATCGTTGATGATAAGGCCCACTTCAGAATTGAAGAACATTTTCTCTTTCACCAGGTTAACAACCACTAAAGCATCGGACTCAATAATGCAAGCATCGAACATATTAGTTGAATGAAGTGTTATATGAGTTTTTTATTATTTTTTTATTTCTATTTTTAATATCTAGTGTTATATGAGTTTTAATAATATTAGTTGAATGAAGTGTTATATGATTTTTTTATTTTTATTTTTATTTTTAATATCTAGTGTTATATGAGTTTTAATAAAGGAATTGAGATATGAATTGTAATACTTATTATTATAATTAATTCGTATGATTCATTATTTTTGAAGTTATAAAAGTCAACCGAGACTCAAATGTGGCTGTGTCAATAAATAGAGTAAGGGTCTCGGACTCCGGCATTCAAGATTTGAGAATTAATTAAGAGTTTATATATATATATATATGGTCACCAGTGCAATAACTGAAATCCGAAACAATATCAGATTATATATATATATATGGTCACCAGTGCAATAACTGAAATCCGAAACAATATCAGATTGGATAAGTATATTTTTTCAATCAAATCAAATTAGACTGTGGTTAGAATTTAAGAGGATTTAAGAGGATTTAAGAGTTCAAGTAACTTATAATGGACAATTAAACACAATTAATAAGTTGGAGAAACACATTAGAAGACCTCTGTTTAGATTATGAAGGCTCATTTTTCCGTATATGTACAAATTTTTTTTGTCTTGCTTCTTCGAAGGAGATTGATATATATAATTTAGATTATTGTAATGTAAAAGGGTAAGGGAAAAAAAAATTCAGAAATGAAGAAGAATCTTCTAAAGTTGGAACGGTTACAATTAATTGTTGATTTGTACGTACAACTAATTATTGACCTTCAAGAACCAAATTGAGCTATAAAAATGGTTTCAATTTAATTATTATATAAGATAGAAAACTAGTCAATTATAAGGAACAATTCATAAAAGAATTTCCTGCGGGAACATGCCACCATGATGGATTTTTTTTTTTTTTTTTTTTTTTTCAGAAACACCACCATGCATGATGTATCATATATATATATATATATATATATATATATATATATATATCCCACTCTAATTAGCAACCATCGCAACCTTTCAAGAGCCAAATTGTTAAATTGTATATGTCCCCAAAATCGTTTTCATAATTAATGTATCCACGTTCCTTCCATTATATTATAAAAATTCTTTTTTCAACTTCTTTTTCATGATTTTGTAATTATTAGGACCTTCAACTTGCAAAAGACTCTAATTACTCTCTTTAATTTGGTGCTGGTGATGGATTTTTCATTTTTCTGAGCTTGGAGGACTCTTTTTTTTATAGTAATAACATGTTGAATTAATGATATTACTTTATTTGATCCCTATTTTCATGTTTATTGTTTATAAAAATTCAACAAACCGTTTTGATCAATACACGGACCAACTAATTTTTCTTCTTCGAATCTTGGTAACTAATTAATTATAAAGCTACAAACAAGTAATAAATATGTATTAATGTTAATGGTTTCTGATAATGTGGCACTTATATGGCCTTTTGTATTTATATACACCAGTGAATTGAAGAAGAAATCTTGGAAATCTATGAGAACAGTGTTTAGCATAGGCTGCATAGCAGATTATATTAAAGATTTCATTTAATTAAGAATTATGTGTGTTTAATATGTGTTCTAAACTTCTAATAATATACATTAAGAATTAATCTAAAAAATTAGACTTTTAAAAGGCAGTATATTTTGCACATCACCTCTTGTCACACGTAGTAGTTAGTGTATCTCCCCTTCCATGTCAATGATGAGGAGTAAATATCTCTTTTTATATAAATAGATATCTAGACTGTATATGTATTGTTTGATGATCTCGATAGATCCCGGTAAACTCTTATCGGTTGGTGTCAAATATTTGTTGCATACCTATTAACAATTGTCTGTGGCAAGCGGATGACTTGAGCAAATAGGTCTAGATTTAATCAATATTCATGATTTTCTCACCATATATTGCATACACTACTAGAAAAAAGATAATTTATGACACTTATTTATGATGTCTTTTTTCAACCGTTAAACATATATGATGGTTTTTAAAAAACATCATAAAAACTGGATGGTCTGTTTTAAATGTCAAGATTTAATTACGCTTATAGATAATATCATTAAATGTTAAAAACCATCAAGGATTGTTGATATTCAAAAACCGTCAAGAAAAGTTGATATTTAAAAACCATAAAAAATTATTAATATTTAAAAAACGTCAAAAAGGGTTAAAATTTAAGATGAATAAATTGCTAATAAAAAAGATAAATAAAATTTAGTATTTATATCTATAAATCTATAAAAAATATTCTTTTGAAAAATAAAAATCTTCAAATATTAGTATTAATGTTTTTATATTATAATTTCAATTGAGGATTTTGATTATGTAATTTTTATTTTTGGTAAAGATTATGTAATTGATATTATTTATTTTAATCATAAATTAATATATAAGTTAATTAATGGCTCCAAAGTGACACGTCTTATATTCTTACTAGTTATTGTGATATCTATCATATTCATGAATGCACACAATCATTTCATTTATATAAAATGATCGCATCCCTAACCATTCTAACTTTTCACAACCACACCTATTTTTCTTCCAATTCAATTTCTTTTTTGCTTTCCATCCTTCTACTTTCCATTGGCTCTACTTTGAAATTTCACTATTCATTTTTTATGTTTCACTACCAGATAGTCTATGTCCCAGTGGTGGGTTATAAACACTCATATATATACCCTCTTATGATGGTGGGTTATGGTTCAACTCTCACCATACCCTTCATACACAATTATTAGAATGTGCCTTCTTTCTGGTATTTATAAGAGTAGATATTCACTCCTGTATTGCACAATTTTAGCTGAGCTTTGACACTTTTGGTGTCAAAAAAAAAATAAATAATAAAGGTGGAATTATGGCCCTACATAGCGATCCATACTTAGGTAATTGCCATATACCGGTCTTTACGTCAATGTTCTTCTAAGTGTGTCTCAGGTCAATGGAGTGATATTTTTTATTTTTGCCAAACCCCTTTGCTTCAGGTTCCATTAATGAAAACATGTATACATTTAAGCATCAATTAAGCACCTTGATTAAGGACGTCGTTCGAGCATTTTCATTATCAGAAATTTTTAACTTATCAAGTCAATGATTTGTAATGGATTATATATAGCTTGTAACGATTTACAACCATTATTTTATATATTTCTTTTAATAATTATAATATAATTCTTTGATCATTTATATATAAAATCTAATAGATCAACTGATTATAATAAAGAAGTATGCTGCTGTTGACAGCTAAATCTGAAATTTGAAGCTCAATCATGCAATTTCAGTCTCAACTCTCAAGTGGTCGAAATAATAATAAATAAAAAGCAGCAACGATGAAAAATAAAGACTAAAATTTCTAGTAAATTAAACCAAGTTGTTATTATATTAAAGTTAGTCAAAGATGCTGATTTAAGCACTTGAAAATAAATAGTTGCTAGCTAATTAGATTGACCTCGTCAGAATATTAAATTATAATTAAGACTTGTAATTAATATTGATGTACTATGGAAATCGTGGAAAATATCACATTTTTAAAGTGATTTTGTAAGAAAGTCATCACTTTAATAACTTAAATTTAACAGACACATATTATAGTGAATGGATAAAAATGCCCTTACTTTACAAACATTCTCTTACTTTGAAGTTTTAATTTTTTAATTTTTTTATTTTTTTATTTTTTTATTATTCTTTCATCTTCTTCATAGAGGTATGTTTAATAGGCCTCCAATGGAGGTTGAACATCATTAGATAATTAGTTTAGTGGCGCTACGCAGACGCATTCGGGGTCGGTTTTGAATCTTCCATTGTTGAGTCTTTTCATTTTGTTCTTCAAGTCTTTTATAAACCTTAAGTTGGTTGTGTGAATTTTGAATCTAATTAAAAAGGTTTGGAGACTATTTACAAAGTCTCGGAGATACAAAATTAACAAAAAAAACTGATGGTTAAAAAGGCTCGGAAAAGACTCGAAGACTATTTACAAAATCTCGGACAGTGTATGAAAAGTCTCGGAGAACCGTTGAAAATGCTCGAATACAATTTTAAAAGTCTTTGTTCGAGACTTTTTGAATCTCCAAGACTTTTAACATTGTATTCGAGCATTTTCAACAGTTCTCCGAGACTTTTCATACACTTTTCGAGACTTTGTAAATAGTTTTCGAACCTTTTAACACTGGCTTCGAGACTTTGTAAATAGTCTTCGAGCCTTTTCAGTTTGTCTCCAAGCCTTTTCAATTAGATTTAAAAATCACACAATCAGCTTAAAGTCAGCTTAAGGTTGTTGTTTTGATATGGTTTTTGTTGTTCACCGTGAGTTCGCCGTAAAATTTTCAGGCGTATTTCTTGCAGCTGATGTTTTTTTTCTCTTTGTCCATTGTTTTCTCTCTAGGTTTGAAAAGACACAAACTGACAAAATAAATTTTTGTCTGGTCACCTAAATAGGTGCATTTTAAACTTGAATTAGTAAAGTGGTGATATTCTTACGAGAACCGTCCCAAATAGTGACAAAATTTTTTTGAACCTTTGATGTACTTGGTTGGATCGTTGGCATCAATTAATGATCATCACCCAAGTTGCATAAATTTATGAAAAATCTATATGTTGTTTATTTGTTGCCCTTTCATAAATTATAGCTTCCATATATTGTATGTTTGTATAAACCAATTGCATAGATAGATAGATATATCTTTGTGAGGGACAATTTAATAGAAATTTTATTGATCAAACACCACATCACTAATATGCTTTCCACGAATATGATGGAAACATACCTTTGCTACAAAAAGGATGTTTTAAAATTATATTAGGCAATTTCGTAGCTAGTTTTATGTACATAGTCTTTAGATTGAAATAAATCATAAAACTTCGCTTTCAAAAAAGAAAACAAAATCATAGAAACTTCATCCAAAAAACAAAAAATAATAAAATAATAAATAATAAATAAAAATCTTAAGAACGGTAGAATAACTTAATAAGAGAACTATTAATCACTTTTTATAAAACTAATAAAAACAAGTCTCATCGTACATATTTTACAAGAATGTGTAAAAGAGTTTTATTCTCACTGATATAGAGATAAATATATTCCGTTATAAGAGTAGAGATATTCTGTATCACATATGTAATGTTTGACCTCGATAGGTCCCAAGTTATGACAGACCCATGACCTGACCTGACCGTACAGTATTGTAATATATTGTAATGCCTTGCTTTAAACTCAATAATCTCATCGTATTTAAACCCCTTTTTATAATAAGATTGACAAAATAAGACATTTTACGTATAGATGTTCTATTAATTTCTGATGACAAGCACTCACGACGGGTCTTATATATTTGGACTGATCGTCAGATTACTTATCTTTGGTAGCAAAAACGAAAGTTTTCTCGTCACTCAGCAAAAATAACAGTCAACAAAAAAATCCATCCTATTCCCTATTTTAGAATCAAACAAATATTACAAAGAGGCTGTTCTTGTTAGCTTGGCAAATTTTGCAAAAATATAACAATCCTCAATGCACAACCATCCTTGTCATCCTCCCATCACAGTAATGGAAGAAGAAAATGCAGGACAATGCCAAAATTTTTGGGAGGATTTGTTACACAAAAGGGAACAGGTGAGAAGGTCGAAAGACTTTCCTTTTCATGCCTCAAGATTACAAATCCCTGCACTGCCCACTCACTACCTGTTCCATTCATAGTCTCCTCCATATCTGGGATTGGCATTATTGGCGCGGCTGGGATCATCAGCTCTTATGGAGTTTGCATAGGCATGCCAACCCAAAATGTATGGCAAGATAAACTACAGTGAACACAGAGTAAAATTGTATTAGAGAGGACCAAAATGCTTGGATGTATAAAGGACATTTCACATGGGCCGGAGATAGTACAATGTTTGAAACCGACAAAGTTAAGCGAACAATACAGTATTGATAACTTCTGTGTAAGGAAGTTATAAGCACTCTCTCCGGCTAAAGCAAATAAGTAATTAAATTGCACTTACCCCCCAAAGTCATCATATCATCTTTCCAAAATTTATTGTAAGTTAACATAACATACAATTGAACTAGCAAAAGCTCATGATCTGGACCTGAGATTTCTTAATCAATTTTTTGAACTATTACAAATTTGGGAGTAGGAGAGGGATATATGACTCAAACTCGCAATCTCATTGATTTAAGTGTGAAGGGCTCACCACCGGTCCAACCTTGATTTCATCATGAGATTTCTTAATCAATTGTGCATCAAATGAGTCAAATTCCTTGACCCAACCAATTCTGTATATTTTCTCATTCCCTGCTATGCCTCTATTGATGAATCCTAGAGGCTACTGCTGGATATTATGAATAGGATGCTTTTTTTGGCAAAAAGTCTTAACATATCTTTTCTTGCAATCCTACGTACATATGTACACATGCAGGAACACATACTCAAACAATGAGAGAGAGAGAGAGAGAGAGAGAGAGAGAGAGAGAGAGAGAGAGAGAGAGAGAAGAGTGAGAAAGAGAAGCATATCATACATTGAAAGCTGACACAAGGACAGTATATTCTGCTTTGGTAATGGGAATGTAAATGCTCTCATCCAAATTGATAAGTTTGTTTTGTACACCTTCAATAGACGCCATGACATACACCAGAAACAAAAATGTTAGATAAACAAGATTCCAAAATATATTTACTCTTAATTTGTTATCCAAGTTATATATACTATCTCTGCATATGTGAATCTATCAACTTCTATCTTAAGTAGAAATATAATTTAATGGATGGAAGTATAAATAGTTGTTTGGCTATGATAAAATATATGAAACTTAAAAGATAGGTATATAAAAGTGAAATTCAACTTGAAAAGGTTACAACAGTTATCAAATAGTGAAAATCAATGTAACAAACTGATACACCATGAAATAGTTCTATCAACATGCTATCATACCATGCATGCATAGTTTGACAGAGTGACATTGGTACTGTACAGCATTTCACATACTTGCACTTTTATTAGGCCAAAAATAAGCAGAAGTTCAACATGCAAGGATTTAATAGATATAAATAAACTTGTACAATTTCAAGTTAGCATAAATATAGGAAAGCCACATCACATTCATATATCATAGCATCACAAATCAGGTAATTAAGGGAACAGAGTAGTACTGAGGTTAAAGAAGTGGCCAGAGCCATCTGGAAGCGGCTCTACTTTCAATACCTTCCTGACTTTGCCTTCCTCGCTACAAAATTTGAAAATCTTGTTAGAGTTCTTATTGATAGGAATCAGCAGTTATAGTGTATAAGATTAACATTTTCTATTGTTATTGGACAGCTCCCAGCTCAGTGACCACTTCGCGAGCCCAAGTGCTTCAACAAGCTAAAATATTGTATGGCCAGATTTATAAGGCATACCAAACTTCTTAGGGCTGCCAGGTATAAAAACTCAATGGCTTAATACATTTGTAAGGTAATTTACATTGATGAAGTCGTTTAGAGCATCTAACACTTTTAGCATAAGTTATTCAGATTTGCACCACCTGACACGTTTTAGTTTCTGTCAACTACAACTGTGCAATATCTACAAGTATCATCAAGGCCTGAACTAAATTCCTATTCCAAGACACATATGAATCAACTCTGTCTAGAAAGAGTCATGCAAAGCCTCGGACCATACCATGGTGAAGGTACAATTTTTTTATGCTAACAGCTAACCAAAACAAACATAGATAAAACAATGCATAAGGATACACCTATGAGTATGTACAAATAGGAGCCAGTTGGGTGCAATATAACTGATGCGAAAAATCATCCTTTCCTCCTCAATGAGCCAAGAGAAGGCTTAGTCATTAAGTAGACACTTGCAAGGAAGACGCTAAATGCCTAAATGAGACAAAAACCATGTATATGCTCAACAATTTCTGTTCCTCCCTCAAGTACATGGAGATACCAACAATGGTGAGTTTTATTACACGTAGAGAAATACTGCTCAACTAAAGTAATTATGCATAATAGTAAAAGAAAATCCACCTTTTTAAGATACAACAAAATTTTCTTAAACGAATAATGTCATAAATCAATGCCTATCTGACTATTTTCTAACAATAATTCTTGTATAACCATATTTTCAAGCGATTCATTTTTTAAATTGGATCCTTTTTTTATTCTTTATAGTTTTAGAACATTCTTTTGGCATACCACAATGATCAACCAAATATTAGGCATTGATAATATTATTAACAACTTCGAAACTCATCTATACTCCCCATGTCAATTTTAGAAAGTAAAAAATAGCCTGTACCTTTTTCCCTTAAAAGGATCATGGAAAAATTCACAAGATTCTCTTGCACCAAGACCAACCAAAGTCCCAATTTCTGTCACTGATAATGAAAATACCTGGAGACATGACAAAACAATCATGAATTCACACAAATCAACGCATTCTTGCTTACCAAACTCAATAACACATGATCATGCTTATGGGTGGAAAAGACTTTTTTTTCTTAACTTATCAGTTAACATTAACACAGAGCATACAAAAACAATTGTAATTTAACATAACCATGCCAGCTGGCAGGGTTGAACACTTGATTAAGCCTACTGATTATTATTAGACTTGTTATGCTTCACAAAAACCCTCATCATTAGAACTTCTTGACATGCAAACTTAACAAAAATATGTCTTAAAGATTTGTTGAAAGGGGAAAAAATGTAGATTTGACCATGCCGATCATTTGCAAAACTGTCAATAGCACTCCAAATGACAGAAACATTAGAGCACAGGGAGTATAAGATTGGACCCAAAATCCTATCAATTATCTAACAGAAAAGGTCATAGTAGTAAAATTAAAGCCGACTGGTAGAGAAAATTCATAACAGAATGAATTTAGAATATACAACGGCATTACTACTCCAGTTCAAAGTCTAGATTCTAATTGCCCAATCAGAGACCACGGCTCAATCATTGATGAAGTTCGGTTTTCTAGCATCAGGTTCTGACCCAATTGAGAAATTTGAATGGTTATCCATAAAAAAATAAACATGTAGTGACTAGTGTGTAAGAACTAAGGAGCCTGCAGTACCACTACAGCAATCTCTCTACATGACAGCAACAATGATCACCCTCAATATTTCTAGTAATTTCGAAAAGTATTTCAATGTGTCTAAACACAGATGTAAATCCCCATTTCTTTGTTTCTACCACTATTAAATATTAATTGTTTCTTTCTTTCTCTCCCCACTCTCCTACACAATGAAAATAAACATAGATGACCTGCTTTCTACTCCAATCATATTGTCGAACACCAACAGCAGGAGCAAACTGTAGCAGCACAAAACCTTCCTTAGATAGCTTAAATGCCCCCGACTGCGCCCAACAATCACAATGCAAAACAAATAAAAATAGTTAATTTCACAGTAAACAAAAATAACAAATACTAATATACTCTAAAAGAAACAAATTATTTCAATTGAAAACATTACATCTAAAGAAACAAACTCCGGTGCTCTAGGCTCCACTTGAAGAGCTGCCTTCCCTTTATATATTGAATGTCCCACATAAACCCTCGGCGGCAATGCTCCAACTACACAAACAAAAAACCTCAAAAAATTTATCCATAGTTTCGTTCGTATATTTACTACTTTTACAGTCTATTTCCTCATTGAAACATCCGAGTAAAAGAAAACAAAAACAAAAACAGCAACAGCAACAAAACCAAAATAACTTACCTGAGATTGATGTTGGAGATTGCTGAGCAAAGGAAGAGTTGTTGGGAGCGGCACCGTAACTCTGTTGCTCATTGTACTCCGACTGGCGACATTTAACTGAAAGTTTCTTCTTCTTGGTGAAAATATTTTGGGTTAAAGAGATAGAACTGGAACCGTTTCCCTTTGTAGTGAACAAAGAGTGAGATGGGTATAGTCTAGGGTTTATGGTTTGTGAAGATAAAATCTGTAGCTGCGACATTTTTTTTGTTTTTTTTTTTTAAATAAAAATTGTAGTCGTCGATGTTGTTGCCGTTTTCAGCTACAAAAGTGACAAATCGAGAAAGAACCGATGAGGCTGTAGTTTCCTACTCCACTGTCCACGGTAAGAAGATTACTAATAATTGCCACGTGGACTCCAGTTCTACCACTACAAAAATCTCGCTTACATGTCCAAATCTCAACCACACAAACACGTTAAAAAAAATTATCATGTCATACACACAAGTCTTTCTTCACTTGGAGGAATTCATGTTACCTGAACAATGTCATCATCCATTTGTTGGTCTTTTGGGGTATTTGTGGTACCTCAGCACAAAAACTTACAATATTTCATGATTTTTCATCACTCTTCCAAGTCCAAGAGAAGAAGCAGCTTCATTACTCGTTCAATTTCTTCTTCAGCAAATGATGATTCAGTTTCATTGCCCAGAAGGCAAAGCCAACAGGCACCCACTTAACATGTTTATTTCTGAAAATTGTTTCACTTGCACATGTACTACTAATAATAATAATTCTCATGCTTTTTTTATTTTTTTTATTTTTGATGATGACAGTTGGGGTATGATCCTTCAGAGGAGCTATTCGGTCTCGGGGTTGATCTAAAGCCAAGGTTTACACTCTTCTGGTTTCACAGTTTCCATTTCTCTGATGCTTTTAAAGGTTCAAATTTAGTCCCACATGTGGTTTTTTTTTTCTTGTTATACCATTTGTGGGTTGTAATTATATACCAGTCCAATTCATTTATCATGATCATGATCAGATAGATAAAGAATATGTAAATATAAGATTTTTAATTTGTTATAAAATGTTGTTTAGTTTGTTATTCTCTTCCTAATTTGCTTAAAGATATTGAAAATAAGAGTTTGTATCATACTTACTGCTTTTAAAATCGTTTCGCTTATTAAAAATGAGATGTTTGTTTATGATTTATCATCTTTAAATCCATCCTGTGCAGTAATGCCCTCTTCTTATCAGCTATAGTATTCCTTTGGTTTCACTGGTATTCCTAATCTTATCAACAAAAGTGGACACGGTATCTAATATGTCAAAATTTTACTTCAGGAATGTCACTCCTAATGCTCCGAAACCAAGTTCCTGGTTTGGTCCGAATGGTCAGTATATCAGAGAGCTCCCTTGCCCTAGTTGCCGGGGAAGAGGTTATACTCCTTGTACAGAGTGCAGAATAGAAAGATCCCGATTAGACTGTTCTTTATGTAATGGAAAGGTACATTCTTTCGCAACCTCTGTGTTATTTCCATATTAATAAACGTGAAGAGTGTAGCCTGTGAGTTAACACTTCATTTTCAATCATCAAATTAGCAAGGATATTACAAAATAGCTATGGTGTTCTGAGATTAAATTGTTAACAAGTAAAGAATTAACTACATCATATGGGCAAGCATGAAGAAATTTCTCTTGGCAGAAGCGCTGATTATGTGGCATAAAATCATTTATCATATTGAGTAGCACACTATTTTTCTTCAATATTTATCATTATCGATATTAATCTTTCAATCATAACAGGGTAAAATGACTTGCCATCAGTGCTTGGGCGATTGTGTCATATGGGAAGAGTACATTGATGAGCGACCGTGGGAGAAGGCTCGCTCAATGTAACTTCTCATGACCTGCTTTTATCTTACAGATTTCATGGTTAACTAAATTCTTGTTTTCCCCCCTTTTCTATTTTCTAACTTAAGCACCTTCACTGAATTTTTCATGTTTCTCATACGGTCATCAATGAAAACAAACATTTCGAATTCCTTGTATTTTATGCATGTGTAAACACATGTTTCTAAACTGTACTTATATGTAGACAGTTTGAGAGACTCTGAATCTCTTGCACTATACACTGTTATGCAGGCTCGCCTAGCGATTATTCTATTAGTTATGTCTTTGTTTAAGTATTTTATGCCTTCCATATTATAAAAAAGTGAATAAACAGGTTCAACATACTTTCAAAATCAAAAGGTGTTTTACTGAACTACCTGGCTGAATCCTATTTTCTTGGCTACTTCAATTGCAATTGTAAGG
The DNA here is from genome assembly GCA_035582765.1 of Acer negundo. NCBI lineage: Eukaryota > Viridiplantae > Streptophyta > Magnoliopsida > Sapindales > Sapindaceae > Acer > Acer negundo. The sequence goes on along the minus strand of CM069239.1, from coordinate 5,883,733 downwards.
TGGAATATATGGTCGCAATTGTTAGGTGGAATATATGATCATTCTGTCCTGTGAAAATTCAAAGACAAGCGAGTTGCTAAGTGTATTGAGTAAAGAGATCTCACTTGCTATATCAGAGACTTGAAGTCTTCATGTCATGATCTTTCACCAAATTGTCGCTCATGTAACGGAAAAGGGATCTTATGTTATGGACTACTGAGCTCTTTTTTTTAATTTCTATTCAGTCTGCCACATTGATCCCTAAAGAGAGAATATTTGCCAGCTTTGTGATAGTTTAAAACTTTAAATCACTAATAATTCTCTTAATTACAGTATTCATACCTGCTACTTTTTTAAGCTATTCCTTTTCCTTAAATTACTATAAATTATCGTCCCTGGTAAGAAATCTGGCTTATCTTGTGAAACTGTGATATAGTAGATTGCTTAGAGATAGTTGTATGTATCACATGCTTGAGTTACTTGATGCAGGGTAGTAGTTTGCTTGTGCACGTTGACAAGTCAAAGAGCTTTTATTTCTTTAACTTCTAATTTGTGATAATGCAACTTGGTTTTAAAGGCCTTTCTTCCCCTTCATTTTACTCAGTTCTCCCCTCAAAGTGAAGGAAGATGATGAAGTAGACAACTTAGACATAAAGGTGGACGTGAAGAAAAAATCAAAGCGCGTTTACCATTCACCGTCACCTGAAGTTGGACTGAAGATCAGTCGATCACTAAAAGTTAGTTGGCTGCTTTTTAATTATACCTTAACATGTTTTGTGCAGTAATCAATAATCATAACTTGATACTTTTGGCATACTGTTGCCTCTCATCTTATTTTAGCATAGCTATAGATTTCAAGTGAAATTGAATTTGACCATGAACTCATTACCCTGCCATTCAAACATAATGCATACTGACATGGTAGATGGATAAATATTGATTCATGGCGGTGTAAAAAGTTATGAAAATTGAATTTTGTTGTGCAAGAGTTGGAAGTTTTTGCTATACATAAGCTACTTGATAGATATAACTTGTTGTTCTGCATAAGCAACCACTAATAGGCATACACTTAAATGATCTCATCCTATGTCATATTGCATAAATTGCACATAGATAGATTTGAATATGTTTATTTTTATATTTTGTCTTAATCACTTACGGATTTATGTATGTCGGTGAGATTATAAGTTTAATTTTCCTTATTTAGTTGGACAATTGCAGAGTCTAAATGCCAGAACTGGACTTTTTAGTAAGAGGATGAAGATAATCCATCGTGATCCTAAGCTTCAAGCACAGAGAGTGGCTGCGATTAAGGTATGGAGTGTTGAAGATTTGTAAACTTTTGCAAATTTATGGCTTTTTAAATTGTCTGGGATGATAGCTATGTAATGCAAATAATTAAGATAACCACATGGCTCAACAGTGGGAAGGACTAGCTTCAAAGCAAATTTGAAAATATTCATTTTTTGTTCCAATACCATACTTTAAAACCTGAAAGGTGATACACAGGCAAAAGAGATAGGGTTCGTCTTTTTATAAGAAAAATTATTATATCAGAATGCACCAGATTAGGCCCTCGTTGATGGCCTGTACTTTTCCATTGAAATAAGAAAGCAATTGAAATTAAATATTCACATTGTAACCTATAAGTTTAAGTGTGGTGAACATTTATTTTGTGATACAATTGAAAATGAAAGGAGGTTAACTTAAATAATTATTTTCTTCTACCATCCAGAAAGCGAAAGGAACTGCTGCAGCAAGGAAACGTGCTTCTGAAGCTATGACAGCTTTCTTTAGTGATCCAGAAAATCGTCGCAAACGGAGCATTGCTATGAAAGGTGAGCTCATTTACTCCATCAAAAGTTTACTGTTGAGAGCTTTTAGTTGAATTGTTATTTATTGTTCTTGTTTGCCAGAGCTTATAATGATGTGTCATTTAAAATTATGGCATAATACTGAACTTTCTCTGTTAATTTATAGTTTGGTGACATTATTATTTATGTTATAGAGATTATATGAAAACCGATTTAGTTGTCTCATACGTTTAAAATTCAATCTATGTTATTGTGATCAGTATTACATATACCTGGAATTTGACCGTCTCATGTATCTGTTTATCCATCTATTTTTTTCGAATTGAAAAATCATACCGATTTTCCTTTTATGATCAGGAGTGAGGTTTTACTGCAAATACTGTGGACGTGAAGGGCATAGGAGATTCTATTGCCCAGAAAAACTCAAAAATAGTCCTATGGACCGGCATTTCAGATGCCGGTTATGTGGGGAAAAGGGGCATAACAAAAGAACCTGTCCGAAGTCTATGTTGAGCAATCATAAAGGTACAGTTACAAGGAATCACTGCTGCAGGATATGCCATGAAAGGGGCCACAATAGCAGGACATGCCCTCGAGTAACTGGGGTAGAGCTACACAATAGTCTAAGCAAAAAACACACGCTGGATTCTGGAAATAGAACATACACTTGCCGGTTCTGTGGAGAGAAAGGGCACAATATAAGGACATGTCCTAGTAGAAACATAGAGCTATCAAAGAAGTAATAACTTGCTGGACTATGGCAGATTCAGTAGAGAACTGCGAACCAAACTAGGAATATGTTCATGTCAGGGAGAAAGGCATGGTTCACTTTCATTCTTTTTTCACTCCAACTCAATTTCTCTATCTTAATGTTCCAAAAAAATGTAAATTTCTTGTTTATCAGAACAAGTTCCTAAAATGAGCAGTTCAGCTTTTAGCTTCAGACAGAAGCCATATATGGGAATTTAGCGGTCTTCATTGTTCATGCTTTTGTTAGTAATTTGTTTACTCAAAAGTTTAAGCTAACAGGGAAGAGATCAATAACACACAACGGGGCACGTGTTAATTCAATTGAAATGAAGTTGAAAATGACCATGAGAAACCCTTTGTAATGTCATAGCAAAATCAAATATGATGCAAGGGAAAATAGTTTAAGCTCATAGGAAATGATCTGATAATAGTATTTATTTAAACACTCTATAACAAGTAATAGTTCTATTCTTGTGTGTTTGATTTGCATTGATTTGAGTCCATATACATTGAGTTAATCCTTCATTCGTATGGAATGATTGGTTTCTATATTAGCATGTATCCATCTTATATAATTTAAGAATAACCTTAAAAAGAATATCAACTCAAAATTAAGCGATCAATGAATTTCTTTTTATGTCACCTGCTTGTAGTGACTTGAACCAAAAGATATTGTTAGACTAAATGAGCATCATTGGATCCTTTACCATCAAGCCACATTGGACGGCACAGTTAATGGTTTTTCATTTTTTTAAAATATTACAATAATTTAGTGTTTGAGGGAGGGGACACAACTCAAATCCATAACCGTATAGTGTAGACGTGAGAGGAATACCATTGAACCAACCTCAGTTTATCAAAAGTAATTAATGATTTATTGAAACGTTGAAAAGTAAGAATTCTAGAGATATGGGCTATTTTGGCAGCAAAGAATAATTTTGAATCTAGAACCATTTATTTATTTTTTAATTAATACAGTATTTTAGGGTTTTAAAAAGAGAACACAACTCGAACCAACAACCTCTACAATGAATGTGTGAAGTGCATTTTACTGAACTAACCCTATCTTATCAACATAGCAGTATAGCACCAATTTAATACATGTGATTATGCAAAATAAATGCACATCAAACTTCAATCAAACAAAAGTATATATATATTTTTAACAGTATCAATATGTCTACCTATTTAGATCAAAATTTTTTTTTTAAAAAACTTTTTACCATTAGTAAAATTTAAACCGTTAACTTATAAGTCATTTATCTAAATCTCAAGTTTATCTATCTACCGAGAGCTACGTCCATGGTGCTCTTTGCTTAATAATTAATAAAGTATATTATGATTTATTATTTTTTTTAAACAAAGTATTTTATGATTTATTATAGGGATATTTATTCCATTATTCCTATTAACCCACCGTTACCCACGCACATTGAGAAATTATATGCCCAGCGGAAACGACATCGTAGTGTCTGATCGTAAAAAGTTATAAAAGCTCGTTTTCAGCAACTTCCTTTCTTTTTTTCTTTTTTTATTTTTTTTTTGAAAGTATTACGTACTGGACCAAATACAACTAACTTCTCCGGAAACCAAGACCAAATCCAAAAAGTTAGGGTTTCTGAATCTGAAGAAGCCATGGCTATGCAAACTGGAATTAGCGTATCAAGGTTATTATTCTTGGCTGGTGCAGGTATTCCTCCTCCTCTCTCACTAGCTTACACACTTACTGAGTTACTGTTATAATAATGTTTTGCTGTTTTGATCCAATTTTGTCTGCTTTTAGGATACACCGGTACGGTCTTGGTTAAGAATGGAAAATTATCTGATGTGTTGGGAGAACTGCAGGTACTCTACTTTCTCATCATATCGTTTTTGCTTCCTCGGCTTTGTTTTAATTTGTCTTTATTGATTGTTTTATTTATTTATTATTTGGTTTATGGTGTCGTTTTAGTGGAGGTCGTATTAACTATTCATTAATCGGTATCATTTGGCTCCCGGATTGGCTTAATCTATATTGTTATTTGTAGCTCAGCTTGTTCGGTTTCATGCTGTTATTGGTCTTGAAAATTAGTGATTCCTGCTTTCTATAGTTTAACCGAAACCAAATGGAAACTGATAATAGATGTAAATGCTGTCATCCGTGGCCATTTTAATATTTTTTTGTTTATGGACAGTCATTGGTGAAGGGACTCGAAAAATCTGGGGACCAAGATGGGGACTCTGACCTCACCGATGCTGTTGCAGCCCAGGTAATAAAGACATTCAGCTTTCTTAAATTTTGTATGGAATTTATTCTTCTCTATCAATTTGTGTGTATTGAGTTTCCTATGTGCAATCTGAGTGGTATTTTAATTGTTTTGACATCCCTTATAGGTGCGCCGGTTGGCGATGGAGGTTCGGCAACTGGCCTCATCCTCATCTAGACAGATAACTGTGCTTAATGGTGATTCTGGAGGTATTGTTTCTCATATGTTTTGTTATCTTTTAATAAGCCAAAGTTGCATTCTGCTTTCCCATGATGCAAGGATCTGTATCCTGATTGTTAGTGCTCTCTTGTTCTTTAGTTGTTACCTTCATATTATTATCATTTTTGCTGTTTTGCCAGGTAGTGCAACCTCTCTCATAATTCCAGCTGCCACTCTGGGAGCTTTAGGTTATGGTTACATGTGGTGGAAGGTATCTACTTCAGTCCTGTGAAGTTTCCGGATTGTCTTTTCAATTTTAACATCATTTTTCATCTTTATTTATTATAGATAAATTCATGTGCTTTTGAGGGGACTGATTTGTTCATTCTGATTTTTTCCTAGGGTCTCTCATTCTCCGATCTTATGTATGTAACAAAAAAAAGTATGGCAACTGCCGTTTCGAACTTGACAAAACATCTAGAGAATGTATCAGATGCTCTTTCTGTAAGTTAAAACTCATTCTATGCATACTCATATATTGTATTATAAATTTGAGACCTTCTGCAAGGATAAGTTTGCTTTGAAGAATATTACATGATAACAAGTGTAGGTAATCAGAAAATGTGAACATAGGTAAAACGTGTTAAGCATTTCTCATTTGTAAATAGATCTATGGTTCCAAACTGCTGCTTTCCCTAATGGTAGCTTGCTGTCACAATCTTTTAACATGAAATTCGCCTGTTATTGTGGAGTATGTTTCCACATTTTTATTGTGTTCTTTTGTTGATCAGCTGGCAAAGAAGCATTTGACACAGAGAATTCAAGATCTGACTGATAAAGTGGAAAAGCAGAATGTGCTCTCAAAGGATATCAAGAAAAATGTAGACAAATATTCCTTCTTTTGTTCTTAGTTGGGTTTTGCAGATGAATTAATATCTGGATTCAAACTTTTACTCTCTCTTGTGAAATTATTGGTGACCCTGCTGAGTTTATATGTAGAGTTACATTGGTCTGCACAGTCCTCTAGAATTAACACATTATTAAATACTTTTTATTTGTATTTTGGGAATAGATATGAGGTAACACCTATGCATTAAACAGGTTGAGGAGGCTTGTGAGGATCTTTCTAAAGTTGAACATAATTTGAAGGACCTGCAGAGCATGATTTATTGTTTGGTAAGCTTTATTTCTTAAATTCTGCCTAACTTAGATTGGTAGTGGCAAGAACAGCTGTTTGGTGCTATAAATAAATGTTAATTTTCACTATTATGCTCTTGTGACTCAGTTTCCATATTTTCAGATTCATGTTACTGAAGTTTTCTTCTATTTTTTGGCTATATTTTTTTAGAGAGAGAGAGAGAGATCATGTTTTTTCACTTGATTTCAACCAATAATGAGGCAATTTATTACCTGTTATAGTCTATTCTTCTTTTCCAAATTTATACTAATTTTTGAAAGTTTTCTGTATACAGGATGGGAAGATAGATTCATTGGGATATAAGCAGGTGAAACATCACTTATGTTATTTTTTATATTTTTTGGTATTTGAATATGAATAGAAGAATCCCTATTTTGTTGAAAAGCATTCTGGCATGGTATCGTCTAACATATTATCCACTTGCTTCAAGTATTGGAGTAAAAAGAAGAAAAATATGGTTTACAAATTAGTTGTGCAAAAGCAAGTTAAATTTGATTACCTATTTTGTGTGCTTGAGGATGTACTTACTCAATTCCTTTGGTTGACAGGATATAACAAATATTGGCATGTACTACCTGTGTAACTTTGTTGATGGAAGGAAAGCAAAACTGCCTGAAAATTTACAGGTTGGAACTACTAGCTCTATGTATTTTAAGTTTGTTGTTCACTTCTGAATTAATTTTAAGTTTGTTTTGACTCATGGGCTCATATCAACTCACATAAAGATTTCTCGGTGGCTGAATCTGGTCAACTTTATACATGTTTGCTGCAATAACAGTGTCATATCTTGTGGTGTCGTGCCACTCAATTTCATTACATGCTCATTTTCTCTGGTGGGTCTCAAAGTGCCTATGAGAGGGACTTCTGTGAAATCGAAAACCAGAATTTGGGTATAAAAGTACTGGTTCTAAATCTACACAATGTGGTTACCGATTCTTCTCATCAAAAAAATATCCAATGCAGTTATTTGGTTCGGTTAATATAATGAATAAATAAATAATCATTTAATTATTGTCTAAATAAAATGAAAATGTTTTCAAACAAAACTCATTTTAAGAAATTGGTCTCTCCCTCACTAAAATCCAAATTTAAATCTATACTTGGAATTTTGCCAAATCAATTTTAGTGAATTATCATAAAATTGATCTAGAACCAAATTAAAACCAAGAACCAGATTTGAGGTCTTCAAAATGCCGAGTTTCCCTGAAAGCAAATATTCTAGATGAATATATAATTTTTTTTTTCTTATCTTACATTGTTATAGCATTAGGACCCGTGTCATGCATTATATCTTTCATGGTGACTAGAATGTAATCGTATCTACAACAACTATCCTGTATGGATGCTGTTAATTAATGCAACTGTTTAATTAATATTTCTTTCAGGATCAGCTTAAACTTGGTGACAAGGCTCGTCTACTAAAAGCTCCAAGTTCAATGGTATCTCTTGAAATTCAAATAATTCATTTCAACTTCTATTTGAGTGTTCTCTCTCTTATATCTCCCATTTATAATGGTGCCGGCATGGTTGAGTGTACTCAACCCAATCCATGTTCTCTTACAGTTTTTATTCTTAAAGCATCAATTCCAGTATTTTTTTTTTTCAAGGTTTGAGGCATTGTTTGTAGATGTCAACCATAGGAATCCTAATCTTTAAATCAGTAAGTGAAATTTCGGGCAATAACTTATAGTTCAGCTGTGATTAACTTGTTTCAGTTAATGCTCTAATGACTAAAAAACTAAATACTAAGTGAAGGAGATATCAAGATAAAAGATGTGAGTTCCATAAATGCTTCTGATTTTTGTTTCCAGTAAAAACAAAACAAAATCAAATAAATAAAAAGGTCTCCCCTTCTATCGTTAAATGCTGACCGGTAAACATATCAAAGATTATCATATGACTTCTTAGAGCCATATATGACATCACCTTAATCAAGTGCAAACTTCAGCTTGTAAGATCTTCATGGTGAATCATTAAACGTCTTACTTAAATACCCAACTGTGTGGCAAAAATCTATGAAGTTTAATCACTTCAAAGGCATGATAGATCACTATTTAGTGTACTTTTGGAAATTTTTGAACACCAAACCTGAGCCAGACTCATCTGCATTCCCAATTGCAGCACAATTGTTTGATATACGTTGCTTCATCTCTTCAGGGTCTTAAGGAGATTACAGATTCGTTATCTGGAACTATCGGTCAATCAGGGATAGATACTTCTCAGCAAGATGGTATCACTAATTTGGATGACCGAAAAAGACTACTCCTGAGGTTTGAACTGTAAAATTTTCTTTATCTGAAGTTGCATGTTAACATGCTCATAACCAAATAAGTAAAAGTAAAATTATCCATATGCAAGCAAAGTTGCCTTAGGTATTCGGTCCAAATTTACATGGGAATTCCCGTCTTGTGTCTGCTTCATTTCTGATATAAATAATAATTGTGCAAAAAAAATAAAATAAAGAAAAACATCCAAAATATTCGATTCTTGTAGTTTCATGAATATGAAGTCCACACACTTATGCAACTTATTGTAACCAACTACATAGGTTGTTTGGATTACTTTTTTTGCTTGTTTATGCATATAATTGGGTTAGAAAAAAGCAACATAAGACTTAAATCCAATGATTTATTTCTTTAAGATTTTGGTGCTCTGTTATTTTTAATTTTGTAGATGGCAAAGATTACTGAGTGAGAACTTCTCCTGTAATATGGTTGCTGTATACTCCCGTATTAGAGATTCACAAGCAACTAATTTCATGTCACTCAGTTCTTACCTTTTTTTGGTGGCATTTTTTTTAATAATTACTTGACAGTAGAACTCAAATGTAAACCAAACGCCACAACCGTCCTCCCACACCACAGGTGGTAGGGATACGATCCTGGGCTTGAATTCCACCTAGGACTAATTTCATTACCCCACAACGTCACCTTTTCTTCTTACTACCTTTATTTATTTATTATAATGTGTTTAACCTTGCTGTTATAAAGTACAGTAGCAACATTCATGTCTATAATGGTGTATCAATTCTGTGGTGCTTTTGGTTAGTTTGTTGACAATTTTATAATTGCAGGGCCAATTCGGCACAGAATTGAACAGAGTAAACAAAGAGGGCACATAGTCTTCGTTTTCGGTAAGAGTGGCGCGGACATAATATATTTTGTACAATAACATGGGGTGTCCGAAATATAGGAGTAGTTTAAGGCTAATCCAAATTTATTATGATGGGTTTTTCTTATTCCATGTTATGATAAAATTCAGAGGTTACTGCGAGTAACCGTAACCCTAGATCTGCTATATGTAAATCTGTTCAAAGTTGTATACCGCTTGTCCTTGACATTTTATCTGTTGTATTCTTTCATTTTTCCTTGCAATAAAATCACACTAGTGGAAATGGACATGAAAAAATGAAAGAAAACTAAAATTCAATATGGCAAACTTTACCGGGAACAAAATGTTCAATATGGCATATTTTACATGAAATCTGTGGTTTTGTTATTTGGAATTTTTTTCCTACATGCTTAACCTAACATCTACTACTTTTTCCTCCATGAATTATCAACTACTGTTTTTCTTTTCTTTTCTTTTCATTTTTATTTAAAAAAAAAAAAAAACATTTACAATAAAATTACTTCAATAAAATTAAATATTTGCAATTATGAATCATTATAAGATATGATAAATAAATAAATAAAAAATTTGTTTATTTACTTTTATCTAAAGGACTACACTGTGACCAATTCATCATGGTTGATAAAAAGAAAATTAAGAGACTCTGATATCTTATCTTTAAAAATCTACTTGTAAGGAGGAGTTGTCTGATGAGTTATAATACCAATTGTCTAAGAGTGGCGGTATTTGCACCCTTTAGAAACTGTATTTACACCCTAGATTAGTATTTTTTTTAAAATCCAATATTACCCTTGATCAAAATTACTTAAAAGAATTAAATAGTTTGTAAGTACAAATCCCAATAATTATTAATTGATTGTATATTAATCCTTAAAAAAAAAATTAAAAAAAAAAGATGTTTTATGTTTGATATTCACATATATAATAAAAATAATTCTATTTTCTCAATCTGAACTTCCATTTTAAATACTAATTTAAATCTTTAAAGGCCATAACAATCCCCAAAGACCACAATAACCATTGTCATCAATAAGACAATAACCATATAACTTCTTCATCATTTTTTTATTTATTTTTTTATTTTTTTATTTTTAACTGAAAGTTTCTAGAGCCACTCAGGCAAAGAGGACAAAGAGGAACAAACCCAAAAGAAACAGGGCAACAAACAGGCTAGAAAATCAGAAAAACGAAAACACAACCAAGCAGAAAAAGTGAAAACCGAGAACCCACTTTAGTTTTGTTTTCAATTTTGATTTTCTTTGGTATGGTTTATAGGTTTTGAATTTACATTATTTTTATTAGATAGTGATTAGATCTTTTGTTCATTTCTTTTGATTCAAAACTTAGGGTTCTTTGTTTCCGGTGATTATATATATATATTGAAAAGAGGAATTATTTATTTGAATAAAAAATATATAAAATAATAATAAAGTTGATTAGATTGTGGGGGTGTACTTATAAAAATATAATACAATGAAAATTTTTAATAAAAAAAAAAAAGTATTTTTGACATTAAATGGGGTTTAATTACAAATCAAAGATTTTAAAAATATTTTATGGATATTGTTACGAAAGGAGGTTTACATACAGTTTTTAAGGGGTGTTAATATCGCCACTCATTGACTAATCCCATACTTGATCAATGTTGGATTGTAAGATGAAAAGAGAATATTAATTTCTAAAAGATACAACATAATTCAATGTTGACTACAAGGTGAAGAGATGACGTAGAAAAATAACCATTCACAACTCAGGAATGTAAAAAGGTTGGTAAAAATAGAAAAATAAGAAGAAACGAAAGCTCTGTTGAACAGGAGACAGTAATGCAAGGTGACCATTTCAAAAGTAATGTATGGTGGATCCCCAAAATGCGGCATATTATTCTCCTATTGTTTTTAGACCAGTCTTGTCTTATATAAACAAAATTCTCTCATCAGTGATTCATTAATGCCCCAACACCACATCAAGCGAAGAGATTCGCTTGTTGCGTTGTTGCATCGAGTAGAAAAATCTATCAACTCCAATAAACCCCTCTGCATGCTCGCTTGGAGGAAGAACATATAACATATACATATATATATATATATATATATATATACAAAAAGAAGGACAATGGCGATGACACTCAACAAGTGTTTATTCAACGTCCTCTTCTTTTTTTTGGCTTTTGCTATGTTGCTACCAGCTTTAGATGCAAAGAACGAGCCTCAAATGGATAAATACTGGAAGTTGCGAGCACATAAATCCTTTATAGAAGCCCAAAAAGCTTATAATCCAGATCCTAAGATGGTCACTGATAGTATCAGAGAAAGTATTGGCAGGTGAGTTCAATCGATTTATTGTTAGGCTCGATAAGCGTTCCTTAACTTGGACAATGGTTATATTTGATGTTTATATATGCAGGTTCCTAAGGGGCTACATGAATTTTGAACTAAGTATGAGAAGAAACTTGATGAAGAGATATGAAGGGCCATGCTTGGCCACCAATCCGATTGATCAATGTTGGAGGTGTGACCCCAATTGGGGAAAGAACAGGAAGAAGTTGGCCGATTGTGCCATAGGTTTCGGCAGAAATGCAGCCGGTGGGAAGCACGGAAGGTTTTATATTGTGAATGATACTTCAGACGATATTCTAAACCCTAAACCCGGAACCCTACGCCACGCTGTGATCCAACCGAAACCTCTTTGGATCACTTTTGCAAGGAGCATGATAATCACCCTTAAGGAGGAGCTGATGGTGAATTGTAACAAGACCATCGATGGAAGAGGATACAACGTGCACATCGCGTATGGTGCAGGAATTACGCTGCAGTATGTCCAGAACATTATCATCCACAACATCCACATTCATGACATTCTGCCCGGTGCCGGCGGTATGATCAGGGATTCAACGGAACATGTCGGATTGAGAACACAGAGTGATGGTGATGGCATTTCGCTGTTTGGAGCCACCAACGTTTGGATTGACCATGTTTCTATGTACAGATGCGGTGATGGCCTCATTGATGCCATCATGGGTTCAACTGCCATTACCATATCCAACAGTCATTTCACCAACCACAATGAGGTAAATTAATCTGTATTAATAAAGTAATTAATACAAATCATGATACGATATGATATGATACTTGAGGAAATCTTTGATAAGAGAGTTACCCATAGCGGATTTTGGGGGGGTCAATTTGAAAATTCTATGCAATTTTAATAGAAAATTGTAAATAACAAAAAATGTAGGGTAAGATTTAAATAACTTTTGAAAAAAAATTGTGCAGTTTGGGAGATCAAACCTTAGATTTTTATTTTACAAGAAGCAAACAGACAAAAATTTAATTAATTAATCAGACTAAAATGAAATTTTTGCCAATGGCCCCAACATCATATATTGGGGGGTTTTGCCAATACGGGCGATATGGCAATTATGATATCATTTCGGTGGTCGGATACACCACTTAACTGGTGCTGCACTGATATCTGATATCCGATATCAGATATCAGAAATCAGAATGTGCATGTTTGATAAGAGTGTGTGATATGTTTAATTGTTGGTTTCATATATGCAGGTGATGTTGTTTGGAGCAAATGAAAAGCACGAACAGGATAAATTCATGCAAATAACAGTTGCATTCAACCACTTTGGTAAGGGATTGGTTCAGAGAATGCCGAGATGCAGACTTGGATTTTTCCATGTAGCGAACAACGACTACACACATTGGCTCATGTATGCAATTGGTGGTAGCTCAAACCCCACAATCATCAGCCAAGGGAACAGATTCATTGCTCCACCAAATGTAAGTGCAAAAGAGGTGACAAAGAGAGAGCATGCCGATGAATCTGAATGGAAAAATTGGACTTGGAGATCAGAAGGAGATTTGATGATGAATGAAGCCTTCTTCGTTCAATCTGGGAACCCAAATTACGACCCGAAAACCAACGAGACCTTGTTTGCAGCCAAGCCTGGACATATGGTAACTTCAATCACACGCTTTGCTGGTACTCTCAGATGTAAAAAGGGATTTGAATGTTGATTAGCAGCTCCACCCATCTTTAATTTTTTTTTATTGCTTTTGAATTTAATAATATTTGTTGAATGTTGTCATTTATTTTTCATTATAAATTCCTTTGATAGCTTCTTTGAATTTAGTGGAGAAAATGCAAGGCTATTTACAAATTTTGATGGGTTTGACCAAACATAAAAGAGATAATTGATTACACACTATTAAAATGGTCACCGGATTATAAAGTTGTTCTAAAATGACCATTTTTTACGAGCTTTGTAACACTAATAGCCATTCCATCTAATTCCATCCAATTCCATCCATTTTCATTCAATTTTATCCAATGAGTGGCATTTTGGTAAATAAGGGGATGCCATTAATTTATTTTAGATTTTTTTTTTAAATCAATTTTTTCTTTTGTTTTTTGAAACGAATAATTATAGTTAGTGTATATATATATTGTAGCATATCTCAAATATATATATATATATATATATATATATATTATAGTTTAACCACAACCACATGTTTTAATAAGTTCAAATGTTATATATATATATATATTATAGTTCTCTAGTCAGGATGTCCAACCATAGCCACATGTTTTAATAAGTTCAAATATTATACATATATATTTATATATATATATATATATATATATATATATATTAAGACGATTAAGGCTAAAAAATCTAAAAAAACAAAGAAGAGACACGTGTATTGATCTAAACCATTTTTTTTTTAAAGAATAATTATATTTAGTGTGTAAATAAATAAATATATATATTTACATACACTAAATATAATTATTCTTTTTTAAAAAAAAAGAAAAAATTGATTTCCAAAAAACATCTAAAATAAATTAATGTCATCTTCTTATTTACTAAAATCTCATTCATTTGATGGAATTAGATGGAATTGGATGGAATGACCATTAGTGTCACAAAGTTCGTAAAAAATGGCCATTTTGGAACAACTTTCCAATCTAGTGACCATTTTGATAGTGTGTCATCAATTCGATGGTCATCGGGGTAATTATCCCAAAATGGAATGAATAAACTTTGAAAAAAAGAATGAGAATTTTTTTTAAAAAGAGCTTCTCCTTACAATCCATAAATTATATATTCACACTCCAATTTTTTTTTTTTCATTAATGACAATTTTAACATAAATTAAAATTACTAAACAAGACAAAAATAAATAAATAAATAAATTTAAGACACTCCAAATTAATTAAATTATATATATATATATATATATATATATATATATAAATTATCTCTCCTAAATCATCAGATTAAATATTATGTATTAAACTCACTCTCCTAAATCTATTATTACCTTCTCCTAATTAATCTCTCTCCATTTTCAAAAAATAAAATAAAATCATTATTTCGTACTTTCTGATAAATCTCTAATTAATAGTTAAAGAAAAAAAAAACTTATAAATATTTTAGTTTTTTAGCAACAGTAATATATATATATATATATATATATATAATGTGTGTGTATATATATAAGTTTGAATTGTTTCAACTAGATTAAACTTAGAATTTCTAAGACTAATGAAATAATTAAAGTTCTCTAAGCAATCACATACTTACAAGAGTAACAAAAAGCATTTTCATATATCGATTTTAAAAATAAAAATAAAAAAACTTGTTTTTTTTTTCTTCTTTTTTTTTTTTTTTTTTTTTTTTATATATATACATATGGTTATTAAAAATCAAGCTTATTAGTAAGTTTTTTTTTTCTTAACTGTTAGTCTTGTTTGAGAAAGAATAGAGATAAAAAATTAGAGATATGTATTGGAATAGAGAGTGTTTAATATGGTAATTAAAAATTTAAGAGAGAGTATTTAATATGTAATAATTCATCTAATGATTTAGGAGGGATAATTTCTTTTTTTAATAATTTAATTCAAAAAAGATAAAATTGATAATCTTGTAACAAAATGAAGTGTCTTTAGAATTTTTTAAAATTTAAATTTCGAGATTGGAGTTTTTTTAGAAAAGAAGTATAAAAATAAAAAATTGAATTGTCAAAAAAGCTCTTTTTTTTTAAATTGCATTTTTTTTTCATTTTTCATTTTTCTACAAATTGTTTCTTTAAACATATCAATTCAATTAAATATATAATATATGTATTGTCCGATCCAATCTTATTCAATCATGAATACTTAAATATAGTAATTGATTACCATCGCACAATGTGGCTCAATGATACCGATTGGCTAGGGGCAGAGGGGCCATAGTCCCCCTTCCCACAAAAAAAGTGTTAAAAATTATGAAATTATTATTTCATTTAAAACGTTTTTCATTTTGCCCCTGACCCACACCTCCAATTTTTTATTTTTATATTTCTGATTCTACCACTGTGCTTGGTACTATTCCAAGTTCGAGAGACCATCATTACAAGCAGGAGTGGAGGTGTTTGAAAACCAGCCTATGCTGTAGCCCAGTCTAGTATTTTGGAAAAAAGTTGAAGGTTATTACTAATTACCTATATTTTATAATTATATTTATTAAATTATTCTAATTAAAATAAAATGTTTTAAATATAAAACAAACATATAAAATAAACTATTAAAGGCTTAAACACAACTTTCAAACGGTGAATCACCAAACCACCAACTAAATTTAACCTCTTTATTCTCCCAATATATATCTCACTCTCAAGAGTTAATTAAAGTAGTTAAAGTTTTGATCTTCTAAGCTTTTTATTTTATTTTATTTTCTTTTCTTTTGATATTTTATAATATGCTAGTAGTTGGTGGGATTAGCATATAAATACTAATTTTAATCAAATTATGCTATTGTCTTTGAATATATTCAAACATGGTTCATTTATAATATTGATTGTTAACCTAAAAAAATCATAAAAAGTAAATAAATTTTCTTCGAAAGTAAATAAATTTTATCGATTTGCCAATATATATATATATATATATATATATTTATATATTTTTTCATATCTTGACAATCCAATTAATATCGTAGATTGTAATATCAAACAATTATATACAAAAGTTGACAAGATGAGGTTAACTTAGTAGTATTACTCTCACATCTACACTGAGGTTGTCGGTTTGAGTCTCTCCCCTCCTGAAATCCTGAATTATTGTAATATTTCAATAAAAAAAAATTATATACAAATGTGAAGAAAAAAATCGATTAATAAAATTTGTTCATACATTTTAGATTCCTTAAAAGCTTCTCCATAATCAGTAGTCAACATGCATTGATACTGATGTAGTTACATCAGTGCGCACTGATATGAACGGGATCGTATATATATATATATATATATATTCAAGTAAGTGCGCACTGATGTAAATAAATAACGATATATATTGAATGTAAGTCACTAGTTTTATATACTTTGACTCAATTGTATATGCACTAGTCAAAACTAGTGGCTCATATTCAATATCCTTATGAAGTTATATCAGTGCGCACTGACCGGATTAAGACTGTATGTATATATATATATATAAAAGCATATCAATCGATTAATCATATCAATTTAGTGCAGTGATTGTTATCAACAAATGTAAAGTATGAATAAAATTATATAACTATGGACTAATACAACATTAAACATTAAACAGATTATTAATACATCACCTTCTAGCTAGAGTGGTTGTGCACCTCCTTTCCACATTGGTGGTCAGATGTTTGAGTCCCACCATGTGTATTTTAAAATCATGTGTGAGGAGTTTTTACTCGGTTTGTAAGAGTAGATATCGGGGCACAGGTGGTTGTACACTTCCCTTCCACATTGGTAGCCAGCGGTTCCATACTTCTATGTTTGAATCCCACTATGCACATTTTAAAAACATGTGTGTGAGAGTTTTCTCTAGGTTATAGAAGTAGATATCCGGACCACATATGTTTTATCTAATCTTAACCGGTCCTAAACGTCCTATTACAATTAAATAAAAAATTACATTGGAAACATCGTCAGATAGCTTAATCGACATAGTTGAAGCAAACTCTCCGTCCTCTTTGACTCCGCAGTAGTAGTTATCAACTGTTAAAATGGAATCTGACAGAAGAGTCAAAACTGACGAACAAAATTAGGCAGAGATAAACATTACAAGACACACAAGTTTTGTCTTGTAATTATAGACATGGGAATTGGCTGCAGGTTCGTGTTTATGTCTCTTATCCCAGAGAAAACAAAATTTTGGGTTGGTTTGTATCTCTACATTAAATTTGTGTAGTTTGTCAGGTTGGTTACTCCAATACTACTACACGACCAGTTTTATTTTTCAATTATGCCATCTACTGATGAGAATCGGCGAATTGTTTGCACTTTGCATCAGTGTTAATTATCCCACAACACATTGGATACAACAAAAAGTACTTTAGTGACTTTCTCTTCATTAGAGGCCTAAGTAAAACAAATTGATTTCAAGAGTCTTGAAAACATCGATGAGATTTTGAAGGTGGATAATTAAACTTTATTACATGAAGCCTCTCTTTGATGAACACTAATATTAGTAGAGTGTGTGTGTATAGTCAGTCCACTTAAATATTTTTTGTTATATGATAAGATTGTGTTCATCGACAACATTTGTCTCAACACTGACGAAAACAAAACAAACTATGATACTTGTAGACATATATATACATTAATCATAGTTTCCAGTTTCTACTCATCAAGCAATCAAATCTGTTAAAAATTCCATAGCTTCTTAAATATCAGAATTAGAATCGAGGAAATAAAAAATGGAAATGAATACAAATAATGCGGCAGTTTCTGAAATAATTAGCCCAGGAAGGCGTCGCCTGTGCATGGCGGAAGGTGGGAGTATGGAGACTGTGTGTGTTAAGAGAAGGCGACGAGACCCCTCCGCGGTTTCCAATAACAACCAGCTACAGCAATTACAGGTTGATCAAACTACTACTACTACTACAGCTACTACTGTTAAAAGAAGTTCCAAGTTTCGCGGAGTTAGCAAGTAATTAATTATTTGTGACATAAACTCGATCAATATCTTCATTGTCTAATTTGTCAATGAAATTATATATACTTGAAACTGATAATGTCTCTAATATGCCATGCATATATATTCAGACATCGATGGACTGGACGGTATGAAGCTCATTTGTGGGATAAAGGATCCTGGAATCCAACACAGAGAAAGAAGGGAAAACAAGGTATATATATATATAGCGTTTACAACTATAGTTCACAGCTTAATTTATGTAATTTGTATTTTGCTTATTTTTCTAATGTGAATTGTTTGTGTCATGTATTGAAAATGATTGCTGATTCAATGGAGCAGTTTATCTTGGTGAGTACTTATTCAATCTCCCTTCAATTTGAAACCTTTTTTTTTTTTTTATATATAAATAGAATCAACTCAACTTAGAGAGAAACTAATTAAAGTTTTATGGATCATTAATGATCATCAGGTGCCTATGATGAAGAAGAATCTGCGGCTAGAGCATATGATTTGGCTGCTCTTAAGTACTGGGGCTCATCAACTTTCACAAATTTTCCGGTGCATATAGCTATCTAATTATATTATACTACAAAAGTTATATTCATTATGGGGTTCAGCCGAAAAATCGAATATTTTGACAAACATTTTATTCATACAGGTTTCTGATTATGAAAAAGAAATTGACATAATGAAATCAGTGACAAAAGAAGAGTACCTGGCCTCTTTAAGACGGTAATAATCAATCAATTTACCCAAACAATTATTGTTTATCTTAATTAGTACAATATTGCTTATTGTGAATTGTGATCATATAATATATATATATATATATATATATATATTACAAGTACTGATAACAAATTAATTATTAGAAGAAGCAGTGGTTTCTCAAGGGGTGTATCCAAGTACAGAGGAGTTGCAAGGTAATTAATTAACTCACATCTCATGCAACCTTGATTATTTTTGATCTTTTTTTAATTAATCAATTTGGTGTTAATATATAATTAATTAACATTGAAATTAAGAATTGGAACTCATGATGATGATGAATGTTGTGTACATGCACAGCAGGCACCATCATAATGGGAGATGGGAGGCTAGAATTGGGAGGGTGTTTGGAAACAAATATCTCTACCTTGGCACTTACAGTGAGTACTACTACCTTTTAATTAATTAATTCCCTCTATCAACTTCTAATTACATTACAACTTGTAATTAATTAAAATTTAAAAGTAGTAGTCGATCAATAATGACATAGATACAAATTATATAATTATAGGTACTCAGGAGGAGGCAGCTCATGCCTACGATATCGCGGCAATTGAATACAGAGGGATCAATGCAGTAACCAACTTCGACTTGAGCACATACATAAGATGGCTAAAACCAGGTGGAGCTCCTGATCATCCTCTTGTTCCACCTTTTCAAGAACCAAATTCAACTCTAATGGAACCTCATCATCATCATCATCAGCCCATGATCAACCACTTTACAAGAGATCGAACGATCACCGATCTATCCACCTTCAATTCGAATCCTTTCGTAGTAGAATCGATACCCTTGAACAGTACTACCACTAGAAATCAAGACATGTTTCAAACAAAGTTGTCATCATCATCATCATCATCATCATCATCATCTAATTCTTCACCAACTGCACTCAGCCTCCTCCTCAGGTCTTCTATATTCAAAGAGCTGGTGGAAAAGAATAATCTGAATGCTAGTAATAATAATAAAGAAGCTCATGATCATCATCAAGATAATAATAATAATAATAATAATAACACAACGAATGTATAGAATGAACCACGAGTAGCCGAGTACTACTAGGCAACGATAATAATGGTGCCTTGAGACAACTGTATCATGTTTCTCTGCTTGAGACTTCACTGGTTTTTGTTTTTTTTTTTTTCTACTTGACATGGATGAAGCTGATATCGATAATCAATTGGATCCTCTACTGATCTTTTTCCTGATCTAAAACACTTGAGAATAGGATTTTGTATTTAAATTAAATAAATAAATGAAATAAATGACCGTTGTTGATTACACATGTCAACAAATCTATTTAGAATAGGACAAAAATCAGCTCAGCAGAATTCTAATCAACTACTCCTTTGTCCCGTACCATAAATGCTCTCAGTATATATGAAATAAAGTGCCAAATAGAATCACAAACTTTTAGATTAAATAATGATGTAGAATTAATGCAAGTGATTAATCAAGGAGCTGGATTTGAACATAACTTTTTGTCCTTGCATTTGGCGGCAAAACCCTAACATTGATCGGTTTTTTTCTTTCTTTTATTTGAAATCAAGTGAAATATAATCCTTTGTTTGCACACCTGAGCTACACAGTTATGGATTCTAGTCGTATACACTTTTCCAAATTCCGGCGACCAAATCTCACAAGGTTTATGGGAGGCCCAATCGGTGGCCAAAAGTTTTCATCAATTCTAAAAAAGTAGCATTTGATGGAAAGTGGGCTTTTTGCTTAAGAGTTAAAAGACAATTCTTCAAACTTGAAAGCTTTAAAAACAGGAATAAAAACAGAGATGGTGGGGATCAAATCACGTGTTAGGAATCCTAATGATATTTTTACAAGATTACAAAAAGTCCCCTTCCATAAAACAATACCCACTACAAGATTAATAAATGCCCAACGACTTACTATTTTTATTGATTATTTACTCATTCAAGGCATCCCATGTGCATCCCCATTCCCTTGCCCTATTTTCTCAATCTCTCTTACATTTTTTTTTTATAGAATAAAATCTATGTTTGAATTGAATCTCTCCTCTCTCGTCTCTAGCTACTCACCATATCTCACAAAGCTAATAAAAAGGTTATAAGTACATTACCTATAAATAAATAAAAACCCTAATTTTTCTTAAAAATTATTAAGAAATAAAAACATAAATAAATCTATGTTGTTCATTGTTGAAGATCAAGGTTTATTTCAAAACACATATTTTTTTTTATATTTTTTTTTCCTGTTTCTAGAGAAATATATAATAACTTGTTGTCTGAAATCTGAATTATGCTAAGACAAATAATAGAGAACAAAAACAAGCAGAAAATAAAATTGCAAGGATTTGGGTGGAAACAGCAGTAGTACACAGAATCGATAGGAAAAAATAAAATGAAATTAAGAAAAGATTAGGTAGAACTAACATGTAAATATGTAATAATCCATCTGTTTAACGACAACCTCACACCGACAGAAGCTCACATGTCACTGACATGGAGGCCATAATTGGTATTTCATCTTAATTATATTAAAAGGAGTCAGGACCATCATACGTTGTTTGAAATATTTAATAAACAGGTGTATCACACCAATTTGCATTTGTAACTCTCATGTCTCCATCTATCTATTTTTATTTTGTCACCGAAGAAAAAGAAAATAATAATAATAATAATAATCCAATTTTTAGATCTTTTTTCTGATGCGTTGTATTCACAAAATTAAGAAAAATAGTTATAGGACTTGAGTTTTTTAACTTCTTATAAAATTTTGTTTATTATAAATATATATAAATTATCATATAAGTATATTTGACTATCTTATCATGCAATTTCACTAATTCATGCTACAGAAAAAATAATATAAATTTTTTTACATCGAGAATTTTTAAAACCGTATGATAATATTGTCAGATATACCTGACCTGATCACTACTGTATAACATTATAAGTATATTTCATTAAATTTATCGATCACAAAAAAAATTCATATTAAAACTAATTGAATTCCATTAAGGTCGATATGAAAGTTAAAATACAAAATTCATTGGGAGATAACCACTATATATACAAAAATTATTAGAAAATTTGGTGTAGTAATTCCATATATTTTTTTCCGTACAAATTAAATCTCAATTAAATGAATTTACAGCGGTGTAAAATAATATATATATATATATATATTGCATTTTGCACCTGCCCAAACTGAGATTTTGAAAAGAAAAAAAAAAACTATATATAAATATATATAGAGAAAGAGAAATTTAATGAAATTTGATAAGTTTTTTTTTAAGAAAATTGAAATACACTTATAGAAAAAATTCCAAAAAGTTTGGACATTAGTTTTTCTAAATTTTTTAAGTTACAAATAGGTAAACATAGGCAAAATAGAAAGAAAAATAGTTATTGGATTAAAAAAATAAAATTCAAAATCTTTCCACAACCATATCTCATTGATCTTAACATTCATACAAAAAATCTAATCAAAATTCATAAAATTTCTTCAAGATTTCACCTTTGTATGAATGAGTTTGGATACAAGGTGGTATGTATTAGAGAAGTCCATACATACATACATAAATATATATATATATATATACCGTGGAAATTGCTAAAAATGACCACATCTAACATAGAAATTTTATTTATAACCACAAACGAAAAGTTAATTGTTAATAACCATGCTTTTATAAATTTACTTGAATGCCCCCATATATAAACAACCTCAAATCAACTCTCTCTCTCTCTCTCTCTCTCTCTCTCTCTCTCTCTCTCTCTCTCTCTCTCTAGCGTGCTTTGAGGGTCGTCGAGCGTCAACGAAGGTGTCACCGAGCGCCTAGGCTTCGTAGCAACGACAACCGCATTGTCGTGTGCCGTGCGTGTTGCTGTCCTTCACGAACAACCAAGGCGATGCAGACCTTCACACCCAACCGACAACACCGTCGTGCATCGTGCCGTCAAAGCTTCCCTTTCGCCGGCACACAGATCTACAGAAAAGATACATAAAAAACCTAAAAAGAAAAAAACTAATTTGGAGAAGAAGGAAAATTGGGCATGATTTTAAATTTCACTTTTCATTTTAATCATGATTCAAGTTTCACATTTCATTTTAGTCATGATTTCAAGTTTCAACATTCAAGTTTGTAGTCATAATTTCAAATTCGAGATTTAAAAAAAAAAAAAAAAAAAAAACTAATTTTAGAGGTACTATTGTAATTTATGGATATACACTGAATTTTTTCAAAAAAAAAGTGATTATTAACAATTAAAGTTTCAAAAGTAGTTACTAACGAAAGTTTAATGTTTCCAACGGTTACTTTTGGTTTTCTATATATATATATATATATATATATTTATTTATTTATATTTATCTTGATTTTATTAAATATGAACGCATTGAAAAAATAAACGAAATATAGAAAAATTTAAGGAAAATAGTTATAATTTTTGAAAAATTCTCAAATTTGATTAATAGATTAGTTTCAATGAACTTATCATCTACTAAAAAAAAATATAATCAAAATTCATAAAAATTGATATGATTTATTAAGATCCTTAATAAAATTAAAATAAATAATCTCTTATGAGAGGCTTGTTATATAAATATATATTATATATATATATACATGGGTAATTTGGTCAATTTGTGTATGAGAGCGTCTCGTGATTTTATGTGCATGAAAAGGAGGGAGAGAAGCAATACTTTAGTAACCATCACGAAGGCCACGTGCCCCAGGCGCGTGAGTCTGAGATACCCACGAGTCTACCTTAATAAACGTGGTCAACAAACACCAAGGTTCTCGCGCAATTTGCAAGCGTTTGAATTCAGAGCTCAGTTGAGTTGACTTTCCCTTTTCTTTTTTTTTTTATATATATAGTTCTTTGATACGTGAGAATCAAGAACAGAAAACCCGTATGCAATTTAATACAATGCTCTGCGTAACGTACGATCAAGTGAGTCCTGAGTCCTCATCATCATAGTTTGTTTGCATATAGACTAATCCAGATTGTTTCATATATTAAATTTGATGCCATCGACATCCTATCATATTTCCACTTTCTCTGATTCCCTCCACAACTGGGTCCTCTTCTTCTTTTCATTGAATTCATTACATCCTCAAAAAAGTTTTCTCACTTTAACTTTCCCGAGAAAGTTAAATAATCTTCAGTTGTCTCTGTTCTTACAACTCGTTTTCTGCACTAACTAGTCCATTATTTTTATTTCATTTGTTTGATTCTTTGAAGTACAAAAATTGTAACCATATATTGATGAGATTATTTTCCTCAAATATGGAGAATTTCAAGGTGGTTGCTCTAGTGATTTTTGTGATGCTTGTTCCAGTTTCACTTGGACAGCTCAGTCCAAGCGAAACTCGGATTCTTTTACAAGTCCAGAAACTGCTTGAATATCCACAAGTTCTTCAAGATTGGACAAATTGGACCAACTTCTGCTATTTGCCTCCTTCTTCTATCAAGATTGTCTGCTCAAACAATCGTGTAACCGAATTAACTGTCATCGGAAACAGAAGCACTCCTGCTGCTTATAGTTCGAAACCAGGATCTGGGAAATTCTCAGTTTCTCCACGAACTCTCTCTGCTAATTTCAACATTGATGCATTTTTCACTACTCTGACAAAGCTTTCAAACTTAAGAGTTTTGTCTCTAGTGTCTCTAGGTTTATGGGGTCCACTACCTGGAAAGATCGACAGACTTTGGTCGCTGGAAATGCTCAACATCAGCTCAAATTTCATATATGGGGAGATTCCAAAGCAGATCACATCATTCAAGAATCTTACAAGTCTTGTTTTAGCTGACAATCTGTTCAATGGGAGTGTTCCTGATCTCCAGAACTTGTTACTTCTTAGAGAGCTGAACTTGGGTGGTAACAATCTTGGTCCTAAGTTTCCTTCACTGAGCAACAAGCTTGTAAGTGTTGTACTAAAAAACAACTCTTTGAGATCTGACATTCCTGCAGGACTCAAAAACTTTTATCAGCTTAAACAGTTGGACATTTCTGCTAATAAGTTGGTTGGGCCAATCCCATCTTTTCTTTTCTCTCTTCCTTCAATTGAGTACCTTAATTTGGCTGAAAATCAATTCAGTGGTGCCCTTCCAATGAACATTTCCTGCACTGCAAAGCTAAATTCTGTAGATATCTCTCACAACCTTCTGATAGGAAAATTGCCATCCTGCATCGGATTGAATTCTTCGAACAGGACAGTCGTTAGTTCGTGGAATTGCTTGTCTAGTGGGAACTCAAGAAATCAGCACCCGTATTCGTTTTGTCACAAAGAAGCATTGGCTGTCAAGCCTCCAGTTAAAAGTGAGCAGCAGAATTCCAGCATCAAACTAGGCCTAATTCTTGGTATTATAGGAGGTGTCATTGGAATTGTGGTGGTTTCCGCGGCGTTGGTTTTGGTGCTACTCAAAAGATCAGGAACAACAACGGCAACTGAAGATGGGAAATATGAGAGATCTGTTGCGGATAAAATGTCTGTTCGTAGCTCCCCAAAACCAGGTATTGAATCAAGCAAGGCCAGTCATATATCAATACTGTTTTAACCAGAATAAATTCAGACAATGAAAGATGAATTTTCTGCAGGGCGTGTGCCTCAGACAATGAGATCAGCAGCAATAGGACTTCCACCATACCGCGTTTTCACTTTGGAGGAAATCGAAGATGCAACGAACAACTTTGATTCGACAAATTTGATGGGAGAAGGATCTCAGGGACAGGTATAAATTTTTTGCTTTCAGGATTGATTTTGAGGATAAAAAACAATCCAGTAATAATCTCTCTAATTTTACAGCTCTATAGAGGTTCGATAAGAGATGGCTCAATAGTTCTGGTGAAATGCATTAAGCTAAAACAGAGAAATCTACCACAGAGCATGATGCAACACATGGAAGTTACGTCGAAGCTAAGACATCGGCATTTGGTCAGTGTTCTTGGACATTGTATTGTTACTTATCAGGATCATCCCAACACAGCCAGCACCGTGTTCATTGTTCTTGAGCACATCTCGAAAGGATCGTTACGTGATTACTTTAACGGTAAGCAAAATGGCAAAGATCATATTGCAAAGCTAGATACCAATCATTTTTAAAAGAGAAATGAAACCAATTTTTTATTTCTTTTGATTTGGCAGACTTGAAAAAGAAGGAGACGTTGAAATGGCCGGAGAGAATGGCGATTATTATTGGGGCTGCAAGGGGAATTCAGTTCTTGCACACCGGAGTAGCGCCTGGCGTTTTCGGGAACAATTTGAGGATTGAAAACATTTTGTTGGACGAGAGTCTCACTGCAAAAATCAGTGGTTATAACATCCCCTTGCCAACTAAGGTCAGAATTAACTGGCTAAACACACTCTTCATATATAAAAAAGCATTCACATTCAGCAATCGAATCTGTTGTCGTTGCTTTATGAATTACGATTGCTCTTTGAATTTCTGCAGATTGGTTCAGAGAGCCCTCTAAATGTACAAGTTGCCTCCAACCTTGTAGAAAATGCAGAAAAGGAAGATGTTTACCAGCTGGGTGTTATTCTCCTTCAAGTTATTACTGGCAGACTCATCAAAAGCACTAGTGAATTGGATGACTTGAAGCTTCAGGTAATAATTACTATATTTACTTATCAATACTTCTAGTTTTGGTAAACATAATCAAACAACAAGGGCTCTAACAAAATTGACTTCTGTTCACAACAGATTGAGGAGTGCTTAGCAGAAGCTC
Source organism: Acer negundo (assembly GCA_035582765.1). Classification (NCBI taxonomy): domain Eukaryota; kingdom Viridiplantae; phylum Streptophyta; class Magnoliopsida; order Sapindales; family Sapindaceae; genus Acer; species Acer negundo. The sequence goes on along the minus strand of CM069239.1, from coordinate 5,857,028 downwards.
CATCCAAATTAAGGGGAGTGACCGATCCATCTGTCCGTGGCTCTTACGCATATGATTCATTAAGAACGACAGTCGAAATCACCATCAGCTGTTTAAGCAAGGATTCGGCCAAGCGCCCTTCAATCGAAGATATTTTATGGAATTTACAGTATTCGATTCAAGTTCAGGAAGGATGGACCAGCAGCGGAAATCTAAGTACTCAAATGTAGTGCTTTCCACTTTCGTTACGTTACATTGTAATATAATTTCATTATTTTGTATGTACCTAATATATTCCAATAAATTTTAGTTCCTACCATTTTTGTCTCACTTCATTTTGTTTGAGTCGAGTATAAAATGCTTATCAACATAGCACACATACCAACCTCCAATATTATTAGGTGCTAACCACAAGTTCATTATTCATGTCTTCAAAAACATTCTATCACGGTGCTGGTACATTTCACCACGGCAAAGTGCTAACTATAATTGTGTGACGTGTTGATCTGATCTACTTCCAAAAATGACACAAGTCCAAGGCTCTACGGGCTAGGCCACAAGCTTTAGGAAACATTTTCATGTAAACTAATTCTGAACAAATACAACACGGCCACGAACAGAAAATATAACAATGAAGACAAACATCCATCGTCATAAGCCAAGCAAACATATAACAAGTCACACGGTTTGCAAAGCAATCGTTAAATCTCAATGTTATTTAAAAACAAGCCATTGGACTATTTTTGAAGTTCCCTACCACCGAACATGTTGCAATTAATCAGCAGTCCAACTCTGCTCGACGATCTCCCGTACTCTCCTATTGTATTCACGCTTGTTCTCACTAAACATCCGTGCAGCTTCTGAATTTGCAGGGGAGTTTGGATTTGGGTCACAGAGCAATGACTGCAATCAGAATTAACAAATGGTCAGAACATATAGAATGTAGTAAAAGGTCATCTTTCCATACAAAAAGGGCCACCAAGAATAGATTAAAGGAGTGAATAGATTTTTTATGCAATCTCATAAGGATTCAATGATAGGCACACATCACTGTTCTATGACTCAACATACTAACAAACAGTAAAGGGCAAAGGGTGACTCCTGAGAATCATGAGGAGTTTGTCGTACAACTGAACTGGGGGGCGAGGGGGACCATGGCCCTCCCTTTCCCTAAAAAAAACTAAAATTCATTTTTAAAAATAATAAAACTATTACCACATTTATAAACAGGCGGACCATTCAAAGGTAAGATGGTTGAGAACAGAATCGTGGAAGGAGATTCCAATGCATATTAAATATTAATCTATTGTTTGAAGCATTTCTTTTCCAGATTGGCTGGTTTTGTCAGCTAATAGGTATTCCTTTTCTTGTAATTCTGTTGTTGTTTAATGAAGTTTTTTTACATTTAAAAAAAAAAAACAAAAATACTTAAATAACACCAATGTTTTTTTTAATAGGAGAAAACAAGAAGATGCAGCTTGTTCTCCAATCAAAAAATAGATGATGTAATCGGCTCTAGCTCCACTGAGAACAGACACCTCATAATTGGAAGATGGGAAGCTACAAACTCATGTTGGAATTTACCCCCTTACTAACAGAACCCATGACACAAGAGTCTGGATGATATACTCAACTAAAAAACAATCAAATCAAATTCCAAGATGTAATATCATTTTCTCCTCTTTCACTAAAAAAACCTCTATGGTCAATTAACTAAGGAAACAAAAGAGATAAAAGATAAAAAGAAAGAGAGATTAAAGAAAAAATCAAATACCTGGATTGACGTAAGGATTGCTGCTACATCATAAATTGGACTCCACTGGTTTTGTAGGATGTCCAAACAAATGCTTCCATCAGCATAAACTGCAGAAAGGGAAATCAGAAATATATATTTAAAGCAATAGCATATGATATTTTTTGTCAAAATTATATAAGTTACTAAAAAAAAGATAAAATAATAATACAAGCAAAGAAGCATGGAGAGAAGCCAGAACACAAGGCTGCATGAAGGTGAAGGTCAAAAATACAAGAGCTCAGTGCTATATGTGCCGGAAGAGAGAGGGAATCACAAAATTACTCAACTGCTAGGGAAAGCAGGCTTATATTTTCTTCTTGTTTGGGAAGTTGAGTAGCAAGAAAGGAGGTTTGTCAGTATTAAAGTTATATGTTATGACTTATGAGTTGCTCATTGTGCCTTATGTGGTGGCTTATCAGTCTATGGCATGAAAGAAACACTAGGGCATTTAGAGTATTCATCTTCCCATCAATTTTTTACTGAAAGATAAAATAAATTGTCATAGCCTTTATTTTTGCCTTTTTGTGTGTGTGGGTGTGTTCAGTTTCAGGCACTAGCTATTCCAGTTCCATCTTCACTTATATAGAGCTTTCTCTCCTATACTTTGAATATACTAGAATTGGACCCAAATTAAAGCCTTTAGTCATCAAATTAAATAAATAAGAAATCAAAAAAATACTGACCCACAGGGTTTTGAAGCGTGAAAAGTTTTAATTTTCCTAAAAGCAGCACACTACCACACAGTTGGTAGATTAAGTGTGCATCTACTGTGAACAATAAAACTGACAGGCAAGAATGATTTTGTTCCTAAAAGAATGTTAGGAGAATTGAAAACATCACCTACATTTATAACATGGGATTCAGTGTAAGCACTAATTAGGAAAAAGGTTGATGTAAGGAAAAGATGAAGTAAGAAGTTCTTGTATCCAACTTACTATTTGGATGGAACATCCGAGAAACAAAACGCACTGTTGGTGGCTTATTTGGATAATCCTCTGTAAACTGAAGCGTCAACTTAAACGTACCTGAAGAGCTCAAAGTATTTAAACACAAATAAGTTGAATACAGCCAATGATAACCTTTTTTTTTTTCAAATTATAATTTTTTTCTATATATAATATATATAGGGGAGAGAGAGAGAGAGAGAGAGAGAGAGAGAGAGAGAGAGAGAGTATATTTAGGATTATAACGCTATATCAATTTAACTTGAACAAATGGTCACAAAAGGATGGTTTATATTTAGGATTATAACCCTTCATCAATATAACTTGAACAAATGGTCACAAAAGGATGGTTTCTGAAACGTTAAACAATATTGTTTCTCAGTTTAATTTTCCAAGGATGTGGATGATATCAATCATAGATTAAATAATATTCAGTATACCTAATACTAGAATATAACATAACAGAACAACCAATCTTGTTAAACAATGAGGAAGACAAACAGCAAGCAAAGAGAGAATAGAAAATAAAACCACCCACATCTAGTAAACAATAAGTCTTTGATATTGAAGAAAGGATGAGGATATATTAACTTAAAGTTACGACTTCAATATCTAAAAAATTCATGTACATTTAATCCCAGGGATGGAAAGGGTAAGTGGATGCTATCTTGGCAAAAGTATCAACCATGAGTTAGGAAAAAATAGATTTTTGAATGTTGAACTTAAAAAGTATAAATTACAAGTGTAAGTTAATATAGCCTCAACCATAACGTTTATAGAAGACAATAATACCATCAGTAGACATCATGCAATGACAAAATGAAATATTACACAATTGGAATATGCAATAATAAACTTTACCTCCATCCCATGGGGTGTCATCAGGCCTGCAAGTAATTCAGTAAAGGACATTAGTACAACCAACCCCGATAGAACATTTAGAACCGTTAAAATGATAAGTATTATAATAAAGGATATGTTCAACGTTAAATCCTTTTTTACATACCCAAATATAACAGCATTCCAGAGCATAATATTGTTGTCTTGAGGAGCACCACTAATTCCTGCAGGAGGGTCTTGTTGCAACCTCTTAAAATCCCTCATCAACCTCTTTCTTGCAGGAGTCGACATCCTCACCGCCTACAAGTTCAATAAAATGCCTAAGAATACTACTAAGTATCATCAACTCACACACACATGAGAGCACAAATGAACATCAACTGCTTAAGCAAAAATACAATATTGACAATTCCTCAAAGTTACCATCCAACAAGTCCTAAATTAAAGTTTTCAAACAACTACACTTGGAGAGAGCAAAGCACATTACCTTGCAACTAAACAAGTAATTATCGTTACTTGAGCTTCACCTGAAAATATATTCAAAGACAACTTTCTAGAAATTTACCTAAACCTATTGCTGCTAAAATCCAATCCAAAACTTGTAATCTGTAAGTATTCTCCATTCAAATCCAAATTCATGTCTGTTGGGTGGGAAACACAAGACTGATTGAGCACATACGAAGTTATAGACTCGAACAAAACAGATTAACAACACATATTACTGTCTTACATATTCAGATCATAGATATAAAACAATAACCCCAGAAATTACTGCTCATCTTTCATTCCTTAAAATTTACTATAGATAGCATTAAAAATCGACCCATTCAAACCAAAAACAAAAAAATACAGATCAACCTAGCTAAAATCAAACGTAATTGAGCACGTGAATCATAGATCCATGACTAGAAGCTCGTATTAATCAACCAATCGGCAAAAGCTAGGGTTTCTTCGTTATAAATGAAGCTTTGAACACGATTCGATCTAATTCGACACAACAAAGTTCATCAGAAAAGAAAAATCACAAAAAAAAAAAAAAAAAAAAAAACGCATGATAAGAAACATCAGAATTGGCTAAGAAATTCTCACTTGTGAGCTGGCGCGGCGAGTAGCGTTGATCCTCCAAAAAAAAAAGCTTCAGAATCGCAGCGAGATTTACTCGGGAAACAAACAGCAAGTTTTTTTTATATCAGAGATAGAATTCCATGGCACACAATTGATCAGAGGATAGAGAACTTTAGGTCAGCGGTCGTTTAATATGTTTCTTCTGTTTATCAGAGTAAAAAAATAATATAATTTTTGAGTGACTTGTTGACAAGTTGCTAGCTAGCTAGTGACATTGACATACCGTGTACTACTGTATCTACAATTCTACATGTATATTCCTGTTTTTAAACGTCGCCGTATTCTATAATATAAATAAATAAATAAATAAAACGTCGCCGTATAGCTTACGCAGCTATCTTTTCTATAATTTTTTTTTTTTTAACTATTTTGATATTTCAGGATCGTGAGATGGGATATTGTTCGATTTAACGTTATTAGAAATAATTATGAGATGTTTATCATCGAATTAATCTATTATCTCTTTTAGCCACACGTTTTTCCCTTTTTAAATTCATAGAACGAATTCGCAATGGATCGCGAGAATGGAGGGAGGCTTTTCACCTCCTCTACTGTCGATGGAGTATCGGCCACCTCCAACGATGTTGACATCGAATCAGTTTTCCTTTAGCAATTATTGTCATTGGTGACCACTAGGGATGAATACTCAAGTTTCATTTTTTCAATTTATTTATTTTAAAAACTAATTATAATTTTCTTTAATTTTAATAGCATCAAAAGTATGTTTCTAACGAAAAATACCCTTAAAACATAATCACAAAAATAAGTCTCATGTTTTTTTTTTTTTTCCTGAAACTTATTTTTGTGTTTTCTTGGACTTATCTTGGTATTTCTGAAACTTATTTTGTATTTTCGAGACTTATTTCTATATTTTTGAAATTTATTAAGTATTTTTACAAATTTAGAGACTTACTATACAAAATAGAAAATTTTCATATATATTTTTTTAATCTTCTTCATCGACCTCTATTGGAGGTTTGTTCGACCAATTCGACCTCCATTGGAGGTCTGTTTGACGGAGGTTTTTGAAAAAAAAAAAAAATCAAACAAAAAAGATAGAGAAAGTAATAAAAGAAAAGGATGAGGATCTTTTTTTTCCTTTGGTGTCATTTAAACTCAAAGTATGAATCAAGTGTTAATCTCAAAAGTCAATAAGGATTTGGTGCTATTTATACCTATTTTCCCAAAATATATTGCTACACCCCATGTTTTAATGAAGAGTGATATTATACAATCCAAAAAAATTAACCTAAATAATGTGTTAAAAGAGTTGTCATCACCACATAAATCATGATGTGATATAGTGAATGATACACTAATGCTAGATGTAGGTGGTCGATCGACTTGGTACGTCAAATTGGTCGGGTTGTGTCAGGCCCAAAGCAACTAGACTGAGCTGGTTGGTTAATGTCGACTGCTATCGTGATGTTGACGTCTCAACCTTGTTAATCCTGCAATAGAACTTAAAACAACAATAAGAAGTAGGAGGAACAGAATGGTGGGGGTTGGATTCTTAGCCTTAGATATGCTTGGGCTGAGCAACGTGATTAGGTGACTAATGAATGGATTCCGGTTAACGAAATCACTTGGAATCAGAATTTCAGTACGCTATGTGTAAGCTTAAATTGAGAGAATTCCAACCCCTTTTCCAGTGAGGGAACCTTCTTATTTATAGTAGGTTTAGCAACGTTCACTATCAACATTTGATAGTAGGCGTGATTTTAGGAGAGATTCTCTCTCAATGGGCAGTTAAAGACTTTTGTAACCGATTAAATTAGTATTCGTAACTGATTGCTTTGAATGTGTCTTCAACGGTAGCCTCTGCTAGTGTCTGCATTGGGTCGACCCGACGCAATGGGCCTGGGTTTGATTTGCAGAGACTGGGCATTGGCATGTTGGGCCCCTGGACCATTTTAGGCTACCACACTAGACAACCCAAAAATTTAGCCCAAATTTCAACCTAAATGTGGTTTTTTCATTAATCATATTATCTCATATTATGTGTGGTTATGACAACTCACTTACCACATCATTTTGGTTAATTATTTAGGTTAGTTTTTAGCTAAATATTTGGGTTGACTAGCATCAGTATTTAATAAAACTTTTTTATTTATAAAATACCCTTGCATTTAATTATTTAAAATGCATGGTTGCATATATAATTGAAAATTTAAATTTACTACCTAAACTCATAGGTTGAACACCCAATTTTTCATAAACCCTAATAATAGACATAAAATCAAAACTAACATCAATAAAGAAATATAATTTTCACATATAATCAAGGAATAGATCAACAAAGAATTGATTTGATGGATTCCAAATACATATATGTACATTTCCTTTAATTTTTTATCATTATTATGTGAATGAATAAAAACAGTTTTTTTTTTTTTTTTAATAAAAGAGCTATGTACAAGGTTGCTGCAACCGGTGTGTCAAATTTAAGCGTCGTTATGAGCAGTACGAGAATACGAAAAACAATGACAAGTAATTATATCAAGAAGTTTGATTGCTTGAGAATTTTTTAAGTTTAAAGTTGTTGATATATGTCACAAATTTCTATTATACCCAAACTGTTGTGGAGGGCATAATGAACGAGCATGTAACGAATTCATGGCTTGTTTTCCTAGCTACTTTGTTTCTCTTAATTAGAAAATTGGGTGTAATAAGAAAATTGGGTGCAATGAGAAAAAAAAAAGTTTAAATTTATAAATATTAATTGAAGCATACTTTTGGTATTTAAAAGGATCTAAGGAGTAAAAATAATTATTTTAATTTTTTAATATGGGTGGAGGAAGTGATACGGGAGTAGCAAGATATTTTTTGAATGATATTAGAGCCGCACTATGAACATTCCATATGTAAGGGACTTGATTTTATGATAATCAATTTCCAAAAGTAATCACCAACCTGTTAGAGAACAAACGTCACTATACGTGCGGAAACGTTGTCGGATAGAACACAAACAAAAACAATAACAAAAAAAAGATAAGATGAAGAGAAGTAATGTAAATCCAATCACAAACAACACAAGAATTTACGTGGAAACCCAAATTAGGGAAAAAAACCACGGCCGTCAGGACAACAAGAGAAAGTTTCGATATTTATTAAATTGTTACAACCACACACTTAAGATTCTCTCTCTAAAATACTACCCCAAACTCAATTACACCCAATGCTCACTTTGAGATCTCTCTAGTATTTGCTATTTTGCTCCACCATTGATAACCTAGTTATTATGGTATATTTATATGAATTACAGGGAGTTTAAGCTAAAAGGAAATCATACTCCTATACATACAAGAATTACTTGTTCCACATAAATACTATTCTTATTTATGACAAGTTATTTATGACAAGTCTTCTTTTAAGGAGAAATTATATTCCTATAATCATAAGAACTTCTAAAAACAACATAGTTTTTCTTCCATGAATATTTCCTGATTCAACGCATGATTGTGATTGACTACGATTCAAGTTGCGGTTGGGCACCCGCTTCCTAAACTGTGTTGAACTTGACCACTCAAAAAACAGTGATCCATGCACCACATCATCATCAACCGATATGGGTGCATTTGCCTTCGTCGCGGTCTTTGCCTCCGCCGCGGTCTATGCCGCGTATACTTGCTGGAGTGTACCGTTCCTTATATCGCGGTTGGTATAGCTTGTTTGCACAGCGGTCGGCATTGTGGTTACCTACAGAAATCGTTTCTTCAATTCTGCTTCGATCTTCAAGCCTCCCTCAAACATAACCTCATAATCTCAAACGCTCTCACATCTCTAGAAAGTCTCTGCATTGGCAAATCGTGTTTGGTAATCACTGGTAATTCAAGCCATATCCAACAATCCTCACTTATGACGAGAATTCCCAAAACTTTTCCATAGTTACGATCATAATTACCAAGAATCAAACATACACACCACTAGGTATAATCACTTAGGAAACAACCATCCTAAGATTTCACCGACACATGTCAAAATTTACCTTATTGAAATTGTGGTGCAACTTCTCACGTTAGGTTCCTAGGGAGTTCACTCAGCCATCAACATCCTTGTCCATCACACACCTTGTATCACCTTCTAATCAATACCCGTGTGCAATTGTGGACCCGCTATCCACTACATCTTTTTCACGGCAACTAGTGGTCATGCCATAAAGATGTTTATGCCCCTTTATAGGGTATCATTGTAGTCGTCATACTCAATAAAGGCGATTGTCGGATCACTCTCTTCGGAGCCCTTAGCCGTACTTGTCTTCTTATTTTGACAATCCTTCCTTACATGTCCAGACTGTCCACATCCCCAACAAGTGACTTTCCATTGGGAGTTTACTGTTAACCAAAAGAACAGAGTTATTAGAAGATTTACCTTCACCATTTAGCCTTCATTCATTAGAGATTAGTTTATTCGCTATATCTCCAAAGCATATGGTTGAACTCTCATGCATCAAGATTGGCTTCATGTGCGCATATGACGATGGAAGGGATCAGATGAGTCGAAGACCTTTGTCTTCTTCATCAATCTTTACTCCAATCGCCTATAATTTTAAAACTATTCCATTGAGCACTCCTAGATGATCGAAAATTTCCGTACCTTCAACCATCTGTAGAATGTGAAACTACTCCTTCAGGTAGAACCGGTTGTAAACACTATTTGCTTGATACAATTCTTCAAGCCTCTACCAAAGCTCTTTCGCTGAATATGCTCTATGAATATTTGCAAGAACATTCTTAGCTAGGTTCAATCATATTGCACTCGTAACCCTTTCATCCAAATCCTTCTAGTCATCATCGTTCATCTTAGATTTTCAAGAACTAGTACTAGCCGTTTCTTTATTTGAATCTCCAGAGATTTCAAGGTTCACTGGGGTTGACTTGCCATTCAATGCTTTGTGTTAACCGTATTGGATTAATAGGCCTTTGACTTGAACTTTCCACAAGCCAAACTTAATCTTTCCGTCGAACTTCTCAACATCGAATCGCATCATGTTTGACATAAAGCTTGTTAAGACCACTATCAAGCAACCGGGGCTCTGATACCAATTGTTAGCAAACAAGCGTCACTATACGAGCGGAAGCGTTGCCAGATAGAACACAAATAAACACAATAACAAAGAAAAGATAAGATGAAGAGAAGTAATCTAAATCCAATCACACATAACACAAGAATTTACGTGGAAACCTAAATCAGGGAAAAAACCACAGCCGTCAGGACAACAAGAGAAAGTTTCAATACGTAGTAAATTTTTACAACCATACACTCAGAACTCTCTCTCTAAAATACTACCCTAAACCCAATTACACCAAATGCTCACTTTGAGATTTCTCTAGTATTTGCTATTTTGCTCCACCACGATAACCTAGTTATTATGGTCTATTTATATGAATTACAGAGAGTTTAAGCTAAAAGGAAACCCTACTCCTATACGTACAATAATTACTTGTTCCACATAAATATTATTTCCTATTATGATAAGTCTTCTTCTAAGGAGAAATCATATTCCTATAATCATAAGAACTTCTAGAAACAACATATTTCATTTTCTATGAATATTTCCTGATTCAACTCATGTTTGTGATTGACTACGATTCAAGTTGCGGTTGGCCACCCGCTTCCTAAACCGTGTTGAACTTGACGACTCAGAAAACCGTGATTCATGCGCCACATCATCGTTGACCACTATCGGTACTGCTGTGGGTGCCTTTGCCTCCTCCGCGGTCTATACTACATAATACCTGTTGGAGTGTACCGCTCCCTATACCGCGGTTGGTGCAGCTTGTTCGCACCACGGTCTACCTCGTAGTTACCTGCAGAAATTGTTTCTTTAGTTCTTCTTCGATCTTCGATCTTCATTCCTCTCTCAAACATAACCTCATACTCTCAAACGCTCTCACGTCTCTATGAAGTCTCTGCATTGATAAATCGTGCTTGGTAATCATTGATAATTCAAGTCATATTCAACACAACCAACCTCTCAAGTCACTGAGCTAAGTAATGACCTATGTAATGACCTACTAAATCAGTCTCCCTAATAATAAAGTGAAACTCCACAACAACTAGTGAATTGGACGAGCTTAGGATGTGGACAAATTACTCCCAAGTCAGCGACTCGAATCCTACCAATGGTAAAAAAAACTTCAAAATATATATATACATGGTCTAGATAGTGTCAAAAAAAAAAAAAAAAAAAAAACTTACGAATTGGAAATCTCGAAAAATATGTCAAACCTTAATGACATTAACCTTGTTATTTCATTAATCTAAGTTAAAGTTATGTAATTAAATGGAAACAACTTTTCCAAAACTGACATTGACCTCTCAACGTTTAACCGTTAACTTTAATGGTTGATGATATTAAAATGCTAAGAAGACTTGAATATCCATATTACCTTTGATTTAATAAAATAAAAATAAAAAATATGGATCTCCACCATTCATTTTGAGATGGACGTATATATCAAATTATAAAAAAAAAAAAAAAAAAAGAATGAGAAATAATTTCCACCGTTGAAAAAAGCATATGAAAAGGGAGACAAAAAAAAAAAAAAACGGAACTTTAAAAAAAATGCAATTTTTTTTTTTCTTTTTTTAAAGAAAGGAAAAAAAAATCAACTTTATCAGCTAACTTCATCCAACAAAACTCATAAGTCATAACCAGCCACCCCTCAGTCCATCTTCATCTTCATCAACCAAACACACCGTCCACAATCATAAAATCAATTAAAAACCTAGTCCAGCTTTCATTTTTTAAAGAAAAAAATATACGATAAAAGGATGGAAATAATCCTCCCACAATCAAGTTTGATTAATTAACTTTGACTAACTAGGGAAGATCAATTTCAATTTTTAAAAAAGTTGTTTGTACCTGTAATTAGGAACCTCAGTTAACAAATAACAATCGATAATATTGATATATAAAAATAATACCTTCATTTTTTTTTTTTTTTTATCTCAATACCTTCATTTCTATAAATATAAAAAATCAACTAATTATGAAAAATAATTATTAAATATTAAAAAATCCTACATCATTAATTCATTATTAACAAATATTACTATAATTTATCTTCTTGTACTTGGTAAGAGAAATATTAGACTTCCCAAATGATGTTAGTAGACGAGGTGTCAACATCACATCACTTATCACATAATCTCATAATTTACAAAATATCGACACCTCTCTTACCAACATCATTTGGGAAAGAATTTGGAAAGTCTAGCATTACTCATTTAGTAAAACCAAGCTATCAGTGGTAGTCCAGTACTATTCATTGCCTATCTTTTGAAGAGTAGTGATGCTTGTATTAAATGAGATGAGGTTGGTCCGATGGTATACCCTTCACGGTTCACATTTACACCACGAGGTTATAGGTCCACGTTCTCTTTCTCATTAAAAAAAAATCCCCAAATTTAGTTATATAATACTTAAAAATAAAAATAAAAATCGCTTGGATTAAAAAAAAACAGCGAATGGAGAGAGAAATATATATATATATTGAGTGAGTCTCTCATAAGGAATCCCTTATTTTAATTTCGGTAAAGACCACTATGAAATCATATCGATTTGAATGAATTTTGATCTAAATTTTTTTATGAATGATAAGTTCATTGAAATTTACCTATAAATAAAATTTGAAATTTTTTCAAGTATTAAAATTATTTAACCTGATTAATTTAAATATGAAGGTATTGGAAAAATGAGCGAAATATAGGAAATTCAAGAAAAATAGTTTTAGTTCTTGGAAAATTCTTAAATTTTATTCATAGGTAGATTTTGATGAACTTATCATCCACCAAAAAATTTAAATCAAAATTCATTCAAATCGATATGATTTTATTGTAGTCCTTACTGAAATTAAAATAAGAGATTCTTTACAAGAGACTCATTATATATATTTTGTCATGAAGAAGATATTTATTTAAAATTCCTCACGTGTCAAATTAGTCAAGAGGTGCACCATTAACATTAAGTTGGTGGTGCAAGGAAGGTTTTCCTGTAAAGAAGTAAAGAAGTAGTTTTCGTGGACGAAAAAATAAAGAAAAGATCTCAAGTATGGAAATAAAAGATTCGTCATATGAGTTGTCTGCTTTTGGTTCCATCTCATTGTCCAAAGTAAAATGCTTTTGGCATAAAGAATTAAAAGACAACGAAATGGCAAATCACTTGTTTGCATTAGAAAACGATTCTAGCACAAACACCTTTTTCATGAAAAGACTATTAAGACCATGTTTGGCATATCATATTATAATACATTAAATTGGATCGACTTATATTAGGTTGGTCCGGTAGTAAACCCTTCACACCTGTATTATGAGGTTGGGGGTTCAAATTCTCCCGCTCCCTAAAAAAATCCCGAATTTATGTAATCAGGAAAAAACTTCTCATACATTTTTGTAAAATATGTATAGTGTGACTCGAAACTCTGACCACAAAGTATGAAAAGAAGGTACAATACCATCTCAGCTATGAGGTGATAAACCTTCCCTTTTTTTTTTTTTTTTTTTTTTTTTTTTTTCTTTTTTCTTGAAATAATTTTCTTCAATGGAATTTTATTTCCTTTTTCAAACTCTTCATCTGCTTTGTATTTTAAATAAGAGTAAATAAATATAATATCCAAAAACATTCTTTTCTTTCCATTAATTTTTTTCAACATTTTTTTACACCAAACATGGTTACTTGTCAAATTTTTAGTTGACAGACATAAGTAATGCTGTCGGTGCATCCCGGAAGATTTTCTCACGCTTTGCTGATTTCTGTCCACCGTCTAGTGTCCCAATTCCGTAATGGGCCCAAGTCCAAACAAGTAACCTATAATTGGACTATTAAGCCCAAAATATCAATAAGAAGTCAAACTTTGACTTTATAAACACCAAAATCAGTTGATAATCTTACAAATGTGTTAAGGGTGTTGTCCTCCGCATTACACTTGGTATGATCCCATGAAACAACAAATACAAAAGCTAGTTACAAATGGGTTCTGCACAGAAGAAGCCCTTCTTTTATACGCACAACACCACTCTGCCTCTCTGCCTCCTCACAAATTCACCTTCCCTCCTCTCCTCAAAGTATGTGCCAAGCTCAAATCACCAATCCAAGGCCAAATCCTCCATACCCATCTCATCAAAACCGGCTTTTCCATTGACGTTTATGCAGCCACTGCTCTAACCGATATGTACATGAAACTCAATAGATTCAGTGATGGTCTTAAAGTGTTTGATGAAATGCCTGACCGAAGCTTGGCGTCTTTAAACGCTGTTATTTCTGGGTTTTCTCAAAAGGGTCATTGCGGAGAAGCTTTGAGGGCGTTTAAAGAAGCGGGGCTTGGATTGTTGTTCAGGCCCAATTCGGTTACCATAGCTAGTGTGTTGTCTGCTTGCGAGAGAGTTGCAAATGTCAAGCAAATGCATTGTTTGGCGATAAAGTTGGGTGTGGAGATGGATGTGTACGTTGCAACTTCGTTGGTGACAATGTATTCTAATTTTGAAGAGATGGTTTTGGCTACAAGGGTGTTTGCAGAGACGCCTAATAAGAATGTTGTGAGCTATAATGCTTTTTTTACCGGGCTTTTGCACAATGGGGTTCCACGGGTGGTGTTGAATGTGTTTAAGGACATGAAGGAGTCATTAAGTGAAAAACCCAATTCAGTTACTTTCGTTTCTGTTATTTCTGCATGTGCAAGTCTTCTATATCTTCGATTTGGTAGACAGATTCATGGGCTTATAGTGAAATTTGAGATGCAGTTTGATACTATTGTTGGTACTGCACTTGTTGACATGTATTCAAAATGTGGTTGTTGGCATCTTGCTTACAACTTATTCAAAGAACTCAACGGCAGCAGGAACTTAATGACATGGAATTCAATGATCGCTGGGTTGATGTTAAATGGTCAGAGTGAGAAGGCTGTTGAGTTATTTGAAAAATTAGAACATGAAGAACTGAAGCCTGATTCTGCATCATGGAATTCAATGATCAGTGGGTTCGCTCAAGTAGGAAAGGGATTTGAAGCTGTGAAGTATTTAGAGAAAATGCAATTAGCTGGCAAGGTCCCAAGTTTAAAATGCATAACAAGTCTCTTATCAGCTTGCGCAGACATGTGCGCCCTACAGTTTGGAAAAGAGATTCATGGGCATGTTATAAGAACTGATATCGATAACGATGAATTCATGGCTACTACACTTATTTATATGTATATGAAATGTGGACATCCTTCTCTTGCGCGAAACATTTTTGAGCAGTTTGAGACAAGACCTTATGATCCTGCATTTTGGAATGCTATGATATCTGGATATGGAAGGAATGGAGATTATGATTCTGCAATTGAAGTTTTTGACCTAATGCAGAAGGAGAAGGTGAAACCAAATTCAGCAAGTTTTGTTGGTGTCCTATCTGCCTGTAGTCACACTGGCCAGGTTGATAAAGGATGGCATTTGTTTAGAATGATGAAGGATAAATATGATTTGAACCCAAATTCGGAGCATTTTGGTTGCATTGTTGACCTTTTAGGTCGATCTGGAAGGCTAGATGAAGCTCAAAAACTTATACAAGAACTGCCTGAGCCTCCTGCTTCTCTCTTACATTCTCTGCTTGGTGCCTGTAGGTCTCACTCGAATTCTGAGTTGGGACGAGAAATAACCATGAAACTCTCAGAATTAGAACCAGAAAACCCAGCTCCCTTTGTCATTCTGTCTAACATTTATGCCAGCCTGGGAAGGTGGGAGGATGTGGAAAGGACTAGGCAGATAATAAATGATAGGGGATTGAGAAAATTCCCCGGTAGTTCAACTAGAGTTACATGATAAAAGAAATAACTAGATCCAAAGAGTATCACTGATTCAACATTTCTTTAGCCGAAAACCCAAAGTAGTTGTCTAGATGGTCAGGGGGCTCATATATGAAGCAAGAGAGATCACTTCTCTTAGTGTAATCACACCAACAACTTCATCTTCCTTGTGATCAGCTACTACATAGATCATATGAACAGACTTTGAACCAAGGCTGTGGATCACACTGCCGAGGGTTGATTCCATCCTGCATGTTATTGGTGGCATGACACTGCCAGAATCCGGGGTTGTTGACACAACATTATTCATGAAATCCGTCACAGTGAGCTGCCTGAAAGTAATTAACAAGAATAGTTAGTAGATGGAATATGGGTTTAAAGCATATATGCAGTGCATCCTATTCCTACCTGAAGTTAGAAAAGAGTTCTGGTTTGAGCAGCGTCTGATGTCTCTTATGCTAACGTTTCCTATAATCTTCATCTGTGGTCCTTCCATGACCGGAAGGCCACCAATTTGGTTATCTCTCATTCACTCGAAAGCTTCCAGAATCAGTTCATCGCTCTGGATGCTAATAACCTGGCCAAGTTAAGAAAAACAAAAGTAAATGGCAAGCTGGGATATATACATATTCTCAAGTAATTGCCATCATATCTGATCCTCACCTCACCGGAAGACATGAAAGGAAGTCCTAGATCAGAAATAGGCCTCGTGGCAATGCAATCAAACCAATCTCTTCCTTTGCATCCTTCCAGACCCTGAATAACTGTAGATTGGGTAATGAAGTTCTTCATATCAGGATTGCCTGGTTCGATTATGGGCACGTTTTTGAGCCTGTATTTTGATATTAGCAGCAGCGCAGTTAACATAGAACTATCTGTTGCAACTGGAAGGAAAGGAGCCCAGCAGTAAGACCTAAGTACCGACCTAACCTGAAAGAAAAGGTTTGATACCATTTCACTACAAAGAGATATAGGTCAATGCATGCATTTGTGGCGCTGAACAATATGTATGTATACATGAGAGACCATTGATGATCTGGAGACTCTATATGACAAAATTGAGCTTACAGTGGTTGACTTGAAGGGTTCTTCTTTAAGGATAATTTTGTAGAAGTCTTTGCCAAGTTTATCAGCAGCCGTAGGAGCATCTTTTCCTGCCCCTTTATCTGTAGCCACTCCCCCAGCCACAGCGGCACCTACTGCACCAATGGTTATTCCAGCAACTGAAGCAGGACCTGTTACCCCCAATGCTAGTGCTCCAAGAGCACCAACAACTCTCACACCTACACCAGCAGCTATTGCACTACTGTCTGATAAAGCAACAGCAGCAAGTTCTGCACTCTCTAACACCCACAGGATAATTGCTGCATAATCTATGATCCCTAGGTACCTGTCTCTCCGATCCATTACTTTACACCAGTTTTAGGACATGTTACTGAAAACATGTTTTCCACATCCATATATGCTTGAAACTTGGAAATAACTGGATGAGCTTTGTTGTGAGAATTAAAAGTTCTAGATTAATGTTGTTACAGTTGAATTTACTCAATATGGAGTTGTAATTATAAAAGAGATTATTTTGTGTACAAGTTTTGAGTTAGAAGCCATTTCCTACTGTATTGTAACTGTTTTTAGGCGACAAATTTGGTGAAGAAAGGTGCAAAAAAAATAACACTTGGTATTGGTGATGGTGCCAACGATGTTAGCATGATTCAAGCTGCTTATATTGGTGTTGGAATTAGTGTGTAGGAAGGGATGCAAGCAGTGATGGCCAGTGATTTTGCGATTTTCCAGTTTCGCTTCCTTACAGTCTGCTGCTTGTGCATGGATATTGGTCATATCTTAGAATATGCAAGGTTTGAATTTCCCTTCACCTTCAAAACTTGTTAAAAGCTATATGGGTGACTAAATTGTCACATTCTCTGATTGCAGGTTGTGGTATACTTCTTCTACAAGAATCGTACATTCACTCTAACTCAATTTTGGTTTACCTTTCAATGTGGATTTTCTAGTCAAAGATACTATGACGATTGGTTCCAGTCATTATATAATGTCATATTCACATCCCTGCCTGTGATCTGCTTGGACTTTTTGAGAAGGTACCACAATCTTTTCAATTACTTTTGATTAGAACGTTATACTGCAGCAAAGCAAATACCATTAGTTTGGTTTATTGCTTTTTCTGTGATCAATTGCACCATCGTTTTTTATATTTATTGATGGAAAGCTGTCCTGAATGTATAGTTATGGTATTTTCCAGGATGTCAGTGCATCCCTTTCAAAAAAGTAACCTGAACTATACAAGGAGGGAATGAGAAATGTCTTTTTCACATGGAGAGTTGTGGCAATATGGGCTTTCTTTTCTGTCCTCCAATCTCTAGTCCTTTATCACTTTGTGGCCATTTCTAGTTCTAGTGCTCAGAATTCATCAGGCAAAATCTTTGGCATATGGGATGTCAGCACAACGGCTTTTACTTGTGTTGTATTAACTGTTAATTTGCGTCTTTTTATGATGTGCAATACAATTACTAAATATCATTATATAACAGTTGGAGGAAGCGATTTAGCAGGGTTCATATTTGCCTTCATACACTGGTAATCTGGTATCATGACTCCACTAGATAGACAGGTCAGTCCTCTTTCTTTCATTGTTTATATTCACTGCAGGAGAATATTTACTTCGTCATATATGTCTTAATGAGTACATTTTAATTCTACTTTACACTCTTTGTTTCTGTTGTTGCACTTCTTGGTGACTTCATTTACCAAGGGTAAGGTCAATAGATAAATTGTATGAAACGATAACTTGTGCTGGTCGGGTTTCTACCGTTGTTGGGTATTATGCTTCAGGCTGATTTTAGGTATTTTGTTTAAGGACGAATACCTTTTGCCCAAAACTTGGCCAGAGAGGTAGCATTGCCACCAAATGCATCCGTGCACATGATCATATCGAGTTGAGTAACTACTTTTATATTTTGTGTCTGTTGACTTTTTTCTTATAAATTTTTGAATCAATGCAGTGTTCAGAGGTGGTTTTTCCCATATAATTATCAGATAGTTCAGGACATTCACAAGCACGAGGCTGGGGATGGAAGGACTCAGATGCTGGAGATGGAGATTGGTAACCAGCTTACACCTGAAGAAGCTAGAAGCTTGGCAATAGCTCAACTCCCACGAGAAATATCAAAACATACTGGGTTTGCTTTTGATTCACCTGGGTATGAGTCATTTTTCGCCTCACAGTTCAGTATATATGCACCACAGAAGGCATGGGATGTTGCTCGGAGAGCCAGCATGAGATCAAAACCGAAGATAGGAAAAAGGAATTAAATCACATAGTTTTAGTGTACAAATTCTTTTTGATGGTCTACTTTAGAGAAATTTTGTAAAATTAGGTGTCCATATTTTCTCGTCATTTATATATATATTTTTTTACTTGTTTCAATTTTGTTCATTCCAAAAATTGTTGCGTTTAGGAACTACTGTAGTTATCAGGTTTGCCATGGATGTACAGTTATTGAAATTTGAAGACTACGAGAGGGTAATGTTTTTGATAGTGCAATACCGTCTCTTTCCAATTTCAAATGAAGTCAAAATAGTTCCTCTGGCCCTATTCTATCAAGTAGTGCTATTAAGGGAATTTTGGTAGTTTAAGTTCATATAATTTTTATGGTATGGAGACTTTTTTTGTAGGTCTTTGTAATTCTCAATGATTAATATGACCAATCTAGTTATAAAATCTGTGAACAAAAAGTTAATGAAAATACTAGCCGCAAACTGTAATTTGATTAATTTGATACTAATTGTCTTCAAAAAATAAAAAAAATAAAAAAATAAAAAAAATTGATACGGATTGAAATAGACGAGAGTGCATTTTTGCTCACCCACATTTTTGTGGGTAAGCATTACCTCCCTCCCCGGCACTTGACATGTGTCCAATGAGGGAGTGTTTAGTCAAGTGCCCAATGAGGGAGTGCTTTTGTAAACACTCCCTCATTGGACACATGTCAAAGTGTCGGGGAGGGAGGTAATGTTTACTCACAAAAAGTGCGGGTGAACAAATTCATTCTCGATAGTCGAGACTATTTTGATACCAAAGATACAATTTAATTATAAGATAGTTCACTAAATTCACAAGCACAAGCATTTATTCCAAAGATTTGAAGAATTATCTACTTGATCAATGTTCATCTTCCAAAGAACCGAAAAATTTTGCTAGTTTTGCCGACACAGATAGTTGATTTTCATCTAAGGACTCCTCATCTCCATCATAATCATCATCATTTTCAAAAACCAGATAAATGCCACATTTCTTTAGCTCAACCCCCTTCAGAAATGGTGGGTTTTGGAGTACTACCTGTATCTTATAACCATCTTTAAGCATTGAAACCAAGGGGTGCCAGGCTGGATATCGACACAGGTGAACATGATCCTGATTTTTTTTGGGTACTCCAAGTAGATTCAATGCGGTTGTGAGTCTAATTTTATTCTGTGCAAGGATCTTTGCATGAATGTCAACTATTGAAGGGAGTTCATATCTCAGATCATCTGGTATCTCATTGTTGACAGAGACGACTACAGCAATAATCACGCCTTTTATCTCGCGGTTTTTGTGTTTGGAAAAGGTAACTTCTTGAGAAAACCAACTTGGAATTTCGCTTCCAGGCATACTTAGATTGTTTAGTTTCTTCAAATGAACTTTGGAAAGTCTTCTCTGAACCGGCGCAGAGCAAGAGTTGCAGCCACTCATGTAAAGCCTTCTCAAGGACTTCAAGCACTCGAGGCCTGGAATATCCACAACTTTCTCACAGTTGGTAAGATTCAGGTCGTATAAGTCCCCCAAGTTTGAAAGATCATATATGCTTTCCAATGCAAAACAGTTTGCAATATTCACCTCTTGTAAACTTGAGGGAAGAGGAGGGAGAGACTTGAGTTCTTCACAGTGGGGCAACAGAAGCTTTTTGAGAAGTGAGAGACCCCTCAGGCTTGATGGAAGGCTGTGAAAATTGTTTTTGCCTAGTTTCAGGATTTCTAATGATGACAGTTTCTCAAAATCATCAGGAATTTTACCGCCTATTCTCCAAGCACGAGCATCCAGTTCTTCAAGCAAGGAAAGATTCGAGAAAGAGGTCGGTAGTACTACCAACTTGGGTTGCACTGTCTCACCATTTTCAGGCATCCCGAGAGGTGGCCTTTTTGCCATTCTCAAAACCATCAACCTTGAGAGCATCCCAAAGCTTTCTGGTAATTCTATCATGGAAGTTTCCTCCATTAGCAAATGGACCAGAGACTTCAATTTCCCTATTGAAGCTGGAAATTTCTGGAGTTGTTTACATTTGTTCAATCTTAAAATAACAAGGTTTTCCAACATACCAATGGATAATGGCAACTCAGTGATATTGGCCTTGAATAATGTGAGAGTAGTGAGATTCGACATGCTCCCAATTGATTCCGGTAACTTTCTAAGAGAGCTACAATTCCTCATCTCAAGCTTGTCAACCATTTTCAAGCCACCAATCTGATCTGGAAGATCTGTGATTGATGTCCCATCTAATTGCAGCTCAACAAGAGAAGCTAATCTTTCAATTGATTCTGGCAAATTGCTCAGGAATCTACACTCTGAGACTGAGAAGACCTTCAAATATGACAATTGACCGATAGTAGGAGGCAGTTCTTTGACTGCAGTTCCATTTATGAAGAACTCTGTCAAGGACCTGAGATTTCCAACTGAACCGGGAATTGCTGTCACTGCACTACACCCAATCAAACTTAGTTTCTCAAGGTTTCCCAAATATCCAACAGAATCAGGAAGTTCTTCTATTGCAGAATTGTCAAGAGAGAACTCTTTCAGAGAAACCAGCTTCCCTATGCTTTGGGGTAGTTCTTTTAGAAATAAGCAACTACTCAGATTTAGCTTCTCAAGTTTTACAAGAAAGATTACAGACAGAGGCAGCTTTGCTATAGCAGTTTTGTCAAGAAGAAGTTCTATCAAAGATTCCATATTGCCTATGTCTTCTGGTAATTCGCTTAATTTAGAGCAACCAGAGAGGACAAGGGTTTCAAGATGTTTCAGCGCTGAGACATCTCTTGGAAATTCACTAAGGTTTGAGCAGCCGCTCAGGTTCAAGTGAAGTAATGTACTTATGTCACCAACTGATTCATGAATCTTAGTAAGCCTAGTGCAACGTTCAAGTACAAGCTTTTCCAGGATCGGATGCTCTGATAAATCAGGAACAGCAGCTAGATTCCAGCAACCAAGCAGGTTCAAGACCATCAAGTTTTTAGCCACCTGGCAAAAGGCAGTCGTCATTATGAATTGCATAGATCAAAAGCAGGACAAACAATTCAATTTTCTTGTTTAAATGTGAGTGTGAGAAGCCTGTTCAGACAAGGGTAGCAAATATTATGATGACTAAAGATACGCGTGAAGCATACCTTGTTAGTGTTAGAATCCCACACTAGTTCAATCCCACTCTCAGAGAGATCAAGTACTGCGAGCTGAGAGGGAGAAAAGTCAGAAGGAAGAGTTTTCTCAGTACACTGTTTCCACTGTAGCCACTTCAATTCAGCTGGAAGAAATTTAAACTTCCCTTCCAATTTTACGTGATTGATTTGAAGCAGTCTAAGACTGACCATTGATTCGAAGGGTTTAGTGCATAGTACTAGCTCTCTTTCAATTGCTGATCCATGTTGCAGAAATTTCTTACATCTTTCTTTCAAGTATTTAAATATTGCTGAGGTTAGACTTCGCCCTCTCCGAAGCTTATCCCAACTTGTGTGATCAACGCTTGAATCCATCACTATCTTTTTTTTTAAGTCTAAGACAATCCCTTGTATATTTCTTGTTCCCTATATGGTCAAATACATAAATATTGTTATGATTATTTGAACAAATACAAAAAAAAAAAAAAAAAAAAAAAAAAAAAAAAAAAAAAACTTTCCCTAAGTGCACAAGTGATACATGCATGCACATCCAGCATCTGTTAATAGGGCATTTCCCGCAGAAAATATATACACTAAATCTGAAAACATAAAAGTGCAAAACAACAAGATGAAGCGTACTAACTTGTTCTAAGATCCAATACCTTTTGGTGCTCTAACACAGTTGTGATATCTTTGCGATCCCAGAGTCTACTACAATTTCCAGGATCTTGAGGGTTCTCCTTCCAAACAATTTGTCTGCCCATGTCTCTAAGTTGATCATGCATCCACAGAGTATCATCCTCCGTAATCTTGATAAGAGATTTTGCTGTGAGAACTGTGATAGCTAACTCAGCTCTGAATCCACAGCCTTTCAATATGTAAATTGCATCATCTCTCTTCATTTCCATTCTGACAAACAGACATGCAATGTCAAGAAATATGCACTTATGTTGTTCATCTAGTCCATCAAAACTTATCTTCAACACCTCATGAAGATCATCGGGACGAATCTTTCTCAACTTTCCCACAACATCTTCCCATTCCACGATCCTCCTTTTATCAAACAGAAAGGCACCAAATACTTCCAGAGCCAAAGGTAATCCTCCTGTAAGTGACACAATCTGCTTGGACAGATTCAGAAACTTATCTGTAGGTTTCTCTCTTCTAAGTGCATGGTAACTGAAAAGCTGCAAGGCCTGATCAGAATCCAACTTCTGGACTTCGTATAACAGGGTCACATAATTTTCCTGCAGAACACCTGTGTCTCTTGTGGTAATAATGATTCGGCTTCCTTCACAAAACCGTTCTTTCTTTCCAAGTAATGCATTAAGTTGGTCTATATTATCAACATCATCCAAAACAACAGTAACTTTTCTCTTGTCAACTACCTCTTTGATGGCTGAAATATTAGCTTCAATCTCATTTCTTTTAAGCACCTTGTTATCAAGTGAAAGATCATCAATGAGTTTGTGTTGAAGAGATATCAAACCATCAGTTTGTCCTGAAATTTCTCTGACATTTGTAATGAAACTGCGACACTCAAATTTTCCGACTAGTTTATTGTAAACAGCCTTGGCAAGGGTTGTCTTACCAACCCCGCCCATTCCATGAAGTCCCAGAACTCGAACGCCACTGGATTTCACATCTAGCAACTTCATGAGTTCTTCCACACGAGAATCAATTCCAACAGTGTAAGCAGCCACCCTAATTGGAGTATTACTCAATTTGGTCAATACCCTTTTCACTAATAGTTGAACCAAATCAACCAATTTCTCTTCATCACTGCCAATAGATGTGATTCCAAAAGCATTAGTAGCATAAAGGACTTACATTACATATTAACAATATGAAATTTTTGTACTGGTCAAATGGCATCAAGAGAGATCACCATGAAAATGAAAATTCCTCCAAACCCCCTATATCATCAGTCAAAAACAACTACTAAACAAATGTTTAATGCAGTGAGACAAAATTAATAGAATTTGCACGAAGACTTAAAAAAGTCGGTCTTTTGTCTTGAACAACAACCTAATGTCTAAAAATGAGATGACACCAACATTAAACAACAATTAATTATTACTGAGAATAAGACAATATAATAAAACACATAAGAAACATATGACATGATGAAGGTAGTTGGGAATTACATGATATATTGATATGATTAAAAAATTGCCTTACTTGAGCAAGTCAACAAGCATATAAAATTCATTAGCCATTAACATAATGAAACCCTAAATGGAAATACAGATCTGAAACTTAAATCTTTATAAAATCTATTTAAAAGTAAGACAAACCAAACAAACAAACAAACAAATCATCTACTACAACTACAACATCAAGTTAAAAGCAGATCAATCACCTGTTATTAAAAACCCAACCAGAAATACCACCAACTTTTCCCATAGCTTCCCGCCATTTCGACACCACTTCTTTTCCAAACCTCTCTTCATGCCTCTTAAAATCCTCTTTGAAAGGCCCTTCCTGGCGCCTAACATTCGACGGATCGACTTTGTAGAACACAGGGAGGATCAGTCTGTTTAACTCGCATATCTTGGCCAGTCCTTCAAGGCACCGCCTGGAAGAGCCGTATTTTGGGGAGAGAATGATAATTGAAGCAGCCGAGTCAAATATGGCGTCGATCGGACTCAGACTCGGAGCCATCTCGTCCCCTCGATTCATCCCCCCGTCGTCAACGTCCTCGTCGTCTCTAAACGCTCTGATTCCTTGTTCGTCAAACGACTTGTAGAGGCTATGCGCGATGGTGTGGCGCGTGTCTTCACCTATGAAGCTCAAAAACACGTCCCAACGGAGCCTGGACGAAACGGCGGCGTCCGCAGCATCTCCCATATTGGCGTTAACGTCGTTGTCGTTAGTAGACTAGATAGAAGAACAAAGAATAAATCTTTGTGGAGGTTGTTTCTATGTCTCTTCTATGTAGCTTTTTGAACTATAACAATATTTGAAGAAGAGATATGACTTGCACAACCTCTATGTTTCTTTATTACAATATTCATTTTTAATGTTGTTATGATATAGGCAGTGGTTATTTCGTATCTACAAGGTGGTACAAATGGTATTAATATGATTGGTTTATAGGGAACCAATAAATTTGGCTATCAGTTGTAAAGAGAATATTGAGTGTACTATGTATAGTCTAAATAGTGGATACTTTTCTCTCATCGTCCAAACAGCCGTGAATTTATCCGTTTTGGATTTCCACGTAAAAAGCCTGTGTTGTGCTTACGATGTATATTAAACATGCACTATCGCATCCAACTTTTACCAACAATTTTTAATGTTGTTATGATATATATAGTCAGTGGTGTTAATTTATATAATTATACAAATGATAGTAAAATGATTGGTTTACAGGGAACCAATGAATTTGGCTAGTTTCATGGATACTGACTGTTGTGATTCGTCTAAAGATTCTTCGTTGTCGTTGTCATCAATATCATCATCGTTTTCGAAAACGAGATGAATCCCATATTTTTTCAGTGTGAGCCCATGGAAATATGGTCTCTCACGTGTTGCAATTTGTATCTTATCACCATCTTGGAGCAGTAAAACCAGTGGGCTAAAGTCCACATATCGACACAAGTGGAGTTGATCTTCATCTGTTTCAGGAACTCCCATTAAGTAGAGAGTTGTAGTGAATATTGGATCATCGAGTCTGAGAATCTTTGCCTGGATGTCTACTATTGCAGGTAGCTTATCCCTGAAAGCATCATGTGTACTCTGATCAAGGGAGACGACAACACCGATTATGATGCCTTTGATTTCACGGTTTTTGTGGCTTGCAAAACATGGGATCTCTTGAACAAACCAATTTGGAATCTCACTTCCTGGGACACTCAGATTGCGCAAGTACTTTAAAGCAACCTGCATTGGTGTGAGAGGAAGAAGGAAGTCATTTGTAATACAACCTATATGCATGCAGAATAATTTAATTCACAAATGGCTGTGTAAGAAGAGAGAACCTTGGCAAGTCTTCTCTTCACTACTGGAAAGCTTGCATTGCACCCACTCAGGTACAATCTTCTCATAGACTTCAAGCATTGAAGGCCTGGGATATCCATTAACTTGGTGCAATTTGTGAGATTCAGATAATGTAAACTCTCCAAGTTCGACAGATCGGATATACTTTCCAATGCAGAGCAGTTTGCCACGTCCAATTTTAGCAAACTTGAAGGAAATGGAGGAAGAGACTTCAGCTCTCTACAGTGGGACAAAACCAGATCTTTGAGAAGTAAAAGACCTCTCAAACTAGATGGAAGGCTGCAAAAATTGTTGCGACTCAGATTCAATACCTCCAATGATGACAGCTTCTCAAATTCATCAGAAATCATGCCAGAAAATTTCCATGCATGGGCATCCAATTCTTTCAGAGAGGAGAGGTTTGAGAAAGACCGTGGAAGAACTATAAGCTGGCCCTCTTGTGCATTTGAATTTGTCGGGTCAGAGTGTTCTACACTGTCTTGACACGATCCAGTGTGAGGCTCTTTTCTCATCTTCAGTACAATTAAACTCGAGAGCATCCCGAATTCGTCAGGTAAATCTGTCACCGAAGTTTCTGCCATAAGAAGGTACTGCAGACTTTTTAAATTTCCAATCGAACTTGGCAAACGTTGGAGCTGTTTACATTTATTTAGTTTCAACACAATAAGTCTTTCCAACATCCCTATGGACTCTGGCAACTCTGTTATTCTGGATTCATCTAAGACCAACGTAGTGATGCTCAACATCTTACCAATTGATTGTGGTAAATATTTGAGCAATTGACAATTTCCCATCTCAAGCTTCTTGACCAAGTTCAAGGTACCGATCTGAACTGGAACTTCTGTAATTAACGTTCCTTCCAAGCGAAGCTCAACCAAGGATGCTAGACCTTCAATCGAATCAGGCAATTTGCTGAGAGATCGACAATAACCAAGCGAGAGGTTCTTCAAACGGAATAATGAACCAACAGAAGCTGGCAGTTCTTTGATTGAACTGCTATCAAAAAGAAGCTCTTCTAATGATTTGAGATTGCCAATGGAATCAGGAATTGCAGTGAGTGATTTACACCTCATGAGATTTAGTTTCTCAAGCTCTTCCAATAATCCTATTGAATAGGGAAGTTCTTCCAGGGCTGAACTGTCCAGAGAAAGCTCTTTTAGTGAAATCAGTTTCACTATACAATCAGGAAGTCGTTTTAATGACCGGCAATTTTTCAGACTGAACTTCTCAAGTTTCCTGAGGCGGAATATGGAGTCAGGTAGTTTAACTATTACAGTCTCATCGACAAGAAGCTCCTTTAAAGATATCATACTGCTCATATCCTCAGGCAATCCTTTCAATTTTGAGCAACCAGAAAGGATAAGGTTTTCAAGATTTTTTAATCCAGATACATCACTTGGAAATTCAACAAGGTTTGAACAGTTTTTGAGGTTCAAATAACGTAATGTTTTCAAGTCACCAATGGATTTATGGATCTTAACAAGCTCTCTGCAATTCTCAAGAATCAGTTTTTCCAAGAAACTGTAATCCGATAAATCAGGGATCTCTGTCAAATGGAAGCAATCGGATAGATTCATAACCAATAACCTTCCCATTATCTGTCAATTGACAAAAGCAAATATATTAAAAATATCCAATAAACAGGAATAAAGGTAATTGAAGCATGCAAAAGGAGCCAAGTAGTGTGCCAGGTAACTCCTACGTTTATCATACCTGCTGCTTTTTGACCTGAGAGTATCAAGTCAATTTATTAATTTTATGCAACAAAGTGTAATCACACATGTGCATTGAAAATGATTGATATTAATATGAGAGAAAGGAGTATGTATTTAGAAAACAAATTGTATGCTTCATTTATTGAAATGTCAGAAATTACTTGAACCTTATATGACAACTCTGACTTGACTGCTCAGATATCATCAAAATGATGTATTTACTATTTAGCTAGTGAACTTACCTTGTTTTCAGAGAACCAATTCCACCATCTCCATCCCCAGACCTTTGTGATTTTGCTTTTGGAGAGGTCAAGGACAGCAACATGCTGGGAAGAAAACTCAAAAGGAAGAGTTTTCAAAGAGCATCCCCTCCATTGCAACCACTTCAATTCAGCAGGCATAACTCTGAAACTTCCTTTCAATTTCACATGATTTATCTGAAGAAGCCTCAAGTTAACCAAAGGTTTGAATGAATTAGTGTGCAACATCACGCCTGTCCCATTATCTGTTAAATGTTGAAAAAAATTCTTGTATATGATTTCCTTCAAGTAAGTAATTGCAGATGTAAAGGTAGGCTTCATTTTAAAGTTCATCCAATAGCGTTGCTCAGCACTCAACTCGTGCTCCTTCTTTTCAATGTCCAACGCAATGCCCTGAATATTTCTTGTTCCCTATGGCCAGTAACATAAAAGGAACAAAAAAGAAAAAAAAGAAAAAACTGGAGTCAAAGCCATTCACTGTAAGAGGATGATACATTTTACAAATGATGGTGATGACCGGTGGGTATGCACCACAAAGTCCCCATTAACCTACAGTTAAGAGATATTTTAATTCCAGTGAATGTCACCACAAATTCATGGCTGCTGGGGAAACCCCGTGAAGAAACTAGCTAGAGTGAGTAACAACATCATATCAAACGATTGACCATGAGTTTTTGAAATATAATTTTGGATACTTTTATGGACATTGATCTGTGAAAATCTTGACAAGTATTTTTTAATTCAACCTCAAACTGGTAAGGCTTCTTCTAGTACCGGAAACAAGAAGTTTTTTTTTAAAAAAATGGGCATCATTGAATAAATAAAAGTTCCGTATGGTAGATGAATAAATAGCAAGCTAAAAACCAAATATACCTTCTCATTTTTCAAAACATTTAAGATTTTATCACGATCCCATAGTCTACTCCACTGGCCAGGGTCTCCAAGACTTCCCTGCTGAACAATTTGTCTTCCCATGTCTTTAAGTTGGTCATGCATCCACAAAATATTGTCCTCAAGAAATTTAATCAGACATTTTCCGGTAAGAACTGTCAGCACTATCTCAGCATTGAAACCACAACCCCTCAATATATCAATTGCATCTTCTCTCTTCATCCTCATCTTGACAAAGAAACATGCAATGTCAAGGAATACACACTTTTCTTCTTCATCTAAGTCATCATAACTTATCTGCAAGACACCATGAAGATGACCTGGACGAATCTGTTTCAACTTCTCCAAGGCTGCTTCCCAATCCAATGTCCTCCTCTTATCAAACAGAGAGGAACCAATAAGTTCCAGAGCCAAAGGTAGTCCTCCTGCAAGAGACACAATTTCCTCGGACAGGGCTGCAAAATCTTTTGCTGGTTTCTCTTTCCCAAAGGCATGATAACTGAATAGCTGCAGCGACTCCTGGAACTTTAACTCTTTCACCTCATAAGTTGTATTCACAAAGCTTTCAACTAGAGTTTCTTTGTTCCTTGTGGTAATGATGATCCGAGTTCCATCATAAAACCTATTTCTCTTGCCAGCCAGTGCATCAAGTTGCCTTACATCATCAACATCATCTAGAACGATCAAAACTGGCTCCTCATCGATAAGCTTTTTGAATTTTATAATATATTGTCTAACCTCATCCACGTGTTCTGCTTCATTTGCAGAAAGGTCACGTATAATTTTATTTTGAAGATCCATTAAACCATTGTGATGTCTCCAAGTTTCCCTGATATTTGAAATAAAGCTGCGGCGCTTGAAGTGTATGACAAGCTTATTATAAAGGGCCTTGGAAAGGGTGGTTTTTCCAACTCCACCCATTCCATAAAATCCTAATACTCGTACACCATTTGCTTTAACATCTAGCATCCTCATCAATTCTTTTAGTTGACAATCTAGTCCAACTGGATATTTTGCTGCACCTAATGGAGTATTACTCAATTTATTCAGAACCTTCTTGACTAAAGATTGAATTAACTCTTCCTCATCCCTGACAATAACGCGAATAGAAGAAAATAAGTGAGGATAGTGAACCAAAAATGAGAAACAAAAGAGTGAGAATATTACAGTCTCAAAGTACGTGGTCAAATTGTTCTATGTATCAGCATGCCAACATATTTAGCATTTATGATATAGGATAATGTCGATGAACCGATTAGATTATGGTTTGTGATTTTGATCATCTGGGAAGTCTTAGAGAGGAAGCATCCTGGTCTGCTTAATAAAACTAACCAATAGGCGGCTAGCATTTAAATGACAGAGCTCTTGTGCTGTAATAATAGAAATAGAAAATGACCAAGAAACTTTATTATAGTTTCTAGAATAATCAAGTTTATAATTTTCTCTTTTACGTAAAAAAAAGTTATCTATAAACAGCATTTGAAACAATTTTCTACTGTTTAACACAAAGCATTTTTGTTTTCCGGGGGACTTTACAAGACTACTACTTCAGAAAGCAAGAACTGAAATGCTGAAGACAATGTATGAAGGACATTTCCAGCAAAAAATTTAAGCTCGAACAGGAGGATTGTCTACTGTCTCCGACATCAGACCCAGAAAACTAGCTACATAAAATGACAGCAATAATTCACTGATGGAAAATATGCACAGATAAGAAAAATAAAATTTTAGTAATTATGCATAACTTAGAAAGTGCTATATCCCTATTTTACATGGAATTTAAAAATGGCCAGGCAACTTTCTTTCATGAGGTCCTATGCAACTAAAGAGACATCTATATCTTAAGAATGCAATAATATAAGATTAGAAAACAGATTATAGATTGAAGTTCAAATACTATTCACATTAAATGTCATAAGATTGTTCCTGTTATATTAGGGTCTGTTGCTACCGTGTCTAAGTTTCATGGTGAAACTAATACTTGTCCTTTAAACCCAGTATGGTGATCAAAATGTTTAGCTATTGCTCTTGGAATGACATGCACCTCGAATTGCTCTTTAGACTTCACGCAAGGCTGACCTTGAGATTTTTGGGGCCTGAGGCAAACTATAGAAAATGAATTTACGGGGCCTTGAGATTTCAAGTTGAGATTTTGTATCTGAATTATGAATTTTCGTAGCAAGATTTAAAAGAGTTTTGAAGAACCCTAATTTGATTTTTGACATTTTGATTTTTGTTTGATGTCTACTTCTGGTTGTCTGATAAGTGATATGAGTAGTTTGTTTTCCTGTTTTAGATATATAAAAGACAATCAGTGTTAGGAATAGGATTAAACTCACGTTTGACTTGGTTTAAGAACTTGAATATGATAATTGAGTTTTATAATTTGTAGGCTTTTCTAAATAAATAAAAAATGTTCAGTGGACCTATTTTAAACTCATTTATGAGTTTGTTAGTTTTAAAAAATTATATGTTTGATGGGTCTATTTTAAACTCATTTATGGGTTTGTTAGTTTAAAATCATACATGGGTTATATCTGAAATAAAAATAATAATAATAAAAAAAATTATACAATTTTAGGGCCTTAAAGATCGGGGGCCCTAGACAACTGTCTCACTGGACTCCCCCTAGGGCCGGATTTGACTTCATGTTATATTATAATTCACACGGTATAATGACGTTCATCCTTCTGTCTTATATATTATTATTATTTTATGATCAATTGAATCTAAAGTATAAATAACTGAAAGCTCAATTTCGATGTTAACGATAGAGAAAACTATAAACTTTCAATATTATAAACAAGTGTAAAGAGTGTGATAGTTGTAATAAAATAAAGCTAAATGCCAATAAAAAACTAAAGAAATGCTGATACAAATTAAGATACACCTTCATATTTAAAAATTCTGTAAAGGGAAAGAATTAAAAAGTGAATAGTCAACTCTTAGAAGTTAGAACTTTTCTTTCGGCTTATGTACTCTATACTAAAACGCAACTCAAAGACCTTAGTATTATAATCACCAAATCAAAATGAAACATCAAAAGATTTTCTCCCGTCCAAAAATCTTCATTAGCCTTTCAACACAACCCCTTGCCTACAATTCATATAACTAATATGAAAACTCAGTGGAATTCTCTACACTTTCATTAAAGAAGATGTATTATTGATCACTACTATGCATAATCATTTTTTTAGGATTCAAGTGGTATACTGACACTATAGTTATTAATTTATTACAGGGCTCTCCTTTTTTTTTTTATTATTATTTTTTTATTATTTATTATATTGTTTTTGCCTTTTTTTTACCTATGCAATGATTATGACTAGTTCATTAAAGTTAGTGGACCTGTAATGATAATGAATAGTTCTCAAGATTATTATGATAAGTATTACAATTTGTAAAAGTTTATAGTACCAGCCTTAAAAAAATAAAATTAAAATTAAATAAAAATAAAAATAAAATAAAAATAAAAATATAAGCTTGCAAGTTGCGGCCATTTTATACAACTGTTTATAGTCATGATTGTCATTGATTTTTTTTCCTTATTTCTTTAATTCATTTGATCAAACATTAACATAAAAAAATTCTCTAACACCTAAAAGTCTTCTTGAAACTTCCAATTCAATCACTAATCCCTACATTCATTAAATCAACGCTAAACAAGAAATTGTAATATTAATCAAATCAAGTTGTTTATCATAATTCGTAAGCAAAATAATGTAACAATTAATTCGATGCGAATGAGAATGAGAAAATTTAAAAAATGAAAAAGAAGAAGTACCAATTCCTAGAATCCCAACCGGAGATTCCACCAGCCTTTTCCATAGCACTCCTCCACCGAGCAACCTTTTCGACACCGAATCGTTCCTCGAGGTTGAGAAAATCCTGCTCAAACGGTCCTTTTTGCTTCCTGACGTGAGAGGGATCGACCTGATAAAACACCGGAAGCAGCAGCTTCCTGTAGTCGACGACTCTAGCAAGCTCCTCAAGACACCATCTTGAATCAGCGTACCTCCTGGAAATGACGGCTATTGTGGCGGCGGAATCCTCGATCGCTTCCCCGAGGCTGGGATTGATCTCCTCTCCTCTCTCCAACTCCTCGTCGTCGCGGAATGTCCGTACGCCGTTGAGTGTGAGCTGCCTGTAGAGGCGATCGGTGAAGCCATGGCGAGTGTCTTCGCCTCTGAAGCTCAAGAACACGTCCCAACGGTACCGGAACGAAGGATTTGAACGGAGTTCGTCTTCGTCGACGTCATCGTCCATCGTCTTTGCAAGGAGAGCAAGACCTGGCTTCCACAGAATGCGATTCTACTGTTCGTACTATTAAATATCAAATCAAAGTTGCATTATTGGTTCTCGCTCGTACCAGAGTGGTTACTTATATAACTAATATGAGAATAATTACATTATAAACTATTCAGGTTGATGACACGGTGCCGTAGTGGTAGGAACATTTACAAGTAAGATTATAAGCAAAGTAAAGTTTTTTTTTTTTTTTTTTTTTACTCCTCCTCCTCCTCCTCCTCTTCTCTCTCTCTCTTTCTCTCTCTCTCTCTTCTCTTCGAGGTATATAAGATTATAAGCAAAGTATCAGGCATCCACGTTAATCATATAAGCAAAGTATCTTTGTTTGACGGCCACCGCATCCGGCCAAAACAATCTGCTGATGAACCTGATCTGGAAGATGGTAAGGAGTTAAAACTTAAAAGATGCAATGACACACCCGGGGGCGTAGCTAGAAAGAAAAAAAAAATTGGGGTGTGCTGTTCTAAATTTTATTTTCTTATTTAAAAATTTTAAAATTTTGAAATAACTACTAAATAAATTTTTTCTTTGTAATAATCAAATCAAAACAATACAAGAGAAATTTCATAAAATAATATCAATGGTACACCTAGTTAGGGGGGATATAATTAGTCTTACTCTCGAATACATACCATATACAAGAAAAACACAAAAACAAATGGAAAATTATGCATTATATATACAACAAGATACTATCGAAGTGGGGGTTCAAAAATTATATAGCACCTTTTTGAGGTGGTATTTTAAGACTATTACTCATTTAATAAGTTAAATTTAAATGGTACCTAAAATTGGTTCCTTCCAAAAATGTCCCCCACAACAACCTTCTTCACTATTTTGATTTTTTTTTTTTCAAAATTCTCCATCAATGAAGGTCGAAATCTGCCTCCAGTGGAAGTCGAAATTGGCCTCCAATCAAGGTAATTTGACCTCCAATGGAGGTTGAAATAGACCCCATTGGAGGTTGATTATGAAGAAGATGAAATTTTTTAAAAAAAATTTCAGGTATTTTCGAGACTTTTCAAGTATTTCCGAGACTTATCATGTATTTATGAGACTTTTCAGATACTTTTCGAGTACAAAACCTAAATTTCAATCATAAAATACAATACTTAAATATCAATTATAAAATATAAAACCTAAAATTAAATTCATTACAAGTAAATAAATAAATAAAATTAAAGGTAAATGAAATTACCTTCAAATTATGACTTGTAATTTGTGAGATTCAATAAAAGACAGAAATTAGGGTTTTGGATTTGTAAAAACTGATAAAAGAAAGAAAAAGTGGGGCGTGGTCGGCTGATGCTGAAATCAGAGAGGGATTTGGGAGATTAAAAAAAAAAAAAAAGAGGTGTTTAAATACTTGGGTTTATTTTATTATGCGTAGGTTATTTGGCTTTTAGTTTTAAGTTGAAAATTGAATATTAGATGGGCTAAAATGAATTATTTAATTTGGATTTTAACTAATATTTTTTATGTAAATTCAAATTTAACAAAATTTTTAAAAAACTTGGGTGTGCTCTAAGCCCTTGAAGGGTTCCGCCCTTGAACATAGCCATTGGGTGGAGAGCAATTTTTGGCTACTATATGGGCCATTTTTTGTTACCACAATATCCACGTTAATCATTTAAAAAAAAAATATTAAATACAATTTTAGAAAGTCGTACACTCGTACGCCATAAATGCAGCATTTAAGGATTATTTTAATATATATATATATATTATTGAACATATTAGAAATGGGAGACGATATTGATACCTATAAAACTTATTAGTACACTCATATTTTATTAAAAAATTTAACTACAAAAATATCCAAACAGAAATTTACCAATAAGAACAAATTACTTTAATTAAAAATAAATCAAATACTATATACACTCATTAATTACGCTCATATCTTCAACTATATTTCTTTATTAAAAAAAACTTATCTTTCAAAAAAAAAAAAATTATGATAAACTCTAATTTTATTTCAAGTATCAAAATTTCTCATCATCACATGGTTATCATATTGTTTTTGTCTTTCTTTTATATATAGTTATAAACTCTATCAAAAAAACAACATTTTTTTTTTTAACTATAGCCGTAAATATCACAGAGGTTTTTTTTTTTTTCTTCTTAAGATACCTTTAGATGTTAATAAGAATTTTTTTTGAGATAGCTGTATAAATAAGAGAATTCCAAATTGAAAATCTTTTGACCCTATATACATATTTCATTTTATAAGTACTACATTCGAGATATTTCCAAAAGTAAATTGGACCATCATTAAAAAATGATTTGATTCCAAAAATAATATGATTTTTTTTTAAATTGCGTGTGGTAATAATTAAAGAGTGTTTATAAATAATATGTATTAAAATGAATATATTTATTTTAATGAGAGTAATGTTGGCATTATGATAAGTGTTTATAGTAATATTTAATTTTTAAATTTTAGACATTGGTATACTTATAAAAATGGGTGTACTAATAAGTTTTATGGGTGTCAATATCTGTACCCATTAGAAATATATTGAGACTTGTTGACATCAACCACTACAAACACAAAGTAATGCTACACATCTCACCTACAATCTCATCATTTCCATCCCAACACATGTGGTAACTGAGTTGTCATTTGATAAGTGGATACATATTAATTGTTGTGTAAATACATGTGTAAGTGAGATAAATTACAATTAATGTGTATCCACTCATCAAGTGACACATCAGCTGACATATGTGTTTAGATGGAAATGGTAGGATTGTAGTTGAGATGTTTAGCATTACTCTTTGAATATGAGTAATGCTACACATTTCACCTACAATCCCACCATTTGCATCCCAACACATGTTGCAGCTGAGTTGTCATTTGATAAGTGGATACATGGGTAAGTATTTTTAAGATGTTTATTCCAACAAAATTAGAGAAAAAACTATCTACAAATATTTTAAAGATGTGTACAATAAAATTTGAATCTCATAATGTAAACGTGGGCACACAACTATTATGATTTTTTTTTTTTTATTGACATTATGTATCTACTTATCTTAATAGGTAATTTTTTTTTTGTTGAAGTTTTTTGCTATTGGTAAGATTCGAATCACTGATTTGATAGTCATTTGTCCAAATCTCAAACTCGTCCACAACTATTATGAATTGATAGTCGTGTCAGGCTAAAATATATTTTTCCTTAACATTGGTTAATTGTACTCTCGCTTCAACCATTTGCATTTATGATGCAGAACGATTGGACAGAAGTAATAGGAAATTATACATAATAAAATAGTAATTTTACAGTTACCATATAAGAAAATATGGTGATTGAATAATTTGGTGTGTATTTCTTTGTATGATGAGAATACAATTATATAATAGCTTGGCAACTAAGTCTAAGAAATTTACAATAAGGAAAGAATTAATGTCTAGATCCTATTTCAAAGGTAATTACATATAAAGAGGGAAATAATAGTCAATGGTGTAATCAAAGTAAATCAACTCCTTATGAAAGGTAATCACGATAATAATTCTACAATCAATCTTGGTCAAAGTCTTCATAGAGACGACTCCTTATGGAAGGTAATCATGATAATAATTCTACAATCAATATTGGTGGAAAGTCTTCCTTGAATCATGGCTATAATGTTGATTTCTAACACTCCCCCTCAAGTTTGAGCGTGTATGTCTAAAACGTTCAATTTGGATCATAATCGTAAAAAAGTTTCCTTTCCCAATGCTTTCGTAAAGATGTCTCCGATCTGATCCTTGGAAGAAACAAAAGCAGTTTGCAATAATCCATCTTGAATTTTCTCACAAATGACATGACAATCAATTTCAATATGTTTGGTTCGTTCGTGATAAACTGGATTTGCTGCAATATATAAGGCATCTTTATTGTCACAATAAAGTATACTAGGAAAAGAGTGTTGCACCCTAAAATCATGTAAAAGATACTGTAACCATTGCAGCTCACAAGAAGCTACAGCCATAGCCCAATATTCGGCTTCTACAGAAGACCTAGACACAGTTGGTTGTTTTTTTGTTTTCCATGAGATTAGGCTTGTTCCAAGAAATACACAATAACTAGTGGTTGATCTTCTTGTCATTGGGAAACTTGCCTAGTCAGAATCACAGAATGCTTGTAACTTTAATTCATTATGAGAAGATAATAAAATACATTGACTAGGAGAGCCATTTAAGTAATGAACTATATGTGTAGCAGCCTTCATATGTGATTGACGTGATTGATGCATGAACTGACTGAGAATGTTAACTGCAAAAAGAATATCTAGTCTTATAACAGTTAGATAAATCAATCTTCTAATCAAATGCTGATATGAGGCCGGATCATTTAGCAAGACACCATTAGTGTTGCTAAGTTTCAGATTTTCTTCCATAGGAACAGACTCGGGCTTTGCTCCTAATAAACCTGTGTCTTTGATAATATCTAGCACATATTTTCGCTGATTTAAACAAATGCCTTTCTGTGATCTTGACACTTCAATGCCAAAAAAGTATTTGAGATTGCCCAAGTCTTTAAGCTTGAATCTTTTTAAAATTTCATCTCTATCTGAACCTATAATTATAACATCGTCAGCATACACCAATATAAACACATAAGATTTTGCTTTGTGTTTGTAAAATAGAGAGTAGTCGGCCTTTGATTGAATATAACCGGCTGCAATAATGGCATGAGAGAATTTGGCAAACCATTGTCTGGAAGCCAGCTTGAGTCAATATAATGACTTGTTTAATTTGCAGACAAGGTTCTCCCTTTTACGAACATAACCAGGTGAAGGTTGCATGTATACTTCTTCATGTAAGTCACCATGCAAAAATGCATTGTTGACATCTAATTAGTGAAGAGGCCATTTTTGGAAGCTGCAATAGTGAGTAAAACTTGAACTGTGACCAATTTGGCGACATGAGAGAAGGTTTTTATATAATCAACGCCTTCGATTTGGGTATAACCTTTGGCAACAAGGCATGCTTTAAAACGCTCAATAGTGTCATCAGAATTGTGTTTGACCTTGTATACCTATTTACAACCGATAGGGCGTTTGTTGGCAAGTAGAGGGACAAGAGACCATGTGGAATTTGTCTCAAGAGCATGTAATTCAAAACGCATTGCATCACACTAGTGGAGAATAAGAGAAGCCTGTGAATATATAGTGGATTCTTCTACAGTAAATATAGATGCTAAAAAAACATTTTGAGTAGTAGAAATCTTGTCATAATTGAGATAATGAGACAAATGGTATCACGTACCTTTCTGAACCTAAGTAGAAGAAGAGGAACTAGCATGAGTGTTGTAACAATGGTAGTCGAGCAACTTGATAGGTGGTCCTCGTATGCATGGGCCAAGAACTTCCTTAGAAGGAGGTGGAGAATGAGAAGAAGATGATGATGATGATGATGAAGGGGATGGAATTAAGGGTGAGGGAATGGATGGAAAGTTTCTGTTAGTGGTGGTGGGGGAATTTCTGTATGGGGTGGATGGTAGAATTTCACTATCATAAGTGACAATATTTGTGGGTGTATCAATGGGTTCATTTGTTGGTGCAACGGAAGGAAGGTTTGGAATGGGATCATTATCATAAGGATCTATGAGTGGAGGGTGGATATTTTGAGGATGTGTGAGTGCCATATCAATGGATGTGAGTATGGTTGCATACGGAAAATGATTTTCAAAAAATTTTATATCTCTACTAATGAGTACTTTATTTGAAG
Source organism: Acer negundo (assembly GCA_035582765.1). Taxonomy (NCBI): domain Eukaryota; kingdom Viridiplantae; phylum Streptophyta; class Magnoliopsida; order Sapindales; family Sapindaceae; genus Acer; species Acer negundo. Next base: position 5,818,243 of record CM069239.1, on the reverse strand, counting down.
CGTAATCATAAATTTTGTACCATTTTTGACCATGTGGGCAACCAACAAAAATACCAGGAATTGCCCGTTTATCAAATTTGTGTTCTTTGTGTAGAACATTATTTGTAAAACAAAGACAACCGAAGACTCGTAAATGAGTATATGAGGGATTATTACCAAATAAAATTTCATGTGGTGTTTTGCCTTTTAAAACTTTACTTGGTAAACGGTTAATAAGGTAGATGGCTGTCAAAATGCATTCTCCCCAAAAATTAAAAGGAAGATGAGATTGAAAGCGGATTGAGCGGGCCACATTAAGAAGGTGGTGATGCTTTCTTTCGACAGTGTCATTTTGTTGTGTCGTGCCAACGCATATGCATCGATGCAATACCCCCATCGAGGAAAAAAATTGTTGGAGATTGGTATTGAGAAATTCCAACCCATTATCTGTGCGAATTTGAAGAATAAAAGAATGAAATTGTGTTTTTATCATAACAAAAAATGTTTTATATAAGTTGATGCTTCAGATTTAAAATGCATGAAATATGTCCATGTACATCGTGAATAGTCATCAACGATAGTTAAGAAATATTTAGCACCAATTAAAGAAGGCATACAGTATAGATCCCAAACATCAAAGTGGATTAGATCAAAACATTTTGAAATTGAAGTAATACTTAAAGGAAAAGGACTTCTAGAATGTTTTGCTAATGGACAAATTAAACAATTATCCTTATTGAAACATGAAACATAATCTGAAATATGAGAAATATGAGATTGAACTGTATGGGAAGGATGGCCTAAATGCCAATGCCAAATATTGAAATTTGAAGATGTCACGTTAGAGACAATCGAATCATTTTCGAAATCTAAATAGTAAAGACCACCACGTTCACTATCCTTGCCAATCCTCTTCTTCGTAACTAGGTCCTGAAAAATACAATGGTCAGGATAGAAAGTAACAGAGCAATTTAATGACTATGTAAGTTTATGAACAGATAGTAAATTGAACTGGAAAGATGGTGCAAGGAGTACATCTTGCAAGGGTAATGTGGAGGTGGGACTTGATTGGCCTATATGCGTAATAGATGCAGTTTGGCCAGTTGGTAATTTAACTGGTGCCGAAATAACTGGTTTCTTTGTGTGTAGTAATTTTGGATTTGATGTCATATGATCTGTGGCACATGAATCAATTATCCATGTAGAATGATTGAAAATAGAAGTGAGGTCATATGAAATACCTATAAAGCTATTAGCTAAAGGATTAGTTTTATCAGCTGAGACCATGGAACGAAATTGTTCATATTCTTCTAGTGTGAGTTTCACGTCTGTACTTGTTGTTGATGGGCTCGTGTGCAGAACAACTATGAAAGTTGCTTTGTCTTGACTGTTCTTGCCCAATGAATAGTTTCCATTGGATTTATTTCTTATGGAATTATTCATGGTGAAGATTGAAAAGGTTGAAAATTGAAAATAATGGTAGGAAACAAAAGATGAAAGATTGGGGGGGGGGGGGGGGGGGGTGGGGGAATAATTTGGTGTGTATTTCTTTGTATGATGAGAATACATTTATATAATAGCTTGGCAACTAAGTCTAAGAAATTTACAATAAGGAAAGAATTAATGTCTGGATCTTATATCAAAGGTAATTACATATAAAGAGGGAAATAATAGTTGATGGTGTAATCAAAGTAAGCAACTCCTTATGGAAGGTAATCATGATAATAATTCTGCAATCAATCTTGGTGAAACTCTTCCTTGAATCATGGTTATAATGTTGATTTCTAACAATCTAATATGGTTTGGTGATAAAAAATTGTTCACTCAATCAGACAATATAAAATTCGAATCATCATAGCAGCGTATCAAAATTTTTTAAAAGAGTATTGTTATATGACTCAAAACAAAGCTAAAAAATCAATCGAAATAATGTATTAAATGATTTGTGATTGTAATTTTATTCATCATATCATCTCATGATTTATATACGTTGAAAACACATAATTGTAATTAATGTTCGAAATTATGTTTTGTACCGTGTTACATTACTATGAATAGTCGGACGATGAACATTTATTTTTTTCAATGTTAAGGTAAATTTTTCTTTATGCTTGAAACGACAAATATTTGAAGGTATTCATTCTGTTAATATTCTGCTTCATCAAAAACGTGGTCACAGTGATTTATTTTTTTCTTTTTCAAATGAGTTCTACTCATCTGAGTAGTGAGTATGAACTACGAAACTGTAACAGCATGAATGCATGACCGATCTTGACAATGATATATGTGAATTGTGAAACTTGCCCCTAAAAATTAGGGATTCAAATCCTCTACTGATTTGATTTTTTTCTTGACCTTTTTAAACTATGTGATTGATTATTAATGAAGTGGTTGTTGAAAACAGTTACACATTAACTATACATTCATTGCAATGTTTTTATATCGTGAAATTAAGTGAGGTTAGAAAAAATATCAAAACAGTAAATTATCCAAATTCTAAAAGTAGAAAAAAATAAACAAAATTTTTTTTATTCAAAACTAGTTGTACACTTCAATGATCCTCGATATAGAAGAAAAGTAACTTCACTATAGCTGTGTATCACCTTCTCAAAGTATTTAGAGATCATATAGATATATACATTGTAAGTCGAACAAAAGAAACTGACAAGACTGAACTGTCAAGAATTCTGCAAGTGATCAGAAATTTGAGTTTTACATCAGAATTCAGAGAATTGAAATGGTCTAAGAGCCTTATGGGACGATTCATCATCACCGGCACCTCTCTACGAGCTGCAGCACAGAAATGTGGTGTGTCACGAGGTTATCAGCAGTTAGGGAGGAAGCTGGTTGTCCCGTGTGGTAACTGACTAGATTTTCTTGAACACATTTGAAGCAGTGATACAAACACTTCCAAACGAACTCCTTCAATATGATATTATCTGATCGTGCAATTACCAAGGTAGAGAGATCTGCGTTGATCCATTCCTGGATATTCCCATTGCATAGTAGCACATGCTAAAGGCAAACACTAGCTAATTTCTCATCAACCCACAAAAATTCAAAGAGGCAATGTGTTTATAAATGACTAGTCATGCTTCTAATAAACATATCTAGCAGAAGGAGACACCTAGCTCGGTTCAATCACACCTCTCTAAAGCAACTGGGCTTATGGGAACGAAGCCACTTGGGGATACCACAGCATCCACTGCAACATCATAGGGAGTAACAGGTATGGCTCCTTCCTCAACAAACTGCAGTGTGTACGCAAGTGCAACTGCAACCAAATAACCGACAGGCAAGTATTTAAGTAAAGTATATAAAACAAATAAAAAATTTAATTCAACAATTACTGTTAACTAATTTTGGAAATTTACCGAGAAGTGGCTGCTTCCATTCCCGCTCTTGTGCAAGCTTTCGGTACTTCATAAGGAACAGATCATAGTAACTTCCGGGTTTTACCATGCGGTGAAATAACAGTTAGATAATAAGCCAGTATCTCAATGAACACAAATGCAACAAGTTAAATTAAAACATGTATTTCCACTCATGTCTTAAATTATATAGTTTCCATGTTCCGTTCCACACATTATGTTCATATCAGTATATCATGGCAGTCGTGCTTAAATCCACGGCAACATTATCTATTAATAGATAAACCCCTAAAAGTAATAGCCAGTATTAACATTTTAACACAAATAAGCATTAAGAGGCTATTAGATTTTAATTTAATTTATGATGATTTTTTAAGACTATCACAAGAATATCCAATCTTCATATATGTATGCTACCATGACAATATATTGACGTGATTAGCATAATAAAGCAGTTATGGGAGTTGTAACCAGGGCCTTGCAACAACAATTTTTTTTTTAAATGCAATAAGCTCAAAACCTAAGTTGCATAAACTCACCCCCCACTACGACCCAAACGCCTTCCAGATCTGTCAAATGCAAGCCCTGAAACAAGAAGAAATGACTTGATGGAAATCAATCAAACTATAGGTCTCCTTGAAAACAGAAAAGACTAAAGAGGTTATAAAGAGCAAGGATCGAGACAATTACCAGGCAAGATGAACAAGTCAACTGGTTCGCTTGCCTGCATAACTGCACCAAATAAGCCTTTCAGATGGATAATCTCCTGATTTACCACGTCAAAAATGACTCTAAGATCTCCACAAAGGAAATGCTATAACATCAAGGAGAAGACACAACACAAGCAAAAGAGGCCATCAATATGAATAACCAAAAATATTTACTGAGAGCAGGAGCAACCCTGCATTCTAGTTCAGCTTACTCTTCAAAATGATTTTCTATAAAAACACATTCATGATTTATATACCAAACTAAAAAATACTCAAAACTTGCTCCATCTGAAAGACTGAAACCAAATAGAGAGTTTTAGACATTACTGTCAGTAGCATTGTAATTATAGACAACTACTAATGAAATTTCACATATTCTTTCCTCCGGTTAGGATTGATCTAACATGTTAAAGAAAAAACGGCAATTTATATTGAAGTAGGTAAACAGTCCCACAGCAGACAGGTTACTTTTTTTCATCTGATGACTCGTTAATTTTTCAATTGACTAATACTGAAACTGATGACTCGTTAATTTTTCAATTGTTAAATGTGCTGAACTCTGAATGCATGAAAAAAGACAATTCATCAGAAATTCTTGCATGACAGGAATTCAATCCCCTCATAAAGAAATAGAAGAATATGTTCTAATGCAGAGGTGAAGATGGTGTTGCTGTCTTTATTATTATTATATATTTTACTGCATATTATAGATAAAGCTAAAAGCATTACTATTACTACATATCCCATAGTTCCAAGTTACCTTGTTGGGATTGGCATACCATTTTGTTGTTGGAAAATATAATTGTATAAAAAAACAGATGAGTAATCTTGAATGTATTCAGTTCATATAAATCCGTGCAACTGACTGTAGTTGGAAGAAAGCTTTAAAAATAATCAGTTTCATCAAGAAAGTTGTATGACCAGTATCCTAGATCAGAGAAAGGAACAAAAGTTTAGCATGTAAACATACTGGCAGATATAAAAAGAATCGTACCATCGTCACATTCATTTCCATTAGAATCTACTAAGGCTGGTTCCAAAATGTTCATCGAGTTTGTTATGAGATCATCGACACTGGATATCTTGAGCATTCTCATGTTGCTATTCCTGTCCTCAACACGTGGAACATAAAGCTTTTTCCTGATCTGAGCATTACCCTCTAAAGTTGAAAACAAGCAGTAAGATCTCCAAAGGTATAACAAAAAAATGCACTACCAGACATTAAAAGTAATGTAAATGTTGTCAACTGTGAAATGATAAGACAATCTAAAATAAGCAGTGTAGACATCAAGTATATCATCTGTTATCAGGCCATATAACACACTGAGATAAGGTTGTGAAGTATGCAAAGAGCCTACACAGCCATGTATCTAAAAAATATCGACACCTTTTATATCTTGTCTCGCAGCCATCCCAGTTTTATGTTTTTCCTTTTATTGACTTGTGCTAGCAGATAGGATATGTCCCTTCAGGAGCAGTGGCCAATATAAGAAATGAAAAGGAAAAGTAACACGATACAAGAACATCTAACAATTAATTATTTGAAGTGCAACTACCCCAATTTAACGTCCCCAATTAGTTAATTCCGTTTCTGTGTCCTCTTTTATTTTGATCTGTCACCAATAAACATTTAAGTATTTTCTTGAAGCTCTATCAGCTGAGACATTAATTTTTCCGCATAAAAGATGAATCCGAGGAATCCACAATATGTTGTAAGAAAATATACATTAAATTTTTTTGACTAACCATTGTCTTGGTTGGACAAAATTTCTGAGACAATTCTTGACGTATCCACTTCTCGTAAAGTTGCACAGCTTATATAAGCACATAAGCTTTTGCTAGCTTTGAACCATGGAGATTCCAGAACAATATTCTGAATTGCATTATCTGTAACAGGAAACATCGAAAAAATGAAAAATAAATAAATGCAAAGGTTTTCGTCGCCACTACATAACTTAAAACTCTCTTTAGAGCAAAAACCAATGCTCATTTGCCTTTTCATTTTCTGATATCAATTGACTAAAATTTTGTTTGAAAATTCAGTAGCGACATAACATTATCAACTACAACCATCAAAGGACAACCAGTGTTACCACCAAGAGACAATTATTCAAACATTTGAAGAAAACCCATTTGTAATTTTCACTCAGACAAAAAAACAAACACATCAAGTCCAATCACGAAAACAAAGCGAGAGATGATACAACAAATTACCCTCTCGAATTCTTTGAACTGGGTCCATGTTTTTGAGGTCTTTTCGAACCTTTGATCTCAGAGACTGCTTTTGTTGAAATATGGCATCGAGATGCTGAGGATCAATAGCATCATCCTTGTTCATGGTGACGACGGTGCGCGTCACGTCCCCGGAGAGAGCTGAGAGTGCTAATGGACGCGGGTGGGTGATCAGCGCCACCTCCTTGGCTTTTCGGATTACTCTGGTTGCAGTCGTTTTACAGTGACGAAACATGGTTTGTGATTGTGCAGGCCACTCCTGAATATACGAACCAATGGCGCTCATGTGTTTTGGATTGCTTGCTCTCAGGTCGTTTGCAAGGTTTCCATACACTTGGAATTTTGCGGGTAGTGAGATTTCCTATTGAATTGTGCCACGTAATCACTATTATTACAACAACAAAAATGACGGGCTCGGACACGTCAGCGAAAACTGTAGAATTGCAGGTATGGTATACCACGTCATCTAACTATGGTGCTTGTTTTTTTATTAAATAATTATCTTCATTGTCCTTGGGATTGGATTATAAAACTATGGTGCTTGTTTTTTCTAGGTTTAAAATCCAATCCCAACTCCCAAGGACAATGCCAAAAATTGCCAGTTTTATTGAATTCCTTATTTCTAACTTCATAACACATACATGGTTGACATTCCTAAAGGTGAAGCCAAGAAGAAAAATAAAGGAATGAAGAATTACAGTGTAGACAACAATTAACTTCATTCATGGCTAGCTCTTCCAATTAGCAATTGAGCACAGCCTAAATTGAATCCCCATTCTTGCATTCCATAGTTGCTTTCAGCAACTTAGAAAAGACAAATTAGAGCATCTCCAATGCAAATATGCATTTTTGAGTTTTTAGGTAGTGCCGCATCAACATTTCTATTTATTATAGACCCACTTTTGAAAAAAAAATTAAAGAAATGCATATTCACATCTTCAATGCAATTATCTAAAGTCAAATATGCACCCATTTTATGTCCAATCATAATAAAACAATTATTATACTCTCGCTCCTCTTTTATTTTACAATTAAATGAGGTTTAATCTCATTGGTGGAAAAAGTTGAAAGCTTTAATCTTATTGGTGGAAAGAGTTAAAAATCCTAGTCAGCATTTCTAGAAGAGTTTCTATCTAGAAACTCAACTCCATATTCTCTAACTTTTTTTTGCCCACATAATCTCCATATTCAACTTAGATAATAGTATTGGAGAGGATTTTTCTAACCTTTTTAATATCTATCATACGTGGCACTCCATTTTCTCTAAATGCATAATAGCATTAGAGATGCTCTTATATATATATATCGGCCGTCACACATAAACTCTTGAGTCAGTTAGAAAAGACTATTCTGGAATTTGATTAAAAATAACACAATTGATCGGTTTCAATTTAAAAGTCATTTTCTAACAGAGACGTCTTTATTTATTTTATTTTTAAAAAGATAATGGTAAAAAACAATTGTAAATGACTCTTGATCGCAACTTTAATAGTTTATTTTATGATCACTCACTACTACGGACTATCATGACTAATCACAATCACTACTGTTTCAGCTTGTATACATACATCAATAATCATATATAAATTCTTGAGACAGTTAATTCTCGAGTCATTATTTAATGCAAATGTTCTTGTTTATTTTCTTTTAAAAGATAATTGTAAAAGTGGTTGCAAATGACTCTTGTTTAAAATATATTTTTTAAAATTGTAGGTAAACGTTATTCTTCTTTAATTATTGTGATAAAAGTATACTTACACAACAAAGCTTCAATGATAATGCAATCAAAGAAACTTGTACCAGAAAAATGTGTGCTGGCATTGGTGCTTCTTTAGTGAGACTGGAGGGCCAAAGGAGCAGTCGAGCAGATTAGCATGTTTATTAATTATTATTATTATTATTTTTTTAAAGTCGATCGGCATCATTTTTGGTCAAGGTCTAACGGGACCCGGTGAGAATCTAGACTTGTAGACCCCCACTATGAGGAAGTGCTCTTTCACACTTTAAGTTTTAATGAATAAAGTAATTTTTAATGAATAAAGGTATCGAATTTGAATAAGGTAGTTTAGATTGACAATATGAAATTGGTTCGATGGTAAATCTCTTATAAAACCATTGCCCCCGATTCCAAAATATTATAATAGTAAAAAAATTAAAAAATAAGTGCCTTTAGTATATTTATTAATTATTAGTTTGCCTTAAAGCGTATCTAATGATATTTTAAATTAATTCATGGTAGGCCCTGCTGTCTCAACTTATGTTAGAATTATTCGAACCTTAATACAAAATCATATCAATTTTGTAGGAACATTTCACAAAGTTGTCGTGTACGAATCCATATATAAAAAATAAGCTGAGAGATTTTCCTTTTTATTTATATATAATTTACCCATGCATATATATGATACGAAAGAACAGTTTGAGAGCATCCCACAAACCTGGTCAGCATCCCACAGTAAAATGTTTCAATACATCTGGGTACGTAAATGTAGCAATAATATTATGTTACGTTGCATACTTGTATGAATGTTCAGTCACACGGTATCGTTTTGGTAATCGGATCGATGTAATATATTAGGTATATTATATATATTAAAAATTCTCCATATACCTGCATGTTTTGTTGGCTACGTGTCATGGATATTGTGTGTCTATCTAATCACATATATGATATTTCTCTCTCTTGAGTCTTGACAACATGTGAGTAGATTTAATGCAACTAATTTTTAGTTAGAAATAGAGATGATTTGTATATTTATTGGATAGAATTAGAGAGGTGACGATTTATTTTGATTTTTTTAGCACTTAAATTAGTACTAAATTACTAATTAAGGAACTAGCTAAGCTTTGTATAATAAAAAAACCTTTTTTATACATCTAACATTATTACGAATGATGATTAAGATTCTCTCTCCATTGTCAATCGTAAATATTAAATGTGTTCAAATAAAAATTAAGATTAACCGATGATTCAGAAGTTCAAAATCTAAGGACACGGAAAATCCAGTTGCGTGGACATTATTCTTGTTGCATTGCTTAATTGGCATATAGAGCTGAATTTGAATCATCTGTTGATCTGATTTTTTTCTTAACCTCACTTAATTTTATAACACTTAAGAATTTTTTAGACAAAAATTCAGATTAGCAAATGATCTAAATCTTATATAGCTAACTAGATAGAATCCAAATCATATATATATATATATATATATATATAGCTAGATAGATTTGCCAGTAAAAGTACAACTAATGAGGATTTTAATTAAATTTATAGTTTGATTCCAGATAAGCTTTAATTTTTCACGAGCTTTCAAATCAATCAGAGAGTTGCGATGCTCGATCCAGATGTAGTTATTGTGGCCACTGGAATTTACTGTACAAATTATATATGCACTGTATATATATATATGTTAATTGGACTAGCAAACATATTCTAATATAATTGGAGAAAACATGCTTTTGTTTTTTGATTTCAGAGAATGATTCGATGCTTTGGATTCTGCTCATGTTTTCTTTTGTATATGTTGAGTGATTTTCAACTCATAACTTGAACTATTTTTGTGTACACAAAAGAGAAACCAAGCAATAAAGATTACTTCTTCCATCTACGACTTTGACCAAATAGTATAAGTAAGCCATATTTTCCGAATCAAAGAAAGGCGGCACGGCCCTGACGTATATACATTATTGTTTATTTACGTATATGAAAAGTTTCAGGTTTGAATCGTCATACCATATATGTTGTTTAAAAAATGATTGGTATAATTATTACGTCAATTAGTCACCGAGTTAGTACAAGTTAATTAACTTTGTAAAAAAAAAAAAAAAAAAAGTGCACTAGCTGAAGCATCCATATCTTAGATATAGCCCAAATATATATATAGTGAAATTCTTTAATGGATAATCAAATTAAAGTAGTTTATTACCTTGAATGATAAGCTATTACAGCAAGAAAGCATTGGATTCTCCCAACACAAAACTTTAAAAGGTTTGAGTATTGTGCACTGTTGGATTCAAATGGAATGGATAAGACAAAATGTGCCATATGCTATAGCTTTTGGCAATATGGAGCAGCAATAATATTTCATGACATTATTCCCCTACTTAAATTAAAGGTTCTTCAAACAAAAAAATAACAACCAAATTAAAACTTCTATATATTCATGTATATATGTTATATATATTTATTTACAATCTTTACATATATTCTTTTAAGATTCAAAGACATCAACTACAGAGACTGTTGTTTATAATATTATAATTTATAAGCTCTATATAGCAGTCTTCCAAACAATTAAAGAGTGGTTCAAGTGATTAAGGCATAAATGTGGACCATGGCTGGCCGCCATTGTAAAGTGTGTAAATATATATATATATATATATATATATATATATTCTCTAGTCAGAACCATTCTGAAATTATTTCTCAAGATTATCTCTTTAAAATATTATTATAGATCAAACTAGCTCTTTATGAAGTTAAAATAATAATAATAATAATAATAATAATAATAATAATAAATGCTTAGCTCTTTATTCGTTAAAAATATTATTTTTTATATTCATGGATTTGCATGTGAAGACTCCTATAATATATAATATAGGTGTCTGATATAAGCTCTCTCTATAAATAAATAAATTATATATATATATATAACTAGGTATAAATAAATATGTAGATTTATCTATAAATTCTTATGCTCTTATTTTACATTTCATGCATGCATGTTTGAATTGTATGTAGAATCAATGTTAAATTTACATTTTATAAATACGTATAGGTCCGAATTAGAGATCGAGTACTTATAAAAATCTTGGCCGCCAATTTTCTATAATATCACGTGGCTCATGAGGGTGCATCATGCATGACCTTGGAACTTGGAAGGCATGCAGCCGCGTCATCAACAATCGTTAGAAGGTTCCTTATAAATCGAAATTTGAAATTGGACCCAATTTAGGTTGATTAATCAAAAAGAAGAAGAAAAAAAAAAACAACTGAAAATTGGCTGTGAACTGACCAAATTCCAAATTAAAGGAGCAGTTGTTGGCCAATCTCTAGCTAGCTAGCTAGATAATCCGGGAATAAAAGGAAAGTGAAATTCCATAATTTCATCATCGTATCTCAGTTGTTTCCTGAAAGCCTACAGGTCGTATATTAATTACATGTATAATTAATATATATATATAGTCACTATATTTTCATGTGATCGAAAATCATATCGATTCCACAACACTATATAATATATTCTATAACGATTTGGAATCAAATCTCCCTTAAAAACTAAATTTGGAGACCGATTCCACAATATTCCATAAAGTGTGTATTAGTGTATAGATACACACACTTGTACCTATATTTTTTTTAATGGCAAATTGTCGTTACACTCAACTATATATGGGGGAAAAAGCATGCAATATGTCAGAAAATTTACTAAACGTATAATTAGAACACGTTCTTCTTAATGTGATTTAATGGGTTCCCTCCCAGGCCACAACTTTCCTGTGTCCAATCGCTGTAGGGTTGCTGTGGTAGTAGGGTACATAGGGATGGCGTGGGGCCCATTGGGGCGGGGAGGGTTCCCCAAGTCCCTAACCCCATTCTCATTCTCATTCCTAAAACTTTCCTCCATATACACCCAACCCCACCCCCAAACCCTATTTGGGGACATAGGGATGGTGGTGTTTGGGGGGTAGTTCCCCCCCTCCATCTCCCTTTTTTTCCGTTTATAATTCCAATATTTTTCAATCTGTAATCTGGAACTTAGAATTTGGAATTCGACTGTCTCAATCTTTTGGTTCAAAATTTTTAATATTCAATCCAATAAATAATAAAAATATTAAATTGGTTTAATTTAATCCAAAATTAATGTAAATACTTATAGTAATGATGGGTTATTGTCTTAGTGACTTAGTGGTGAAAGGTGTGTTAGCGCCTCAGCAATTAACCGAGAGTTAGTAGGTGACCATAAATTAGAGGTTTTTTTATTTTATTTTATTTTATTTATTTACTTTTTAAGAGAAAATAAAATTATATATATATATATTTGAGGGAAATGGAGAAACGAACTCCCTTTTTTTTTTTGGGAAATGGAGAAATGAACCCCTACCCCACCCTTACCCCATTTAGGATTCAAGGGCAAAATTTGCCTCCACCCCCAAACCCCATTTGAGAGCAAAATTTGCCTGCAAATGGAGATGAGGCCCCGTGGAGGAAATGTTTATCCCCAGGGCTACCCTGCAGTCATGCATATTAATAATTAAACTCATTGAATAATTACCTTTTATTCATGGATATATGAGGTCCTATACTATGACTATGAGAACATATATATCGCACAAAAATATCCATGTTCTTTAATAGTCGGTTGAATTCTAGAATAAGCTTTTAAGAATCTCTATTATTAACGATCTGTAACCAATAATAATGACAATGCATCACAAGAATTTTCAAAACATACTTTTAAAATATCATACCAGTAAATGACAAAATGATCTAATCATCGTTTCTCTGGAGTTTAATTATGTTCTTAAAAAGAGCTATGAGTTTGTCGTCTGAAAGAGAAGATTGTATATATAACCAATGTCTATTTTGAATCCTTACGAAAATCGTGCGAGAACCCGTATCAAAATAATTGTAATATATAGCTTGAATTGATTTTTTTCCAAAAGGATTCTAGCTTGGTGGTCAATATGAGAAATGAGATCATATATACTTTTTTGGTTATCCAAATCATCCATTATTGGGCCATAATGATCTAGGGGAGATATTTTATATATACTCAAATCTTGCACAAACTAATAAGATCCCTTAATCCAAGTTGTGGCATGAAAAAATCCATGCCACTTCTTGTCGTCTAAATACTTTGCTTTCATCGCTGTTGTACGTAAGGCACGATAGTATGTGTATGAGAGAGGAGAGAAGAGAGAAGAGATTGAGAGTCTTTTGGTATCGTCAAGTGCATGAAAATACACAAATCAAAGCAAAAAAGACGAGTGTCGTATTGGCACCTTATTACAAGTATAAAGCAAAGCAAAGGAGGGTTCCCTCCATGTCACGTTCGAAACCAGCTAAGCCTCTCTCTCTGGGTTCGAGAAAGTGAAAACAGATACTCTCTCCTACCTATAAAGAATACTAACCACCCAACCAAACCCATGAAGTGAAAAATCAACCACCCACCCACCCACACACACACACACACAAAAAAAAAAAAAATAGTTGCTTTAGTGATCCACCTTCCCTTCTCTTCTTTTCTTTTCTCTCCTTTTAACTTCCCAAGTAGACCCTCAATCATCAAGCAATCATAATCTTCTCCTGAGTTGTCTCTTCATTTATTTATCTATCTATGTCCTAGAAGTACAATAACCAACTTAATTCTTCCAGATTTTTATTTTATTTATATTTATATAGATATATATATATATAGAGAGAGAGAGAGGGAGGGACATATATATATAGGAATAAAAGGGTTTAAAAAGATGGGTAGTAGGAGTAGTAGTAGTAGGAGTTATAATTTGTTGAAGGGGTTGTTTGGAGGAGTTGCAGTAGTGGGGTTTATGTGGCTTTTGTTGGTTGGCGCCGCCGTTGAAAGTGAAGGAGGAAACAAAGAGATGACAACAGCAGCAGCAGCAGCATTTACAACGAGCCAGACCCAGCAATCCAGTACCAGTAGTACTGGAAATCTCAACCGCGTGGAGATGGATTCTTTGGGTAGAGAGAAATATCTTAACGCTCCAGAGCTGGATCTCAACTCCATGAGCAAAAGAAGAGTCCCCAATGGACCAGATCCTATTCATAACAGGTGCATATATATATTCACATCTCTCGTATATTATATCATAATTGTGTGTGTCTGTGATGTTGATACTGTGAAAATCGTTTCATGAAGACAGTAGAGTTAGAAAAGAGGATTGGACAATTCAAGATTACAGAGAAAACAATAGCTTCATGCTCATGTTTTTTTTTTTTTGTTGCTAATTTTCTTGTATAAATAATAATATAATTTTTTCTTAATTACTCAAAGGAAGTTATCACTTCTTAGTAGAATGTGGGTACTAAATTAATTGGTCATAGTTTTTTTTGTTTTTTTCTTTTTTGTACATATATAAAAGGTCTACTCAAGAAGATTATTTGTGGCCGGAAATGTGATTTCATATCATCTAATTAAGATGTTTTTTTTTTTTTTGGGTACTAACTAACTTAGCTGGTGAGTTATAGTACACGAGATTTTGCGTTTAGGTTGCGCTCACCGCAGGATAGGGAGGGTTTTGATTTAGATAACTTGATCTCTGTAAATAATTTTCTTAATTTTTATTCTTTTAAAAAATCTTGTTATCTGTAGGATAGCTTGCAATTGTTACCCTATAGCTAAATAGTCCTTTGCTTTATTCTACTAAGATATGTTATAATATCAAATCTTTGTGATTGGGGTTTTCTAATGCTAACTTACTGTTACATTGTGTACTTGTATCAAGGTCTTTTTTTTTTATCATAGATAACTGTACAATATTAACGTTTTAATTATATTAACTGGCCACCACTTAATTTTACCAGGAAAAGGAGAATAAAGTTTGTCACTCCACTTTATTCCTTCCCTGCCCAGCAGGCAGCAGCTCCCTCTAATTAATCATGCTTTCTTCAAAGTTATTTAACATTTTTATTTTGCTTCTCTGCATTTATGAAGAAGCCTTTACTGCCTTTTCGTAGTATCTTTGCATTTCTCTCTTCCTTTATCTCTCCTAATTTGCCAAAAATTGGTCACGAATCAAAAAATAAGCATAACCCTAGTTACCTAATTAGGCATATAATTTTACAGTACAGATTTACTTTTTTAAAGCCATAGACTTACACCAAATAGGGGTGACTCAGTGGTATTACCATCGCACTTATATAATAAGATTGTTCGAGTTGTGTCTCTCTTCCTCAAACTCCGAATTTATTGTAATAATTCAAAAAATACAACTAAAAAAAAACACTGGGGATTATATATTCGATATGCAAAATTCATTCGGAAGTATATATATTTTTAGTTGTATTTTTCTCTTTCAATCCAAAATATACTGAAAATTATCACTACAAATAATAATAATAATAATAATAATAATAATTCCTCTTGTTTTCAGGAGAGCTGGGAACTCTAGACGACCTCCTGGAAAATCGTAGGATCAAAGTTTGAGAAACTGCCAGATGGCAGAAGCAGAAAAAATTGCAGAAGATGACAAGAAGATCGATGCATGCATGTCTCTCTTCCATCTCTTTGTATGTAATTTCTTAGAAATATATATATATATATATATCTATGCATGGGACTCTACTCCTGATCAATATTTGAGAAAAAAAAAAAATCCCATCAACTAGCTTTTTTTATTAAAAATAAAAATAAAAATAAAAAAAATAAAAAAATAAAAAAAAAACCTTAAAACACAATTTGTTCTTGTTCTTGGAGGTAGGACGTTTTTGGGGGAGAGAACAAAATAGAAGCTTGTCTTACACACAACATGCACAAAGAATCCAGCACCAAAAATATATTATATTAAACGGCCTTCAATATTCTCAATTATCTGCCAAACATATTTTTTTAATTTATTTTTAAATTTTGTGTGAGAGTGGGAGGTCAGCTGCTAATTAATAAGCTATACACAGTAAGCACACTTCAGAATATGTTATGTATAGCTAGCAAAAGCCATGCATGAATGGAAGGACATGTACCTCTTCTCTATCTCTATCTATCAATCAATCATCTTTGTCTTTGGAATTGTTCAAGCTTTTTTAATTAATTTATTTATGTAATTATATATTTATATATATATATATATATATATTTTTTTTAACTATTTGTGAAAAGGTGGCATGAGTTCCAAAACTAAAGTGAATCCACCAAATTAAAGATATTTAAAGTTGGTAGCTTAAAAAAAAATAAAGGTGGGGTTGCATCTTTGTGTTAGTCTTTTTCTCTGGATTCTTTGAAAGACTGTTTTGGTCTTTGGTCCAATCAAACTGATTGAGATTCTCCCAGTCTTGTATCTATCAAATGATTAAAGAGAAGCAATTGTAAGAAATAAAATAAATTAAGGAATGAACAATTACAAAATAAGTCTGCTAGCTCCATTTCTCTCTTCAAAGTGAAAATCAAAAGCAAACTTGAAGAAGCTGCCTCCAGACTGATTTGTATAAGCTTTTTTAAGGTATTATCACCAAAGTCCCTGCTTTTTCACTAATTGCCATATTTTTAAACGTCTTTGTCATATTAGTCACTTTAGTCTCTGCTTTTTTAAAATACATCACTTTAATCCTTCCGTTAGTCACCGATTAGTCAAAAATAACATATTCAAGGGTATTTTCATCATTTAAGTATTAAATTTCAATTTTCTGACACGTGCACATTAATAAAAAAAAAAAATTGACAGAAATATAATAAAAATTTAAAAGGACAAAAAAATATAATAAAAATCATAAGTATAATCCAACACCTTTAATAAAAAACTTACTTTCTTTTTCAATCATCATCAACTGATCAACTACATCGATTATAGAAGAAGAAAATTTAAAGAAAACAAATAATGACATTTTTTTAAGAGATCTGGTACCTAGTTCTTCTTTCCATCTCCTACTTCAATCTTCATCAACAACTTCTCAACCGCCCAGATCTCCATTATCTTTTATCATTCTCAATCATCATCAACAACAACAAAATCTCCATCGGAGATTCCATCCCACCAAACCAACAAAAAAAAAAATCATAAACAAAAACTAAAGAAATGCAACCATAACTTGAATAAAAAAAAATTGACACAACCAAAATAATTGCTCCAGCGAGGTCCAAATCAGAAAGCCATTTTATCAGAATCCCGAAAACCAAACCCCACCCGCTTCTTCGGCATTCCAAAGCCCATCTCTTCTCAATAATTGCTTGATTTAATTTTGTGGGTTTTAAAAACAGGATTTTTCTGTGTCTCTCACCATAGTCTCTCTTCACAAAACTTACAGAGACTCATTAATGGCTGTCACAGCCACCAACATATGTCCTCTCTCTTCAAATCAGAAACCAACCTAGAAAATCTCTCTCTCTCTCTCTATCTATCTTTCCCAAAACCCAACTTTTGGCTCAAAAAAAATCCAACCTCGACATGCAGGATCAACGGGAGTCACCACTCCAGTATCTGCTCAAAGAACCCTCTCTTTGGGTTTTTTAGCTCCAAGAACCCTCTCTGTATAAGTTTTGTGAAGAGGACGGTGGTGAGAGACACAACACAAACACAATCAGTTCGTTTGATCTGTAAACGATGAAGATCATCATTTTTTAATCTTAATTTTTAATATTAAAATTAATTTTCGCTCACAATTACAAAAGAAAATCCTTTTTTAAAAAAATTTTGGGGATTGAGAAAATCCAAAAAATGGAAGAAAGAAAAAAAAATGCAGAAGAAAATGAAGTGCATCAATTTTTTTAATATTTTAATATATTTAAAATAAAAATGGTGTGAGGAAGAAGAAGAAGATGAACATGAGAATATCAAAAAAGAGGGGAAAATAAGATGAATTTTTCTGGGTTTATTATTATTATTATTATTATTATTATATATTTATTTAACAATTTGTTTATTGATAATTTTTCTGATTTTCATTTTAGTTTAAGGTTAAAATTGTCATTTCATTTACATTATTTCATTTACATTATACAATAGCAAGGGTAAAAGTGTACTTTAACCCACTATGTTTAAGTTGATTGTCAAACTATGGTTAATGGACTAAAATGATGTGTTTTGGAAAAAAGTGGAACTAAAATGATGAATATGGTAAAGACGTTTAAAAATGTGACAATTCATGAAAAAGTAGAGACTTTAATAATAATACCTGCTTTTTAATTATCCCATCTTTGTTTTCTTTTGATTTGAACGAGTAAAAACAATTTTATTATTAGTTTTCTGTTTGCTTTAGTTACAGGTTAATATCATGTATTATATTACAATAATGCTAAATATCCTATCTAAAATCTCATATTTTTCATTCCAATACATGTGGTATATGAGATATCAAATGGTAAGTGGATACATAGAGTAGGTGAGATAAATTGTGTATCCACTCCCAATTTGACACTTCACATGTCACATGTAGTAGGATGAAAAAGGGTGAGATTTTATGTGGGATATGTAGCATTACTGATTATATTAATATGTGATTTAAATTTGTAATTTAATTTCAATATTGGATTGTCCAATTACCAATAATTAATCTAAAGATTGTTAGTAAATATAGCTTAAAACCAAACAGATGTCAACTCACTTATCATTTTTTGAATTCTTAAATTCAGAGTAAATGAATATATAATTATTGAAATCTTAAAATTTAAATTAGTATAACTTTACTTAATTTGTAGTTAATTAAATTGATTAAACATGTATTGCAACACTTTTGAATTCAAAATCACATAATTTGTTAATTGTTCAACTATTTAATATTTCGGCAGATTATGAATTCTTTCTATACAATTAAAAGTCATTATTTCAGAATTAATATAAAATTGATTTATCAGTATATTTCATATACATAAATCATAAAGGTTGCAGGTTTCGAGTCATGTTTTCCGCTCTTAAATCCAAAATTAGTATTAAAAGAACTTAAAACATCATTTTGAAAGTTATTACCATGCCAAGTTTTTCTAAGTTTGAGTGAGAGAATCAAAGTCAAAGTGGTCTTCAAAAAAAAAAAAAGATTAGTTCAAATTAGGAAATATTAGCATAAAGGGAAAAAAGATTGATTCAAACTTGTTCTTTTAGGGTGAAGTGAAGTTAGCCAACCACACCAAACAGTAAGGTGCATGTGAGTTTCAATTTTCGATTGATGGGGTATGCAAGTGGCAAACTGGCAATGGTGTTAGTTAGTTAGTATTGGACAGTGTGCAGAATCTGGTCCAAATACCAATTAAGGAGGTTGGGCTGTCGGGTACCACACTCAAATATTGGACAAGTGGTTGGGTTTTTATCACAACTAGTAGAAGATCGTTCATTGTTGCATATCCAACCAAACCAATCAAATATCACCAAGTCAGGTTTTCTTTTAAAAGATAAAAGTATTGTTTACATATATTTAGCAACACTTCAACTTAGAATTTTTCTAGTTATGTTTTCAAAATATGTTTTTTTTAAAAATTTTTTTTTTATTTTTTTATTTATATGAATCAATCAATGTATAAAATATTAAAAAAAATCTAAATTCACTAATAACTAGTTTATATTAAGTGTCATAAAAATAAAGAATATGTAATTTCCAAAAAAAAAAATAATATGTATAAATTTTTAATGCAACCATGGTACCGGACACACACTAAAAAAAATAAAAAAATAAAAAAAAATGTTTTAGAAATATAAAAAAATAAAAAATAAAAAACTTAAATCGGTTATAACTTATAAACTTATCTATAAATTGATGTTAAGTAAACACCACGGTTCACGGACGAAATCATAATTTTTTTAGGTGGAATAAAATTATAATTTTTTATATATATATATATATATATAGTCGGGTTGACATTTGTTTTGTGTTTAATGGATTTTATTTTTTTATTTATTTATAATTAGCTATGGACTGCATAGATAATTGTTTTTACTATTGACTTAGAAGATGATTTGGATTTTGGATTATATAACCTGGCCGATCGAGGCATGATTCCGCCTTTGATGACCATGATGTTTCATTTACTGGGTATCTATTTGCTTTGCATTAAAAAATATATATCCATAGAAATATAAGAGGTTTCACAAATCACAATCAAAATTTACAAATATTATTAAATCTATTACCAAACAAATGCAGAGCATATGAATTTTGTCCATTTGTCATTCAATTAGGATTTTATCATCCTCTTATAAAATATCAGTACAAACTTATATAAATTAAAAATTCGTCAACAACTTTAATTAATTTTTTTTAATGAAAAATCTTTAAAATTAACTTTTTATTAATTATTTTTGAATAAATGTTGTGATAAGAACGTATGTTTCATGGCATTCCTATTTCAACCAAAATTTAAAGCAAGTCAACAAAAGAGTGATGTTAAATTGTTCATTTTTTAATTTTTAAATATCATGACTCGTGAGTTACAGCAGCTATCTACATCATCAAAATATATGATAAATAATATATTAATTATAACTCAAAGGTATCATCAATTAAAATATAAATTGTGGAAAAAAAAGATTTAGACAATCAAACATTCCTTACTTCCTTAGTCAATAAAATAGGGGGTTTTCAATTATTTATAACCTATTTAAGAAGAAAATAAAAGACATTCAATGGTCTAATTTTGCTTTTATGAATATATATATATATATATATATATATAAAAGTTCTTAAGGTATCGCTTTAAATTCAGAAGCAAAATCAAACTTGCTTGTGCTCTCTATTTGACCAACAACTCATATTCATCACTTTGACCGCTCTCTTCCACATAGACAACAAAAGAAGAATCTTAAGTGTTTAAATCAAACTCACCATTTTTTAAATCAGAGACATGCTTTTCGGTAGAGTAATGTTATATATCTCACCTAAAGTTTTACCATTTTTATCATAAAATATATAGTAGTTGAGTTGTCATTTGATTAGTGGATACACATTAATTGTTGTGTGAATACATTAATAAATGAGATAAATTACAATTAATGTGCATTCACATATCGATTACAATTAATGACACATCATCTGTCATATGTGTTGATATATCATCACATCAGTGACATATTCGTCTAACAATATCGTAATTACGAATCATCAGTTTTTTGATATATATAAAATTAAAATCAAACTCCATGATGTTTAAAAGGATAATGTTAAACATCACAACTATTATCACAACTTTTCAATTACAGTTCATATGGCAGCTGATGTATCAATTGATGAGTGTATATATGGGTAAGTAAGATAAATCATTATTAGTGTTTACTAACTCACTAATTGACACATCAACTGCAACATGGATTGTGATTGAAAAATTGTAATAGTAATTGTGATATCTGTCGTAAAATAATAATAAAAAAAAATAAAAATAAATAATAAATAAATAAACTTTACGGTATTTATTAACTATTTATATATATAATAAATAAATAAATAAAATAAAAGGACACATGTCGAGCTCTTGTTCGATATTGACTCGGCGGAGCCACCGGGAAGAGAATTTTCGTTCCTTACAATATTGACGAACACAATTACACAAAACAAAACAAAAATAAGTATTTTACAAATTTTAAATAATAATAATAATAACAATAATTTATTTTTTTATAAAGAAAACAGGAATATAACAAACATCATCGTCGTAGAAAGAATTAGCGTTTCATTTGCATTTGCATTTGCGTTTCATTTCACTCTCCCTCCTATCTTCCCCTCCATTTTCTTATTTTCTTTCATTTCACAAAAAAAAAAAAATCATCGACGCAAACAAAAAAAAAAAAAAAAATCATTAAAAAAAAAAAAATCATAAAAAGGGGAATGAATAAATGATTGAAAGATCGAAACAGCGTCGATCATCAAAACGCTTCGTTTGGTTGATTTGGAACCTTAACCTGAAATAATCAATCGGTTGGTTGGTGGATTTTGTTATTTTTCTAAGCTTGATCTATTGATCTGTGGATCTGCTGCGATCCGAGGTAAGGTTAGAAAAACGGGAAACGAAAAACGATGCCGTCTCAAGGGGATCTGGACAGGCAGATCGAGCACCTGATGGAGTGCAAGCCGTTGGCAGAGGCGGAGGTGAAGACTCTGTGCGATCAAGCGAGAGCGATTTTGGTGGAGGAGTGGAACGTGCAGCCGGTCAAGTGTCCGGTCACCGTTTGCGGCGATATTCACGGCCAGTTTTATGATCTTATCGAGCTCTTTCGCATAGGTGGCAATGCTCCTGATACTAATTATCTCTTTATGGGGGATTATGTAGGTAAGTCAACCTCTTCATCTATTTTTCGGATCTTAGTTTTTATTATTACTACTATTATTATTGATTAATTCAATGTGTTCCATGTAATTATGTGTTTGCTACTACACTTATAGCATTTGTTTCGTTTTTCTAAGGAAAATTTGACCGGAATTAGGCCCAAAATGTTAGCTGAATTTGTGTATAATTAGATTATCAATTAGAGTTTTTCAAGTAATATTAGTGATTTGATGTTTTTAAGGGGATAGGTTGTCTTCCTTTCAATAATCTAACTATAGTATTGGTGAGACTAGAGTTTGTGGCATTTATAAAATTGTTGACCATGAAAGGTCTAGCTCTAGCACTTATTAATCAACCGTGTTACAATTATGCAGATCGTGGGTATTATTCAGTGGAGACTGTCACGCTCTTGGTGGCACTGAAAGTTCGGTACAGAGATAGATTAACAATCCTTAGAGGGAATCACGAGAGCCGTCAAATAACACAAGTGTAAGATCTTTTCTCAGCCATATCAGTTTCTTCGGTCATGCTTGAAAGTTGAATGTTGAAAGCATAAGTTTAATGCCGGTCGAAGCAGCTGGAAAGTTGTTTGTCTTTCTTATGTGAACCAGCTGCTTATCTTTCTTCTTTTCGTGGGGTTTGGTTTATCGATGCCCTAAGATTAGTAATGTAAAATGTGAATATACAGACGAAGAAACATTATAGCAGTTTTTTAAATTTATTCTTCAGTGATAATTCTTCTTTTAATTAAACTTATGACACTCTAATTCTATACAGCTTCGCTTTACACTTGTGCACTAAATCTTGACACGTGCAAGGAATTTTGGACAGAATAAGAATAGCATGCCTCTTCTTTTCAAGTTACCTATTTTGGAATTTATGGGTTCTTTTCTTATGTAGATTGAGAATGTGAAAATTTAGATTTTATGGGAGGAATACACGGACAAAATGTTATATAAACAGCTGTGTGGGGGTTTGCCTCTTTGGATCATAGGATTAATATGTTATTTAATTTCAGAGAAAAGCACCCTTATTTTTCATGCGATACACATTATTTCAGTGGTCATTGATTGCCATATATCAGGCATTGTGCTAACCCAACTTTTGTGGAATCAGTAAAAATGCCTGTTGGAATTCAGTAGAATTTACTATGTCGGGATTGCATTGTGTCGAGTGTTCATTATGAATGTAAATTCCTGTCGTATGCACTCATGGGGGGAGCACTAATCCATGGGTTCTGAACATAGCTCTTTATTCATCTCCTTGCATTCTTTTATTTGTTTGAGGAGTACAGTGATGCAAATTTAGCTTTAGTAAGATACATGCATTAGTTTGACTGAATATAATGCTTGTTTCTCAATCCATCTTTGTTTGGTAGAGAGGAAACAAGAAAGATGGAGTAAGATGATATAATATATTAGTGGCATTTAACTCTAATTTCTCCAATTACTATGCTTTTGGAAGTATTTATTCTGGTGGGTGTTAAAGTGGGAGCACTTCCTCCGGTTCTTTCCTTCCCACCAGACAAAGGATTGAGATCTCCTTTTCCTTACCCCTCTCATCTCTTCGACCTCACCTTCCTGTCAGACACACTATGGGGATCCTCAGTTGAATTGTACATGATTAGTATGCTGTATAAACTTTTGAAAGTCGATTTACCTACTGAGAAATTATTTCCCATAGTTTGACATGTTTTAGAGTACATATTTTCGTTTAAATATGTTCTAATAGGCAAAATATAAGAATTTCGTACGCAAGCTGACATGTGTGCTTGTGAGAGGAAGGGATACAGACTGACAAAGATGGTGCTTGTAGGAAATGATGTACGAAGTAAATGGCAATATTTAAGACACACTACTTACATGTGTCATGGTGGTATACATCTTCTGAAAAAGATATGGTTCCTGATAAAATTGATTTGTGAAACAGCTATTCCTATATGAGAATCCAAAGAATATCCTATCTATTCTCTCCACAAACACATACTCTCATGCATGCACATGCACACACTCCCAATGAACACAGATGAATCAAAAGTTTCTACTTGGCCTGCCGTAAATGTTTATGTTGTTCTTTTTCTTCCTTTCTTCAGGTATGGGTTTTATGATGAATGCTTGAGAAAATATGGAAATGCCAATGTCTGGAAGCATTTTACTGACCTTTTTGATTATCTACCCCTTACAGCCCTTATCGAGAGTCAGGTATTTGTTAAACATTGTTGTGAATTGTTCATCTTGATTAATGTCTCAGCAACTTCTCTGATCATCATACATTTTATATCTTAGATCTTCTGTTTGCATGGAGGACTTTCACCATCTTTGGATACATTAGATAACATCAGGGCCTTGGACCGCATACAGGAGGTATGTCAATTTTTACTAGGCCTATGCTTTTTGTTGGAGCACCTTCAAAAATGATAAATTCCTATGTGTTTGCCAGTGTTAGATTTAGCATTTTACTGTCTGTTTTCTTTTAATCATTGATTTGTTATGCTGCATGTAATGATGTCTTTGATTTCATTGTACACTTGTAGGTTCCGCATGAAGGACCCATGTGTGATCTCTTGTGGTCTGATCCAGATGACCGCTGTGGGTGGGGAATATCTCCTCGTGGCGCTGGCTATACCTTTGGGCAGGATATTGCAGCTCAGTTCAACCACACGAACGGCCTCACTCTGATTTCAAGGGCTCACCAGCTTGTCATGGAAGGATATAATTGGTGTCAGGTATGAGAACATAAAGTTACTATATAAGCTTTGTTTCTGTCATATCTTTGTTTATGGATTGTTATTAACAGATGTTTAATGCATCTTTTAGGAAAAAAATGTGGTGACTGTATTTAGCGCTCCAAACTATTGTTACCGATGTGGGAATATGGCTGCCATTTTAGAGATTGGGGAGAATATGGACCAGAATTTTCTTCAATTTGATCCAGCACCCCGGCAAATAGAGCCCGACACCACGCGCAAGACACCCGATTATTTTTTGTAATTTTTTTTTTTTATATATATTTCCACCCATCTCTGTTTGTAATTCCTGTTTGCTGCTGTACCGGTGTAGATGTGTCCCCTAAAAAAGAGGAGCTTTGGATGTTTAAGTTGAGGTTGATCGACTACATCATTCTTTTGTTTGGAGTTTGTCCTTGTATTGCTTTGTTGATGTGCTCAAGGATTCCATAGGAGTACTCAGAAGGCACCAATGGCCTTTGTCTTGTATATTTTTCAAGGGGGCAGCAATAGCATGTTTTATATATATCTTTTGTTCTGTAATTTTACAATTTCCGAGTTAGAAAAGCAGATATTTGGAGCACTAGTCAGTTACCAATTTTCCATTTTCTTTCAGTTGAAAAAGAAATAGCTGGATTTCGTCTACGTTGCCTCTGAGAAAGGAGAGAGGGGCTCGAATTGTGATTTTGACGTCTCTTTTGCCAAATTATTGATCGGCTAATTGCATGCAAGATTTAACTTAGTTTCTTCATCTAGGGGTTGAACTTTTGAGCGTGCCTTGTATTAGAAGTACCTAGAAAATTCTTTAGAATGTGATTTTAATAATTTAACAAAAAATGTTCTTCTGAATTAAGAGCAGTTATCAGGTAAGGTATATTTGAGGATATTAGGTTTGCAATATGGAGGATGGAACAAGTCGACTTGGGGCACCCTCTTCACTGAGTCAGATGTGGTTCACGTGGTTGGCCAATAAAGGGGGATGGAAAAGTTTCACTTCTTGAATGGCTGGCTATAGCGGAGGGACGGAAGAACAACCAATGTATGCAGGCTTGCGTTGTTAATCCTTTGAAGAGGGAGTGGCTTCTTGTTGAGCTTCCTTTGACTTCCCTATTACTTGACTTAGTAACATGGGATTCTATCTCAAATACCAGGATACCATTGAAAGGTTCCCACAATCGTTTATTAGCTTATCTGTAGGCCGTATAAGAGATCTGATGAGTCAAGGACCGTTGACCGACTGAGACTTGCTGTGGGGTTTACCGTGGTCTCACCCAAGAGTTTAGCTGTTGACCATTTCGTAGAGGTGAAGTTGGAAGTTTCTTTTTTATTTCTAAATTCATGTAGCCCGCCCTACCATAGCCTTTGGAATCATATCCCCACCTACCAGCATCGGACTCATTGAATCGATTATCGTGCGGTTTCACTAATTCTCGCTGTTGAGAAATATTGTAAAAAATTTATACTATTTCTCGGTAGCAAGAATTAATGAAACCGTACGATTAAACAGTTAAACCTGACATGATAATTTCTACAGAATTAATGAGAAAATCTTTAGTCAACAGGTTGCATGACTAAATGGTCAGACATTACAGATGAGACGTACCAATGTCAGATTCAAAGTGACACGTGTAAACACATTACCATCTTCGGTGGCCGAATGTATCACTCGGCAATGCACAGATACTAGATTTAACAAGATGAATAATCAAATTTAACGAGAAAATGTGAGACAAATTCCTTTACAAACTTACATTTTCGCGAAACTACATGCCATCATATAACAATATCTATATCTATATATACTTTTCAGAAATAAATTCAACGTAGTATTACAGGAAAGGAAAAAAAAAAAGGGCAACCGAAAGAATGATTTCATTATATATATATATATAAAACAATTCAAGAGAAAATAAAAATACCAACTTGCAGAGATTATACACTAAACACTAGGCCTCTGATTTTATACTCCTCTAGTTCTATGATATCATTAAAGACTGGCTTCGCTGGATGAGCAGGCTTGTAACTCCACTAGATTCTGACTTCAAACCTTGAGTTAGCCGGGATCCTTCCTGCTCCTACTCCTGGCATTGCAACAGTTCGCTTTCTTCTGAAGTATACAGCTGAACCGCTCAAGGACAGCAAACACAACAAGATGCCCTGTTCCAAAGTAATGCAGACTGTAAGTGTTAAACACTGACATAACACACTATATTCATATCTACCGAAACTTTAACATATATAATAAATTAGCTGAATTCAGAAGTGCTTCTGTTGATCTTCAATTTTTCTACTTGGAAATGACAGAACAGAAGAAAGTATATACTTAAGCAACATTTTGGAAGAACAAACTAACAAAAACCAGATATGTTTGACATCATGCCCTTAGCAATCAGATAATGGATCATTCTTCTAACTGTCCTGACAAAGTTTCTTTTCTTAACACTCATGGTACAGTTTTTGTTTCTTGCTCTAAACTCATTGACATCAACTATCCATACAACTTTTATAAGCCCGGTCTAAACGCAAAAACAACTTTTATAGAGGAAGATTTAAAATTGAGATCAAATGCCACTAAACATGTTACAAATTCAAGTTGCTTGCAAACACTAGAATGAGAGTGAAAATAAGGCTTTCAACCAAAATGATCCAGAGCAGAGAAAATTGTAATGTTTACACCTCAATGAACCAATTCATACAGCTCTATTACTGAAGGCTATATAAAAAGTTTCAAAACAAACACTACTGCTCATGTGTGATCTTTGTCAAAGTAACCATCTGCACAAAGCCACAAAGAGCTGTTGAAACACATACCTCAAAACCAAGTACTGACAGCTTCTCTTCATTAACTGCTGGTATACAGCTTCTATAAGTGATATAAGCCTGAGACTTGCCCTTTGACAAGGATGAATCATCCAATAAGCTTCTATGTTTTATCGAAGTAATGAGTTCTTCGCCGTCATGCAACATTACATGTGGCTTTACACTGTTGACAGAGATTTCAAGCATAGATCGACCTTTTTGAGTTTTTTTTACATTGGTATCCTTGGGCCCACCTTCAGTTTCTAAGCATTTCAAAGGAATCCGATAACCAGTCTCACTGCATCGATATTTATCATCATTCTACAGGAAACAAATAAAATAATATAAATAAGTTGATGGACCAAAACCGATTCTACACGACAACGGCAGAGACTGATTAATAACTAATAAATCCTAATTTGCCAAATGCAATAAAAAACCAGAAAATGAAACAGCAACTACAGAGGATTTAGTTGAGACTGCTGTAGGTGTGAACTCAACGAGAAAAGCTGAAAGCCTAAAACCCCCGTGGTCAAGGTTGAGGGAATTCTAAACTCTATCTTAAATACGGATTTCATTGAAATGATGTGATTACAACTATAATTGCAAATATAATTAATTGCATGTATGCATTAGTAAGGAAAAAGGAAATGATATTAATAATAAGAAACTACCATAGCTTGAAAATTGTGAGAAAGTGATTTGAGCTTATAATGTATTTCAAATATGAAGCATTAGTATATAAATTTTGATTTTTGAAAATTGTCGAAAGATTGATGGCATGCCTCTTGATTATGTGACTGTTATTCCATGCTCGAGGTCAAATACATTAAATTCTTCTCGAAGGCATCAGCCTAGCAATAACTGAAATAAAACTCCTATCATATGCTGCTTAACTGAATAGTCAACTAACAAGGAACCTCTAATCTATCACTTGCGTAATAACACAAAGTTAGGTCTTCAATTACAGAATCTAAAGTAATTGAATTGATTAATCAAAATGAGATCACATATATTAATAAAAGTGCTAAATTCGAGGACTAATTAAAATTTAATTAAAAGGAATAATAATAATATTCATAAAAACCTTTTCAGAGTAGAGACATGGAACGCATGGACCAGAAGGAGAGCAATCGAAAGTGAGGTTGCTTCCTTTGGGCGTTTCTTTGAAGCTCAACAGAACTCTTTGGCCGACGCTTCTCTCTGTCGTTTCGATTTCACTACAATGATAAACCCCCCAAATCGAAATTTGACATCAAATTTTCATTATATTGGATTGCTATAAAAAAATAAAAACGATCGCAACATTA
This sequence comes from Acer negundo, assembly GCA_035582765.1. Classification (NCBI taxonomy): domain Eukaryota; kingdom Viridiplantae; phylum Streptophyta; class Magnoliopsida; order Sapindales; family Sapindaceae; genus Acer; species Acer negundo. The sequence goes on along the minus strand of CM069239.1, from coordinate 5,789,194 downwards.
CATACGTGTATGCAATTCATATATATATATATATAAACAACAAAAAAGATAGAGAAGTTGAACCCTACTGTTGTTGGTCAGCAGAGGTTTGAATGGGAGATGAAGAAAGCCAAGTTGTGAGCATAAGGAGAATGAATAGCTGAGAAGCCATTTGATTTCTCTTCTTTTTCCCCTTTCCTTGATTAACTTTTTTCTTCCAATTTAATCAGAAATTGGGAATTTGAGTTATAGCTTATATACCCCTATTGTTCTGAATTATTATGTTTTTACTGAACTTTAGACAAATCTATGCAAAGACAGTCCTCTGCAAAGACACTCCGCAGGTCTTGTGTGGGTCAAGTTTACTAGAAGGGTCAAATGGGATATAGAGCTTGCTTGATACATTTTTATTGTTTTGTATTATATTAGATTTGGATTGTATTGGATTGAATTGTATTATTCTTATACAATCTTGTGTTTGGTGATATTACGTATTAGACCGTATTAAATTATACAATGTTAGGATATTTTTTCTAAATATTTTGCTAACTAGTAAATTGAAATATTTTTAGAATATAAAAACATATTATAAAATACATATGTTATATTATATTTTTTAAAATATTAATAAATATATAATTAATGTTTTTATTATATAAATTATTATTCATGTAAATACATTAACATTTATACTATTACAATAAATTTTATTTTATTTTAAAATCAATATATTAAAATAAATTATTTTATTTTATTTTGTATTATATTTAAACTTAGGGAGTCGATATTGACACCCATAAATATAATAAGCACACATATATTTTAATAACAAATTTAATTACAAAAATATCCCAATAGAAATTTACCAATAATGACAAATTAGTTTAATTAAAAATAAATAAATTACTATTTACACTAATTAATTACATACATATCTTCCACTATATAGCTTTATTAAAAAAAAAAAAAACAAAACAAAAAACCCCTTATTCAACCTTAATGTTATTGCTCTGCATATATTTGCTGTCCAACCAATACTTGTGATTTAAAATCTAACATTAGGAAAATGAAATCAAATAACCGTTTTAATGGATTATTCATTATTGTTGCTTAAATGAATAGTGGTTGCTGCTACAGTAATTCCGATGATGCTGCAATTATGCTACAGTAATTCCGGTGATGCACGTTCTGTTACGGTATTCTGTTACTGCTACAGTGTCTCGCTATAGTAACGCTACAGTACCACTGTTATAGTATTCCATTGTTGCTACAGTGCCACTACAATATTCCCATCACTACCCCAATGCCTGCTACAGTTCATTGATGCTACAGTGCCACTACAGTAATTATGCTGCAGTATTTTTGCTACAGTATTCCGCTTTGGGTGTATTAATAAGTTATAAGGGTTTATAAATAAATTATATTAAAATGAAAACATTCATTTTAATAAGGGTACTATTAACATTAAGATGAATGTTTATAGTAATGTTTTAATTTTAAATTTTAGATATGAGTTTACTTATAAATATGGGTGTGCTTATCATATTTATGAATATCAATATATCTGTACCCTTAAAATTATTACTATTATGAAAATTTATTATTATTTCTCTCCTCATTGTATTAGCAAATACAACCCCTACTCATTGTATTAGGCTATTAGCTAATACAATATCCATTATATTAGAACAATTAAAATGTATTAACTAATACAATACAATATATAGTCCAAAATAAACCAAACAATGTATTATATTATTTTAATACATTTTAAACTCATAATACAATACAATATAAAGTACCAAACATACATTTTAGTGGTGTAAGCATGGACCATGTTCAAGCTTTATGGTTTGGTTGGCCGGGATTAGCTAACGACGACGTGAGCCGATAAGATTGGAATGAGCTCATTATAGGGTTTAATAAAAAGAGCGAGGATATTTGTACCTCTCAACAACCATAGTTAAACCCTCCAAATAAAAAAATAAAAATAAAAATTGAAACCCTATATTACCCTTTAGTAAAATACTAAAAGGAACTAAATTATTAATTTGTTTTATTTTTAAGGGGCAAATATTACCGCTCTAAAAAAAAATCCTTAAAGCTCGGCTTGCATCCAACCACCAAACTTCGTTGGATCTACGGTCAGCACTACCCATTTGACACATCTATGGTTGGCTAATCTTGAACTCATTAATACTGCTTTTATTCTTTATCTTTTTTTATATAAATACAAGAGTTCAAAATTTTTATGGCACTCTTTATACAGTGTTTTGTTGGATTGTCACTTAATTTGACTTTAAATAACACCAAAATACAAGTGAGAGATAACAATACCTCCAATTTTTCTTTCGGTCTTTATATATATATATATATATATATATGTGAGACCACTTCTCACTCACCTTCTCTTTCTAATTTGTTTCCCTGCTTAATTCACTCACTCAACCAATTTTTCTCTCGTAAGTATACAATACAGGTATATTTATATCATATTAATACACATCACTATACTTTTACCACTTAAGCAACATAACTTCAATTATAATAATACATATGGTAAAAGTGTAATGATATGTATTAGTATGCTATAAATATATGGGTTCAAAATTTTTTTGTCACTATTTGGGCCTGACTTTGTAAGAAAGTCACCGGTTTAATAAATTAAGTTTAAAAGGCACCTATTATGGTGAACGGACAAAAATACCCCCCATAGTAACCTTCTTCACCATTTTGTTTTTTTTTTCTTTCAAAATCCTCCATCAATGGACGACGGTGGACCACGACCAAACACAATAGCGACTTTTTTTATGTCCCAGCCTTTGTTAGTTACATCTGAGATACAAACCGTCTTGTTAGTTGCTTTTTTCTTTTTCTTTTTCTTTTTCTTTTTTTCAATTTAAACACTCTTTTGTAAACCTTAAACAGATTGTACAAAGAAAAAATAAATTATTAAAAAGGCTCGAAAAAGTCTCGGAAAAAGCTTAGAAAGGCTCGGACAGTTCATTAAAAGTTTCGGAGAAGAAATGAAAAGGCTTGGAGAAGTAATGAAAAGGCTCGGATAGTTCATTAAAAGGCTTGGATAAGAAATGAAAAGGCTCGGAGAAGTAATGAAATTAACAAAAAAAAATTGTTGAAAAGTCTCGGAAAAGAAATGAAAAGGCTCGGAGAAGTAATGAAAAGACTCGGATAGTTCATTAAAAGGCTCGAAGAAGTAATGAAATTAACAAAAAAAAAATTGTTGAAAAGGCTCGGAGAAGAAATGAAAAAGCTCGGAGAAGTAATGAAAAGGCTCGGACAGTTCATTAAAAGGCTCGGAGAAGTAATGAAATTAACAAAAAAAAAATTGTTGAAAAGTCTCGGAGAAGAAATGAAAAGGCTCGGAGAAGAAATGAAAAGGCTCGGTAATGAAAAGGCTAGGGCTCGGAGAAGAAATGAAAAGGCTTGGACAGTTCATTAAAAGGCTCGGAGAAGTAATAATGAACTGTCCGAGCCTTTTCATTTCTTCTCCGAGCCTTTTCATTACTTCTTCGAGCCTTTTAATGAATTATCCGAGCCTTTTCATTTCTTCTCCAAGACTTTTCAATTAGATTCAAAATTCATATAACCAGAGAAAGACTTACAAAAGACTCAGATAACAAATGAAAAGGAACTCGGTTAGGGTTTTGAATTGAAAAAAAAAGCTATTTAATTATAAAATTAATTATCCAAAGGAGATGAATTGATAATGTTATGGTGTTCAACCTTCATCCTCCATTGAAGGTTTGTTACAAAGGAATATGAAAAGAAAAAATCTCAGAAAACTTTAAAGTAAGAAAGAGAATGTGTAAAATAAGGGCATTTTGGAAAATCACTTACTTTAGTGCCTTTTAAACTTATGTTATTAAACCGGTCACTTTGTCACCAAGTGAGTTGGAAAAGGTGATATTTTTCACCATTTCCTCTAAATATATCTATATTGTGTGTCTACCGAGAAAAATCGACTTCCCATTAACTTGTTCAACTTTTATTTTTTATTTTCACTTCATCTTACGATTATGATTTTTGAGATTTTTTTAATGGAAAATTTATCGGTTTGAAAAAAAAAAATGCCGATCTAGAAAAAAAAAAAAAAAAAAAAAGGTGAGAAAAACAAAACAAAGAAAGTAGAAAGAAAAGAGAAAAAAAGAAGATAACGAAAAATGGGTTTTAAAGTGAATGGGGCACTTGCGTCACTCACCATGCTGTAGTGCTATATAAACTTAAATTAATAACTTAATGTTAGTTACAAAAAGTCAGCTGGAATCGGTGCTATTTAAGCCCAATTCCTCTTTTGAAAATATGTTCAAGTAGTTTTCTTTTTGATGATGTTGAAATTTAAGCAAAAGTTGCATACTTGCATATATCTACAATTATCATTAACTTCATGGGATGTTTGTACCATATAACTTAAATAATGTTTTAGCCATGTCGATTAAACAACAGTAACCGTTTCCATAATAAATGTGTGCACAGTGTTGTGATGAAATTCTAATTTCACAATATACATTTTAAAGTATGTGTTAAAGTAAATATCTCTTAATTATTTAGTAGATATTTGAACCATATATAGTACGAATAGATATTTCTCAGTTATTAAGTAAATATTTGGACCGCATATAAGGTTTGATCATGACATATCCTAAAAGTCTAATGACCGTTGAATGCCAACGTTATAATTGTAAAATTATATTTCATGTTATGAATAATGTGTGGATTTCCAATTTCCACAGCCTAAATCATTCACCACTTGAATGTGTGTCACCACACACCTAGAGAATAGGAAATCATTCTTTTCTAAACTTAAGGGAAAATATCATTTTCATCCTCATGGTTTACCCTATTATCCGTTTTGGTCCTCGTCATTCCAGTGTTAGCCATGCTGGTCCAAATATTCACTATTAATCGTTTTTTTAGTCCCTACCGTCAGGTTATGTTAAGGTTATGTTAAACAAGTGAGGATATACTGGTAAATGGATCGGTAATCACATAATCAAATTAATAAATATAATAAAATTAAATAATAAAAATTAGAAGCAATTTAAAAATAAAATAACTAATTAAAATAAACAATTTTCACTTTATCATGATTTGACAGTCACACACACCAATAACACAAAAACCCAAATTAATTTAGATTTGAGCAGGGCCATCCAAATCCTGATCAAATATCTCTCTTACCCAAATTGTACACATGTATATCATCAACTAGGGGATCATCCATTTTAATTATTATAAAAAAACCATAAAAAAATAAAATAAAGCCTTGATAAAGAGTGAAAATTGATGATTGATCATGATGATCATCATCCTCCTCCTTAATACACAGCGTTGTTGATGATCCCAAAGAACATATCTGAGATCTGGTCCAGAAATGGGGTGGGTGACACAACCCTTCTTCTTCTGTTGAGTGACTCCATTCGCCGGCATCTGTTAGAGACAAGGATCCATCTAAGATGGAGCACCAATGGAACCCATCCTTGATGATCTAAGCGAGACTTGAAAGATTTAAAATTTATGATCTAAGCGAGATTTGAGAGATTTAAAATTTTTGTTCTTTTCTTTTTATGAAATTTGATGATCTAACTAAAAATTCATTTTCACACACGTGCCACCACCACCTCGACTGCCACAACGTCTCTCTCATTTTTCGATGAACTACAACGACCCAGTAGTTCTACTTCGCTTGCGACAACCCAGTTCTAATTGAGGCATCAAAACTGCTCAGGCACGAATCCTGTATTGTCTGGAAAATCGTGGACGCGAATCAGATCGTGAATCCATATTTGGTGAGTATTGTTTTGTTTGATGTTGTTGTGGATGGAAAGAGATGGAGAAATGAAAATTTTCCTTTTTCTGGATTTGATGAAGATGAAGGTGATATAGTGTGGTTGAAGATGATTTTTTTTTTTTGGTGTGGATTGATTCCGATGGTTGGGTGATGTTTGATTATTTTGAAGATGTTATATTTGATATATTTTTTTTCTAGATGGGTGAGGAAGATGAAGATTTGATGTTGTTAGACGTTTTATTTTCAAAATCGTGAAGAAGATTGAAGGTTTTTTAATTAGGTGGCTACACTCGATCAATTTTTTTTTTTTATAAAAAAAATTAGGTGGAGATCCAGTTTGGATCTCCACTGTCCATCTCATGAGATGGATTGTGGATATCTAATCCGGATCTCCACCAAATCCATTTTAAACTTTATAATTTTTAAATTGTTTAAATATTTATTAGAATGGCAAAACCGTCAATTTACCCTCTGGTTATGTCAGAAAACTTGATTTTAACATAAAACATCACAGAAGGATTAAACGAGCTAATACTGTAACGACGAGGATCAAAACGGATAATAGGGTAAACCATAGAGACTAAAATTATATTTTCCCTAAACTTAATGCCTAATGCCTCGTTTGTTTTTTTGCATATGAAGACTTTAAGTTGGTGAAATGTCTTGCAGACATTTTTGTTTGTTTTTTTAGCCATTTGAAGTCTGAGAATTGCTTAAAAATGTCTTACAAAATAAAGTTGAAAATTTCAACTTTTGTCTGAAGTCTGTTGTACTTCATTTTACATTACTTTTCTTTTGTCCAAATTGCCCTTTACTTCTTGCAAAGATCTCTCCTTTCTCTTCTATTTCTTCAAGCAAGTTACTCGAAAAAAAAAAGGAAGAAGTTCGATTTTCCTAGGAAACAAACAGAAAAAGCAGAGAAAACCCAGTAAAAGTCGAATCAACTGCTTCAAATCACAATCCCAAAACCATTCTCCTCGTTACAACAATAACAGCAGCAACAAGCAAGAACCTTATCTCTCATTCAATCACACAGACAAAACCCAGAAAAGATCTTTTCCAGTTTCAACATCTAAACAGTAATGATACAAAACAACTAGAAAACACAAGATTTTGCAAGATCTGATAACCCAGGAAGATAGAGAGAAAGAGAAGGACAGAGAATTTAGAGAGAGAAGGTTTAGGGTTTATGGGAGATTGTTCAGTAGAGAGAGTTGTAATTTTTGGCTGTTTTTCTTTCCTTTTTGTTGGCTCTTGGGGCTGCTCTTCTCTGTTTTTTCTGGGACCTAGTTGTGTTGTTGTTTTGTTTGTTTCTGCGTCTGTTTTGGGTAGGTGTTGCTTTTGTGGGCGGTTCCTTGTTTGCTTGGCTGGTTCTTGTTGGTTTGCTTTTTGAGTAATAAAATTTTGCTGTTTTCAAAAAAAGAAAAAAAAGAAGAAGAGAGAGTCGAATATTTGTTAAAGGCATGACTGTGTGAGTAATAATAATATATGTACATATAATATACATTAAGGGGTCATTTTTTTTTCCTCTTAAAACTTAATGGGTATGAATCATAATTATTAAGTTGTTTTGTTTGTTTTTTTAAGTGGTCAAACAGCTTAAAAAACAACTTTTCAATTTAAAATACCAAAAAACAACTTAAAATAAAAAGTAAAAAATCCTGACTTTTCACTTAATTGTAAATCACTGAATTGTATTAAATGCAATCTAAAATCTTTTCTTCCGATACTATTCTCCATATATAACATATCTTCAATTTCATCATAATTATATATTGTATAGAAATCTTTATTTTAATATTTTGCTTATTTTAAATAGCTTTAAAAATAAAAAAGAACTCTGATCACTTCTCATACTGGTGTTTAATATCAATACTTTATTATAATATTAGGGTAATGTATTTATATATTATTATTTTTAGAGTGTTTTGTGTGAGTTTTCCTACTGTCTATTTTATTTTTTGAAACAAAAACTTTTTCTTTTTTTGGTAAAAATAAAGTTTGTTTATAATTGAAGAAGAAGATCATGATCATATGTGTTCATATAATAATAATTATTTTTGGATTGTTTTTATTTTATACTATATGTATAATTGTTTAATATGGGTGTAGATGTAAAATGACTACTTCATTTCTACACAAGGTGTAGCCCCATTTTCGTATCATTTTGTGTTCAATTCTAGGGTTAAACCGGGTATTTAATGTGATAAAATAAAATAAGTGTTTCAAGTATTTATGGAGTTCAGGGGCATTGGTGTAATTTTAGAGAATCAGAGGTCAAAGTGTAAAATATGGAGAATATATTAAAGATTTCATGATTAGAGAAGAGTTGAGGGGTCCTAATGTAATTTTCCAGGTAACGCATGTGTGCATGCCACATGGATTAGTGATGCGGTACGTTTTGCATGTGGGTTTAACCCGACCCGACCCAGATCCGGTCAACGTAAGCAAGAACAAGGTCCAGCGCTGAGTGCACCATAGTCTGTTGCCAAGTACACCCCACCACCTTAGCGACACGTCAACATGACGTCATCGCCTTCAACCTTGAGCGGGTCTGTGATCGAGACCCGATTCCAACCCGGCCTTATCCGGCTGTTTTCCGGAGTGTTATCTGGCGTTTTTCCATCCAGATCGACGGCGTGGGCCCATCTGGTCCTTTTGCAACCCATTTCGAGCTCCCATGCACATTTTTTTTTCAAGCTCCAAACCTTAAAGCTTCCATGGCTTCCAAACTTTAAGCTCCCAACCGCGACATGCAAGCGGCTCCCAAGCTACAGTAATTTGTAGCGGTTGAAGTGCCGCGGCCATCAAAAACGTGTCACACTCGTGACAGAGACTTCTCAGATGTGCCGCGGTCCAGTTGCCACTTCCGCCAACCGTAAAAATCCCTAACTACAGCAGTCCGTCTTTAGGTCGTTTTGGACAAAATTTCAGCCCTATTTTGAACTCATATATATACATCTCTTGTTCTCAAAGAAAGAGAGGATTCAAAGCCAAATCCACCAAAAAACCTCACATTCCACCATCTCTTCCACCCACACATACACCCATCACTTCTCTTTACCACATCCACCATCACTCCATCTTTTGGAACTAAAAGAGAGTTAAAGAGAGGGGCAAAGGAAGAAGAGAAGATCCAATTAGTTTTCTTTAATCTTTATTCTCTTCATTTTCCTTTACATAGTCATGTATTTAATTGATTTAATATATTGTATGGCTATACTTTGTAAGATGAGCTAAATATTAATTGCTAGGATATGATGAAACCCTACCCTTGAATATCTATATGTATTGACCTTTGTTCATTCATTTTGTGCAAGTGTGGTTTGTATGGGTATTTTAGTGTGCTTAAAACTTTCAATTGATTGATCTTTGATCGAAACGATTTATACACTTTTTAAGGTCCTCATTTCCTATCGATTGTTCTCGTTTTCAAGCGTTTTTGTAAATATAATATGTTTTGTGAACCTTGTGCAGATTCATTTTGTTTTGGGGAGTTTATACCAGATAATGAAGATTTTTTAGGCAAATACGAGACTTTTGGGTTAAAAGAGCTTTTTTCGGTTTTCGTTAAAGCGTATTGCGTCAGGCAAAAATGCGTATAGCGACCTGTACCGCGTTATTGAAGACCTGATCCACTGCTAAGTTTCGTCAGACGGGTCGTCAAAGCGTATAATGAGACGAATAGCAAAAGTTCCCATGCGAATTTCGTCAAACGACTCTTCAAAGCGTATAGCGAGACGAATAGTGAAAGTTCCCAGGTGAATTTCGTCGAACGACTCGTTAAAGCCTATAGCGACCTATACCGCGACTTGCACTAGATTTGTGATTTTTTGCCAAATTTTGAAGGGTAATCTTGTCCTTTCACACCCCATTCATGCCCTAACCCCTTCCCACTATAAATATTCCATTTTTTCATCTTTCTTAACAGAATCTCTAACAATCCCTAAAATCCCAAAAGCTCACACATCTCTCTTCTCTTCTCTCACACCTAAAACCGATTTTCTTCCATCTCTTTCATCTTCTTCATTTTCTTCACCTAATAAGAGAGAACCCAAGCTCCCATGGAGGATTTTCCTTCATGGGAGCTTACCATATATCTCCATCATCCCTTTCTCACTTCATCCATCCATCTTAGAGCAAATTGCAAGGAATTATGAGCCAATTTCGAGCTAGGAAAGCTATGGAGCATCTTTGGAGATTGTCTTCAAAAGTTTGCTCTTATTTGCTCATTTCTTTGTAATTCTTGCTTTTTTGATGCTTAACCCCAATTTGGGGAATATTGTAAACTCTCACATGTGCTATATATATATATATATATATGTATTTTATCCATAATTTCGTTTGGGTTTTGTTTTGCTCTTTTATTTATGTATATTTAATCTCTTATTGTGAAATTTATGTTTGTGGAGGTTAGAAATTGATATGTATGTATGATTGGGATTAGTAGTAGAGTAATTTAATGTAGGAATAATGTAATTTAACTTCCCATGATTGTTTGTATGTTAATGGATGACCAAAATATCAATGATTGAATGATTTGAGTGTTGGGGATTTTATCCCCAAAGAATAGAAAATGCTAGTTTATGCATTTAGTTGCTAAGTTGGCTTTGGTTCACATCCTTGTACTTAATAGGTCTTTTTAAGACACATTTGTCCATCCTTAACCGGAATTGGTGATAAATTGATTTAGGAAAAATTCTCAAGTCAAGAGGAGAACCCTTGATTCATTTGAATGTTCTTAATGTTTAACAATTGCATTGAAGCACATTAGTGTTAGGTGGACTTGTTTCCCATTTTTTGCCATCCTAGGGAGATTGATAAAACTGAATTCGTATCTAGAGTAAAGACAAATTGAATACCTCGTATGCTCGTGTAGTTATAGGGGTATTTCATTGCTTAATGCTTTCACTCGGTTAGCCACCTTGTGAATGATATTTAGGTTGTGTGTTATATATCACGTGGTGTCGCATTGATATGTTCAACGTGATATCTTCTACATTTGACTAGAAAGATGAGAGATCACTAGGCTGGCATGTAGAGCTCGTGTGTGTGTCCCACAGTCCTTAATGAATTCAAGCATTTATGTACGAATGTAATCTCTATGTCACTCGAGAGAGGGTAGAGATTAATTAAGGGGACATGAGCATATAACATTCTTGTTATACGGGTATCTTGTATTCTTAATGCTTTCACTTGGCTGCCATCCCGTATTTGGTTAGCCTCGTGGATGAATTATTGGTTGTAGTATGACCCACGCGGTTATACATTATATACCCAACGTAATAACCACTGTATTTGACCGGAAAGTTTAGAGATCACTAGGCCGGCGTACAGGGCTCGTATGTGTGTCCCACGGTACTTAATGAATCCATATGTATGTGTGGATGTGATTTCTAAGACTCGAGAGAGATTAGAGATCAATTAAGAAGGCACGAGTCTATTATATACTTACACATTGAGGGACTAAGTGAGTCTAGCACTTAATTATGAGGATTGTTACGGTTGAATCGTTTCTCTAGTGTAATCACATTTCATGCCATCTCTCCATTCCATCCTATCCTTGTAAATATTATGTTATGTAATTTATATTTTATTTATATTATTATTTACACTTTTTCAAACCTGAAACACATGAGTCCACTCGGTGTGTTGTAACAATAGCTAGAACCGATAACGGTAGACGGATTTCACCTCCCTAGGGAACGATACCCTCACTTGCCGCTGTGCTAGTCTCTGTGACTCGCGCACTAGCGAGATCGAACTTAATTGTTCATCTTTTAACCGACACCACAATGACGTGTCGTCAATCTCCTTTTGAATATTTTTGTGGTGTGTTATGTATAGATCGGAGACGCACACCACGTGCTCGATAAAATGTCCTATGTGCATGTCTAGAAAAGTAGACCTACTTAGGCTAGCGTATAGGATTTGTTTAGTGCACCAATATCCCTAATGAACCCATTCATATATTCCAAGTAATCGAGAGATAGGCTTGGGTATGATTTTGGGTGTAATCTATTCTACTCGATCGAGATTGTAGGTTAATATTAGGGTGCATGAATCTATGAATTATACGAGTATGATTTGGGTGAGTATTTGAGTCTAGAACAAAAGCCAATATAGGGTGGGGTGTAGTCAAGTCCTAGCATATTTCTCTCTGTTATCACATTAGATTTTATTTCGTGTTATTCTTCTTTTGCATTAGTTGAAATCCTTTTATTAATTTAGTTTAATTTGCGTAATTAGAACACCTTTCTTTTAAGATTGTTTGAATAGCAAAAAAGCTAGTCAATTTCGGTAATCGATCACTCGATCCTTGTGGAAACAAAATTTACTTACTATTATGCTACTCTCTGACCACGTCCTATTGCGAGTGTCACTTGAGTGCATAGTCAATTTTGTCGCTGAGGTGGTAGGATGTACTTAGCAATAGACTGAGGTGCACTCAGCACTGGACCTTGTTCTTGTTTGGGCTGATTGGATCTGGGCTGGGTCAGGTTGAACCCACATGCAAAACGCAACGCATCACTAATCCACGTGGCGCGCGCGCGAGCATTTCCTGGCAAATTACATTAGGCACCCCTCAACTCTTCTTTAATCACGGAATCTTCAATTTATTTTCCATATTTTGCACTTTGACCCCTGATTCTCTAAAATTACTCCAATGTCTCTGAACTCCATAAACACCCGAAACACTTATTTTATCACATTAAATACTCGGATTTTCCCCGAGAATTGAAAACAAAATGATACAAAAATGGGGGCTACACCTTGTATAGAAATGAAGAAGTCATAAAATTACTTCTTTTCAAACAATTTTATTTTTAAAAAACAAACATGTTGACAATATATTCATATGTGAGGAAAAAAAACAAACATGTCATTCAGATTCAAGTTTCAGTCACTATTTAGTTTTTAGTAAAATTCAGGACTATTCTGTCTTCAGACAAAAAAACAAATGACCTCTAAGTTCAATTTTGAGTTATAATATATATATATATATATATATATATATATATAATGAGTAATGCTACTTTGCCCAAATTTGGTGTCCAATTTTGGTGCTCAAATAATGTGGCATCACTCTGATCTATTTATTTAAATCAAGCAAATCTAATACAATCTAAATGAATAGATCAGAGTGATGCCACATCATTTGAGCACCATATTTGAACACTAAATTTGGGTAAAGTAGCATTACTCATATCAAATATACAATGATATATAACAATCAATGATGCAAGGGTATGAATGTTAAATTACAAGTTTTTCATATATTTTTGTTTTAAAAAAACAAACATCTTAACACTTAATTCAGACATTAAAAAAACAAAAAACAAAAAACAAACATGTTCCTCGGACTTCAGACCCAATTCAGTTACTTTAAGTTTTCAAACAAAAAATAAACGCCACCTAAGTCTTCGGTGTGAGGCGGCAGAGCTAAGCATTCGTGATTCAACAAGGGAAATTACAAATAGGCCCACCCCTCTTTCTTGCAGATATTAATAAAAGGCAACACGTTCTCTCGCCTCTCTCAACTCTCACATTTCTCTCATTTATTTCTTCCTCTAATCTCTCTATTTTATTATTTAGTTATTTATTTATTTACAACACGTTATCAACATGATCGTATGTAAGTAAAAAGTATCCCCAGATAAATGATTTACTTACGGCTCAATATTCGTGTATATAAGTAAAAGGATCTCCAGGAGAGCTAGTGATTTACTTATATTTCAATATTCGTATTTATTTAATTATACGTAATATATAAGACTGAATTATGATATGTCCCCATAACCTATAGCTATAAATTTATTTATTTATGCTCTTTAAATATTTGTATTTATTTATATGCAATATATTAGGAGAGCTTATGCCCCTGATAGAACATATATAATTCCGTATACAAGATAACTTATGCCGTCAACGGAACCTATATATAATTCTGGATTTATTCATTATACTTTTTCAATGTTCGCATTTAATTATTTGCAATATATAAGACTAGTTGCGACTGTGTCGATAGAGACTGGCTATGACCGTGTCGATAGAGACTGGCTTCAGCCATGTCGACAAAACTTATTATAGTTTTGGATTTAATTATTATGCTCTTTAAATATTTGTATTTATTTTTATGCAATATGTCAGTTGAGCTTATGCCCCTGCATTCATTTATTTATGCTCCTTAAATATTCGCATTTACTTTTATGCAACATATCAGGTGAGCTCAACCCTTGGATTTGTTTATTATGATTTTAAAATATTAGTATTATTTATTTATATGCAATATATGAGATCGGTTAGACTGACTAACTAGAACTTAAAGTTTTGGATTTATGATATTTAAGTTGGCACGGTTTTAAAAACCGATAAGAACCTGAAGTACTAGATCCAGTGTTATATACATGAATGTCATACTTTATTAGTTGGAACCTGGGGCTTCAAATCCATTCAGAATCTAAAGTTTTCTGAATTTGATATATGAACTTACATTTCATAGTCGAACTGGAAGTTCGAAAAATCAATATGATACATGATTTTGTTTTGTCTCATATATATGAAGTGATATGTTTACATATCATTCATTTGAAAAAAATGATCTACACATCCAACAGGATATTGTGAGTATCATAAAAACGATTTATGATCCTAACGTATAATGAAATTAAAAATAACATATGAAATTGAAAATAATATTTTATCCATTTTTATATATGTTTGATGCTCATGAAGAGCAATATTCTGAGTTGCGAAGGGGGGGATGATCAATATTTAGAGTTGCTGAAGGAAAAAAAATGAAAATAAGTGGGAGAGTCTGGCTGCTGGGAAAGAAAATAAGAGAGTTTAAATATGGTATGATACTGACAAATATATATATATATATATATATATATATTAAATGACGGCTCCATAATGGTGATGTTTACATTATATATATTAAATGGTGAGGTCCATAAAGGGATGCTTACCAAAAATGTGATTATTATCATTTTAGATGAGATATAAAATGATATTACAAATAATGTCCTTAAAATTCTAGAAGGAAAAATATATATCTTGCCGATAATGCAACAACTTATACAATTATGCATAGTCGTAAATATTTTATGAATTTAACTTTGCTCAAAGCAAATGTTAATACTATATTAAATCCAATAGATCTAATAGAAAGCTCTAAAAAAGCCACGATATTGTTATCAAATAATACTAAATTATATATCAATGATATTTGGTATTATTCAAGCAAAACAAAAAGAAATATGTAGTTCAAAAGCATCTAAGGTTAATACCATATCAGATCCCGTGGATCTAATTGAAGGCTCAAACCTTATTACCAGATGGTATTAAATTGTGTATCAATGATACTTTATATCATTCAAGTAGAACATGAAGAAATTTGCTTAGATCAAAGATATATAACTTTATTAATGTCATATTCAGACTATGAATAATAAGAGTGTTGGATATACGTGCATGATTTAGGCTAGAAACTAATTATAGAAAAATTGTGTGTTTTATCATCTGGATGATATTATACAGTTATGAACTATAAGTTCTCAGATCCAAAGATACTTATTTTTTGATATGACAGTTTTGGTCATTATGGATCTACAATGATACATATAATCAACAAAAATTATGGACATTAATTAAAGGGCCAAGAGATTCTTTAATTCCATAATAATATATGCACTACATATTCACAAATGAAGACCAGTAATAAAACCATCTCATTATAAAGTTGGTTTTGAATCTATATCATTCAAAAGAATATATGTGGACATATTCATCCACCAAGAGAACTCTTTCATTATTTTATGGTTCTAATAGATGCATCTACGAGATGGTCACATGTTTGTTTATTATCAAACATCTCCATATTACTTGCACGAATTATTAGTTTTTCAGGCATATTAACTCGATTAAACTTATAAAATATTTGATGAATATTGCAAAGCAACTAGGATTGATGTTCAACATCTAGTTTTCACATATGCTCATAATCAGAATGGATCAAGGGAATCACTTATCAAACGTCTCCGGGTAATTACAAAAACTTTATTATTTCAATACAATTACCAATTTTCATATATGGACTTCTCACTTTTTAAAGATATTTGATCGTGTTACATATCTCCTTATTGCATCTCTGGCATGATCTAAGATAAAACTTCTATATCATTCTAAGATTAATGTTGATTTTGATTAATCTTCTATTAAATCATTAAAACTTCTGATAGTTTATATTTTTACGTATAATATGCATATTATTATATTGATTACTTTTCAAATATAAAGTTTCTTCAGAAGAGAAGAGTAAATGAAAAGTCACTCTTATACATGTAGTGGTCAAAAATTGGGCCTCTGGCCCATTAAGCAAGTCCACTATAAAATAAGACTAAATGTTTCATGGAACCCACCAGAAATAGCCCTAAGGGCCCAAAAATTGGCCCACAATCCATCAAACCAAGTCAAAACACATGGTTAAATCAAGTCATAATTTAGACAATCATGATGGGACGTTTCGCACTTCCCAACATCTGAATTTATTGACAGGTTCAAACATACCAAAACGGGCAAATAATATCTCCTAGATCCTCGCTCACTTAAATAATTGAAACGTTGAAGACCCATAGTCTTCACTACAAATAAGAGACCCTTTCTCAGAGGAAGGGGTCCTAATTTTCCATCTACTTATGTGAAAGCTCTCAAATTCTCTCAAATACTCTCTGTTTAACACATCCCTAGCATTTATTGTGGTGGTGCTCTTCTAGTATTAATTGTTGGTCCATCGCTTGGTCGATTCGATATCACCAACCTCGAACAAAGACAAACCTAACCTTTAATCGACCATTGTTGAACAAAGGAATCCATCAAAGCTTTCAAGCCACCACACTGTTCAATTGTAGACGTCGAGCAAATCCTTATTTGACCAATCACTCGATTTAACAATATCAAACAAATACGGTTTGTTTCTTTCCTTTTCCTTATCCTTTCTATATCGAACAAATACTGACTTGAGCGTCGAAGAGTCCCCCAAAGGGAACATCCCTTATAGTGGTTCACTACTGCTCTGTTTTATTTGTTGTCTTACAGGTTGTCAGTGCCCACCTCAACGATCAGAATTAATTGTAGATCCGATCGACTACAATACAAAATAAAGATATCAGTTCGGTTATATATATATATATATATATATAAATGTGTCTCATTTCAATCTTTGTATCGCTCAAATAAGAAAGATAATAGATCATCAAATAATTATTAATCAGCCATCTCATAAAACTCGGTCGGGGTAATTGTTCCTGAAGAACGATCAGAGTAAAGAGCAACAAGTAAATCATCCAATACATATCATAAACTTGTGAACTTTTGAAATGTACTGTTATTAGGATCCTAATGTAAACAAAACTCGAGTTATAAATAAATCTATTTTCTCTAAGTCAATTTTATAAGAGTGATATATTTAAAAAAGACACAAATACATGAAGTGACTAAAACCGTTGAAATTGAAGAAATCTCAACAAGAGGTACAAGAATATAGAAATTGAGCAAATTTATATAAATCATACAAGTTTATGAAGTGACTAAATCCATTGAAATGAAAGAAATCTCAATAGAGATACAAGAGTATAGAAATTGAGAAAATTTCTATAAATCATACAAGTCCATGAAGTGACTAAATCCATTGAATGGAATAAATCTCAACAGAGGTACAAAAATAGAGAAATTGAGAAAAAATTTACAAATCATAAGAGAGAAATGTGGAATTATAAGGAAACAATCATTGATGATGTATTTTTATACACGATAGCTATTAAAATTATAAATGATAATTATGATATTAATAATATCAATGATTGTAAACAAAAAGCATGGTTGGCCTAAATGAAAAGAAGCAATTCAAGGAGAATTGATTTTATAAGTCAAACATAAAGTATTTAGACCAATAGTACTCCATACACATGAAGATGTCAAACTAGTTGGATACTAATAGGTTTTTATACGGAAATGTAATGAGAAAAACGAGATCGTGAGATATGAGGCACGACTCGTAGTACAAAGTTTCTCACAAAAACTTGGTATTCACTAGTGATGAATACAATTACATTCCGAATTTTTGATAAATTTGGATGTCTTTAAAAGGCTGAAATACGTTTTCTAGACATAGTAATCATTTATCTATATGGTTTACTCAATACAGATATTTATAATCCTTGAAAGATTTAAAATGCTAAAAGCATGTAAATCGAGATCTCGTAATCTGTATTTGATGAATTTACAAAAAAATCCTTATATAGATTAAAAATAATCTGGACGAATGTGGTATAACCGTTTCAGTGAATATTTGATAAAATAAAGGTATAATAATTATATTATATACCCATGTGTCTTCATAAAGAAATCAGAATCTGGATTTGCTATATTCACAGTTTATGTTGATAATATGAATTTAATTGGAGCTCACGAAGAGCTCTTGAAAACTATTGAATATTTGATAAATGAGTTTAAAATGAAAGACATGAGAAATAAAATATTGTCTAGCTCGACCTGAAGATCAAGTATATATCAAATGGAATGTTTGTCTATCAATCAAAATATGTTGAAAGAATTCTGAAAATATTCTATATGGATATTACTCCATAACGCAAGTCTTTGCTTATACTCCCTCTGACATTATTTCATTTCATGAAATAAACAGCTGTATACGTCAGTTTAACAATTTAGAAAATTGCTTCAAAAGAACTTTTATCAGGGGGAGCATATCAAATGAAGTATATCAATTATTTGGGAGCATATGTGCATTGTACTCTTTTTCCTTTGATCAGGTCTTGTCCTATTAGGTTTTCCTGCTAAAGTTTTTAATGAAGCAATTCTCTAAGCACACTCAAAACTCATTTGATCCATAAAGATCATCATAAATGTTACATTGATCCAGTAGATCATCGTATATATGTTGTCTTAATCAAAAAGATCATTGTAAATATTATTTTCGTATACATATTACCTTGATCTAAAATATCATTATAAATATTACTTTGATCCGACAGATCAATGGATATCTTTTCTCAGGTTTTTATCCTATTTGGCTTTTTCTAGCAAAGTATAAATGTAAGAAATGTTTTAAAGAAAACAATAATTTTGGACATATGGGCACTATATTTTTTTTTCCCTTCGATCAGGTTTTATCCCCCAGGTGTTCCTGACAAGATTTTTAACAAAACAATTTTGAGAACGTCCAACACCATTTAATCCAGAAGATCATTGTATATACATTTGTTAAGGTTTTATCTCACTGAATTTTTCCTAACAAATTAAAATATAAATAGTGGAAATCCAGGGGAGTATTATGAATAATGTGTGGATTCCCAATTTCCACCGCCTAAATCATTTACCACTCGAATGTACACACGTGGAGAACAAGAAATCATTCTTTTCTAAACTTATTAATGCCTAAGTCTTTGATGTGAGCGGCACGGCAAGAGGCGGCAAAGCTAAGCATTCATGATTCAACAAGGGAAATTAAAAATAAGCCCACCCCTCTTTCGATCGATCTATATATTTATGTTTGAATTCATTTGTAAATGGTTGATAGATATTAGAGCTCTTCTCCGGATATCAATAAAAGGCAACAAGTTCTCTTGCCTCTCTCAGCTCTCCCATCTCTCTTATTTATTTCTTCCTCTGATCTCTCTATTTTATTATTTAGTTATTTATTTATTTACAACATAATTTTTTTTTAAATGATTGCAAATTAGAAATTGGAAAATGGAGAGAAGAGTTGGAAAATGGAGGTAGACTAGAATCCACGGACTCTTGGAATATTCAACTTGAATAGTTGATTTTTGAAATATTCATAGTTTCATACCAATGCGGCACTGTGTCATCAAGTTGAATAGTCTATAATGTAATTAATTATTCTCATTTTAGTCATACATTAACCACTCACGTACGAGCAAGAACCGATAATACAACTTGAAATTTATTAGTACGAACAGCAGAATCGCGTTCTGTGGCCAGGTCTTGCTCTCCTTGCAAAGACGATAGACGACGTCGACGAAGGAGAAGAACTCCGTTCAAGTCCTTCGTTCCGGTACCATTGGGACGTGGTCTTGAGCTTCAGAGGCGAAGACACTCGCCACGGCTTCACCGATCGCCTCTACGGGCAGCTCACACTCAACGGCATACGCACATTCCGCGGCGTCGACGAGTTGGAGAGAGGAGAGGAGATTGCTCCCATCCTCGTGGAAGCAATCGAGGACTCTGCCGCCACAATAGCCGTCATTTCCAGGAGGTAAGCTGATTCGAGATGGTGTCTTGAGGAGCTTGCTAGAGTCGTCGATTACAGGAAGCTGCTACTTCCAGTGTTTTACAAGGTCGATCCCAGGCAAAAAGGAACGTTTGAGAAGAATTTTCTCAAGCTCGAGGATCGATTTGGTGTCGAAGAGGTTTCTCGGTGGAGGAGAGCCATGGAAAAGGCTGGTGGAATCTCCGGTTGGGATTCCACGATTTGGTACTTCTTTTAAGGGTTCAAAATTTTTTTGTCACTATTTGGACCTGACTTTGTAAGAAAGTCACCGGTTTAATAACTTAAGTTTAAAAGGCACCTATTATGGTGAACGGACAAAAATACCCCCCACAGTAACCTTCTTCACCATTTTGTTTTTTTTTTTTCTTTCAAAATCCTCCATCAATAGACGACGGTGGACCACGACCAAACACAATAGCGATTTTTTTTATGTCCCAGCCTTTGTTAGTTACATCTGAGATACAAACCGTCTTGTTAGTTGCTTTTTTCTTTTTCTTTTTTTCAATTTAAAACACTCTTTTCTAAACCTTAAACAGATTGTACAAAGAAAAAATAAATTATTAAAAAGGCTCGAAAAAGTCTCGGAAAAAGCTTAGAAAGGCTCGGACAGTTCATTAAAAGTTTCGGAGAAGAAATGAAAAGGCTTGGAGAAGTAATGAAAAGGCTCGGATAGTTCATTAAAAGACTCGGATAAGAAATGAAAAGGCTCGAAGATTCAAAATTAACAAAAAAAAATTGTTGAAAAGTCTCGGAAAAGAAATGAAAAGGCTCGGAGAAGTAATGAAAAGACTCGGATAGTTCATTAAAAGGCTCGAAGAAGTAATGAAATTAACAAAAAAAAAAATTGTTGAAAAGGCTCAAGAAAATGAAAAGGCTCGGACAGTTCATTAAAAGGCTCGGAGAAGTAATGAAATTAACAAAAAAAAAATTTTGAAAAGTCTCGGAAAAGAAATGAAAAGGCTCGGAGAAGTAATGAAAAGGCTCGGACAGTTCATTAAAAGGCTCGGAGAAGTAATGAAATTAACAAAAAAAAAATTGTTGAAAAGTCTTGGAGAAGAAATGAAAAGGCTCGGACAGTTCATTAAAAGGGAGAAGTAATGAAAAGGCTCGGACAGTTCATTAAAAGGCTCGGAGAAGTAATGAAATTAACAAAAAAAAATTGTTGAAAAGTCTCGGAGAAGAAATGAAAAGGCTCGGAGAAGTAATGAAAAGGCTCTGTTCATTAAAAGGCTCGAAGAAGTAATGAAAAGGCTCGGAGCATGAAAAGGCTCGGATTCATTATTCTTCCGAGCCTTTTAATGAACTGTCCGAGCCTTTTCATTTCTTCATTTCGTTTCTCCTCCGAGCCTTTTCAATTAGATTCAAAATTCATATAACCAGAGAAAGACTTACAAAAGACTCAGATAACAAATGAAAAGGAACTCGGTTAGGGTTTTGAATTGAAAAAAAAAGCTATTTAATTATAAAATTAATTATCCAAAGGAGATGAATTGATAATGTTATGGTGTTCAACCTTCATCCTCCATTGAAGGTTTGTTACAGAGGAATATGAAAAGAAAAAATCTCAGAAAACTTTAAAGTAAGAAAGAGAATGTGTAAAATAAGGGCATTTTGGAAAATCACTTACATTAGTGCCTTTTAAACTTAAGTTATTAAACCGGTCACTTTGTCACCAAGTGAGTTGGAAAAGGTGATATTTTTCACCATTTCCTCCTTCTTTTAATTTCTCATTTGCATCGAATTAATTGTTGTTACATTATTTAGCATACGAATTATGATAAACAACTTGGTTTGATTAATACTACAACTTCTTGTTTAGTGTTGATTTTATGAATGTAGGGGTTAGTGATTTCATTGAAAGTTTAAACATGTAATTTCACAACATATGCAGGGTTAGAGCCAGTTTAGTATTACTTTTGAGAACTAAAATCAGCTTATTTTATAATTTTGACATAAAAATATAAAACGATGTTTGGTAAAACTTTTAAAAAAAATTAATTGATAATAAAGTGATTATGAAATAATCTATTTTAACATTTAATTAATCTTTTAAAATATTATTATTATCTTTATAAAATCAAATTAAAATCATTTATATACCATATTTCATCTAAAAAATTAAACATTCTAATTAAACATTGATTTGATATATAAAATCTTTTTAAAAAAAATTTATTGTTCTTATGAAAAAAAATATTTTCAGATTAAAGTATTCTTCTTAAATATCGATTTAATATAATATAATTAATGAAAAAAATAAAATAAAGTTCTAAAACCATGTATATTTTAGTTATTGTAACAAATTTCAGTACTTTTGAAATAAAATTACCTAATATACGTATACCGTTTTTGAGCTATACAGTAATTTTAAAAGTATAATTAACCAAACATCAGTTAACTTGATTATTTTAAAAGTTACGGCAATAACAAACTGACATGCAATCTTTATGGTGTCTTGAAATAAAATTACCTAATATACTAATGCAGTTTTTGAGCTATACAGTAGTTTTAAAAGTATAATTAACTAAACAGCAGTTAAAGTGATTATTATAAAAGTTACAGCAATAACAAACCGTCGTGTAGTCTTTATGGCGTCATTTTGCAATCGAAGGCGCAATAGCCAAAAATTTTGACCACAATATATGCTGGGTTTAAAAGACATATCAGTTTCAGCATGAACTTAGACAGGGTAGCGGTAGACCCTAATATAATTGGAACAATCTTATGGCATTTAATGTGAATAGTATTTGACCCTAATATAAGTTGAAGTCTTGTAGAGCCATCCTAAAACAAAAAATGCTTTCGAATAACAGTAAAAAGTTGTTTCAAATGCACTATTTACAGAATTAGAAATTATTAACTTTTTTTTACGTAAAAGAGAAAATCATAAACTTGATTATGCTAGAAACTATAATAAAGTTTCTTGGTTATTTTCTATTTCTATTATTTCAGCACAAGAGCTCTGTCATTTAAATGCTAGCCGCCTATTGGTTGAGTTTTATTAAGCAGACCAGGATGCTTCCTCTCTAAGACTTCCCAGATGATCAAAATCACAAACCATAATCTAATCGGTTCATCGACATTATCCTATATCATGAATGCTAAATATGTTTGCATGTTGATTGTTGATACATCGAACAATTTGACCACGTACAGTGGTTTATTTGAGACTGTATAAAACTTTGTTGCAATATTCTCACTCTTTTGTTTCTCATTTGTGGTCCACTATCCTCACTTATTTTCTTCTATTCGCGTTATTGTCAGGGATGAGGAAGAGTTCATTCAATCTTTAGTCAAGAACATTCTAAATAAATTGAATAATACTCCATTAGGTGCAGCAAAATATCCTGTTGGACTCGATTATCAAATAGAAGAATTGATGAGGATGCTAGATGTTAAAGCAAATGGTGTACGAGTATTAGGATTTTATGGAATGGGTGGAGTTGGAAAAACCACCCTTTCCAAGGCCCTTTATAATAATAAGCTTGTCATACACTTCAAGCGCCGCAGCTTTATTTCAAATATCAGGGAAACTTGGAGACATCACAATGGTTTAATGGATCTTCAAAATAAAATTATACGTGACCTTTCTGCAAATGAAGCAGAACACGTGGAAGAGGTTAGCCAATATATTATAAAATTCAAAAAGCTAATCGATGAGGAGCCAGTTTTGATCGTTCTAGATGATGTTGATGATGTAAGGCAACTTGATGCACTGGCTGGCAAGAGAAATAGGTTTTATGATGGAACTCGGATCATCGTTACCACAAGGAACAAAGAAACCCTCGATGAAAGCATTGTGAATACAACTTATGAGGTGAAAGAGTTAAAGTCCAAGGAGTTGCTGCAGCTATTCAGTTATCATGCATTGGGAAAACAGAAACCAGCAAAAGGTTTTCTACGCCTGTCCGAGGAAATTGTGTCTCTTGCAGGAGGACTACCTTTGGCTCTGGAACTTATTGGTTCCTCTTTGTTTGATAAGAGGATGTAAAACCTAACACGCTCAAAAGAATTTAGTTAAGAACTGTTTATTGAATTGATCAATAACAATAACCTGAGGCCAACTATTTATAATGGCTGGGATGAGGTAACATGATAACATCAAACCTCTAATAAATAATAACAATTAAATAAAACTATGTTAATCCTAACAATCTAATAATTATAACAAATGATAAATAAGAATTATCTAAAGGATAATTCCAACCTAATATCTAAAGATAATAATAAAGATAATAACTTGGTTTAATTCTACGGAGGAGGATAAAGGATTGGGAAGCAGCCTTGAAGAAATTGAAACAGATTCGTCCAGGTCATCTTCTTGATGTGTTGCATATAAGTTATGATGATTTAGATGAAGAAGAAAAGTGTGTATTCCTCGACATTGCATGTTTCTTTGTTAAGATGAGGATGAAGAGAGAAGATGCAATTGATATATTGAGGGGTTGCGGTTTCACTGCTGAGATGGTGTTGACAGTTCTAACCAGAAAATGTCTGATTAAATTTATTGAGGACAATATTTTGTGGATGCATGACGAACTTAAAGACATGGGAAGACAAATTGTTCAGCAGGGAAGTCTTGGAGACCCTAGGCAATGGAGTAGACTGTGGGATCATGATAAAATCTTAACTGTTTTGAAAAATGAGAAGGTATATATGGGTTTTAGCTTGCTATCTATTTATCTACCATACGGAACTTTTATTTATTCAATGATGCCCATGTTTATAAAAAATTTGTTTTCAGTACTAGAAGAAACCTTACCAGTTTGAGGTTTGAATATGTTAAAACATACTTATCAAGATTTTCACAGATTAACGCCCATAAAAGTATTCAAAATTATGTTACAAAAACTCGTATAGTCAATCATTTGATATGATGTTACTTTAGCAAGTTTCTTCATGGGGTTTCCCCAACAGGCAGCAGCCATGAAAATTTTAATTTAGCACTCCTAAGATGACAGAATAGTTGCTAATTTACAGTAATGGAAAAAGCTAATGAATTTATCACTTTTAGGATAGTAATGAAGTAATCTAGAAAATATGACATCCAATGAGATTATTAAAATATCTCTTAACTGTAGGTTAATGGGGACTTTCTGGTGCATAGCCCACCGGTCATCACCATCATTTGTAAAATGTATCATCCTTTTGTATCAACCTCTCCAAAAGCAAAATCACAAAGGTCTGGGGATGGAGATGGTGGAATTGGTTCTCTGAAAACAAGGTAAGTTCACTAGCTAAATAGTAAATACATCATTTTGATGATATCTGAGCAGTCAAGTCAGAGTTGTCATATAAGGTTCAAGTAATTTCTGACATTTAAATAAATGAAGCATTCAATTTGTTTTCTAAATACATACTCCTTTCTCTCATATTAATATCAATCATTTTCAATGCACATGTGTGATTACACTTTGTTGCATAAAATTATTAAATTGACTTGATAATCTCAGGTATGATAAACGTAGGAGTTACCTGGCACACTACTTGGCTCCTTTTGCACGCTTCAATTACCTTTATTCCTGTTTATTGGATATTTTTAATATATTTGCTTTTGTCAATTGACAGACAATGGGAAGGTTATTGGTTATGAATCTATGCGATTGCTTCCATTTGACAGAGATCCCTGATTTATCGGATTACAGTTTCTTGGAAAAACTGATTCTTGAGAATTGCAGAGAGCTTGTTAAGATCCATAAATCCATTGGTGACTTGAAAACATTACGTTATTTGAACCTCAAAAACTGTTCAAACCTTGTTGAATTTCCAAGTGATGTATCTGGATTAAAAAATCTTGAAAACCTTATCCTTTCTGGTTGCTCAAAATTGAAAGGATTGCCTGAGGATATGAGCAGTATGATATCTTTAAAGGAGCTTATCGTCGATGAGACTGTAATAGTTAAACTACCTGACTCTATATTCCGCCTCAGGAAACTTGAGAAGTTCAGTCTGAAAAATTGCCGGTCATTAAAACGACTTCCTGATTGTATAGGGAAACTGAGTTCACTAAAAGAGCTTTCTCTGGACAGTTCAGCCCTGGAAGAACTTCCCTATTCAATAGGATTATTGGAAGAGCTTGAGAAACTAAATCTCATGAGGTGTAAATCACTCACTGCAATTCCTGATTCCATTGGCAATCTCAAATCATTAGAAGAGCTTCTTTTTGATAGCAGTTCAATCAAAGAACTGCCAGCTTCTGTTGGTTCATTATTCCGTTTGAAGAACCTCTCGCTTGGTTATTGTCGATCTCTCAGCAAATTGCCTGATTCGATTGAAGGTCTAGCATCCTTGGTTGAGCTTCGCTTGGAAGGAACGTTAATTACAGAAGTTCCAGTTCAGATCGGTACCTTGAACTTGGTCAAGAAGCTTGAGATGGGAAATTGTCAATTGCTCAAATATTTACCACAATCAATTGGTAAGATGTTGAGCATCACTACGTTGGTCTTAGATGAATCCAGAATAACAGAGTTGCCAGAGTCCATAGGGATGTTGGAAAGACTTATTGTGTTGAAACTAAATAAATGTAAACAGCTCCAACGTTTGCCAAGTTCGATTGGAAATTTAAAAAGTCTGCAGTACAGTACCTTCTTATGGCAGAAACTTCGGTGACAGATTTACCTGATCAATGTAAACTTGGTTCTCTTCATTGTTTAAAAAAGATTAAAGAAGCAACGAGATTACAAAATAAATTCTGAGTTCTTTTTTTTTTCTTTGTTATATATATATAGTTTGTTTTTTCAGAGCATTAATTTGAAGAAACTAAACAATCTAAGTATGCCTGGAAGCAAAATTCCAAATTGGTTTTCTCAAGAAGTTATCT
Source organism: Acer negundo (assembly GCA_035582765.1). NCBI lineage: Eukaryota > Viridiplantae > Streptophyta > Magnoliopsida > Sapindales > Sapindaceae > Acer > Acer negundo. The sequence continues at coordinate 5,762,272 of CM069239.1, read as the reverse complement.
TTTCCAAACGTAAAAACCGTGAGATAAAAGGCGTGATTATTGCAGATGAATTGAGATATCAACTACCTGCAATAGTTGACATTCGAGCAAAGATCCTTGCAGGGAATAGACCTAAATTCACCACCACATTGTATCTACTTGGGGTACCAAAAACAAATCAGTTTCATGTTCATCTTTGTAGATATCCTCCTTTTCACCCATTGGTTTCTATGCTTAAAGATGGCTATAAGATTAGTGTTGATCCAAAACCCACCATTTCTGAAGGGGGGTTGAGCTGAAGAAATGTGGGATTTATCTGGTTTTCGAAAATGATGATGATTATGATGGAGATGAGGAGTCTTTAGATGACAATCAACAATCTGTATCAGAATAACTAGCAAAAAATTTCAGCTCTTCGGCAGATGGACATTGATCAAATATTGTAGTCGGGCTTGTAGGCACCTTTTGCATTACCCATGTTCAAGCCTTATGGTTGGGTTGCCCAGGATTAGATAACGAGGTCTTGAGCCGACAAAGCTTGGCTCGCACACGATCACCAAACCCCGTTGGATCGGAAAATTATGGTCAGCACTAGCCATTCGACACCTCTAAGGTTTAGCTACTCTTGAATTCATTAATTTGGCCAAGTTTTATTCTTTATCTTTGAATTTTGAATATGCGTAACAATCGAATTTAAAATTAAAATTGATAACTAATCTCATTGTATCAAGGCTGTGTTATACAGTATTAAGTATTAACATACATTGATTTTAAAATCAACATCATTGACAATATCTATTAATCCGGAACCAAATATCTTTTTAAAAGTTTTCGTCATTGATAAGATTCCATTAATCTCATTGTATCAAACTATCGCTTACCATCATGACATCCTTGAATATTGAATGCATTCACACATATCATGAGCTCCAAAACTAACCACCTAAGATGAAATTCAAAACTGTAAGATCTCTATTATACAGGAATTTGGGGGGAGCAGTAGTAGGGTCAGGAGCATGTGCTCATGCATTCTAAGGAAAAATGCTATGCCCCAAAACCAGACACACAAAAAGCCATGCACGATAGATTTCCATTTCATTTTCGGCACAAACCCCACATGGCTGGTGAGGCCAAGAAAGCAGCACTTCATGGTCCTAAACCCGAAAAGACAGATCGATAAAATCAATGACATTTAATATCTTCACGAGAATGCTATGTGCCTTGACCTACTAATCATACATTTTCTTTCATGCGGTTCTGGGGAGTAATACTTTTATCAGAATCTGGGCAGAGCCCAAGATTGAAAGACTTCAATTAAACTCTTTCTGTCAGTGAGAGAGAATTGCACAAGTGAAATAAAAGTATCTCAATGCTAAAAAAGATAAGTAACTGCACTAAAGTATTGCTTTGGCATATTTACTCTGCCTAGTATTGCCTTTTAGCTATGTATATATATATAAATTTTCTTTTCTTTTAACTATAATGGCTCCTTTGTTCCATGACGTCTATCATAAAAGTTTACAAGTGTTTTAACATTTCTCATCGTATGCCTCTGAATTTCACAGCAATGTGAAGTCCTAATCAAAGCCAAAGTTCGAATTTATCTTGCCTAGTATGTTCAATAGTGAAACTTTCTCAAACATCTTTCAACACTTGCTCTCAAAACAAGTAATTAATCACCTTCTTTAACACACAGAAATAGCCTAGTTCATTCGCATTGGCTTCTAAAAAAACTAGCATCTAGAAGTGTTTCTAATACAACTTTAAACTAGCCACGACTCACTTTCGATTAATTTTGCACATGCATGCAAAGTTAAGCAAAAACAGAAATCCATGCGTTTTGAGAAATATATAAAAAGATGCAATCTTCAATAAGCAACAATCCAATAAAACAAAGTGGGAAGAAAATTTACGCTGTTATGGCATTGAGACATTAACCAAAAGTGGATTAATCATGAACTAATTGTATGGTTGAGAATCAATAAGCATTATTGAAATAAAAATTCATCAAAGGGACAACATTAATCATTTCAAAGCTAGCAAAAAATAGCTAAACAGGGAAAACTCACATTCAAGGAATAAATTCATATGATGACAAGCAAACACAACAAGGATTGAGAAGCTGCTTTTTCCATAATGATAAACATAAATATCCTGATCTGCAACTAAACTACAGTGCATAATGCTTCATTTAATATACAGAATTATCACAACAAATGAGCATTAGAACAAGGAATCTTGCTTACATTACGTGGAAACCATACCAATTGCTGAATAAGCATTCCACAACATAGCATACAATACAGAAATGCCCTAATGCTGCAATACTCAGTCATTACAGTTTTCTGTGTTTTTCATCTCTTCCTCAACCAAGACTACTTATAATCAGGATCTTGTTTACCGAAAATCAATGGAAATTCATCGTACTGTTCGGAGAAACCATGTTTCTCAGCCATGCTCTTCAATGACTCAAAGACCTGGTACATGGAAGGCCTATCCTTCGGCCTAGAAACCACACAAGAACAAGCAACCTTCAGAAACTGAGTAACTTCGTCATCATGGCCTCTCCCGTATAAAGCTTTGTCAATGACATCTTTGCTTCTACCAGTAACCACTGAATGATTAACCCAATCCACCAAATTTCCCTTAAATCCTTCCTCGGCATAACTCGCTTCAAGAGGCTTCTGTCCAGTAACCAACTCTAAAAGCACAACCCCAAATCCATAAACATCCCCTTTCAATGAAGCAACCATAGTGCTCGAGTACTCAGGGGCAACATAACCAAACTCACCCAAATCTCCATTCACAAAAGAACTATCATTCGAATCACGAGAACCCACAAGCCTTGCCAATCCAAAATCCGTTATCCTAGCATCAAAATCATCATCAATAAGTATCACATTCGAGCTAATATACTGGTGCATATACGGCGGCTGGCATCCATGATGCAGCCAAGCCAGCCCTCTCGCTGCACCCACACCAATCCTAACCCTAGTAGACCAATCCAAAACACCATACTGACTATTATCAACACCATTTTCATGCAACAGCGAGTACAATGTCCCATTAGGCATGTGCTTATACACCAAAAGCCTCTCTTCCTCCACAACACAGAACCCCAACAAAGGCACCAAATTGGGATGCCTGAGCTGCCCCAACCTATTCATCTCCGACCTAAACTGCTTCTCACTTAGTTGACAAGCACTAAGCCTCTTAATGGCCAAGGCCGACCCATCAGGCAACACTGCCTTGTAAGAAACCCCTGTCCTTGTAGAAATCATCACATCCGAAGCATCAAAACTATTTGTAGCAATCAACAAATCGGCCAATTTAATCTTAACAAGAGGTTTTTGGAACAACGAAACCTGAACAAGCTTATGCGACCTAAGTACTTGAATCCAGCTACTATCATCTTTATAAGTAGCATCACCATAACCTCTCTTCTTACTAGTATCTCTAATGAAAAACCACCACCAAATCAGCAACCCTAAAATCACAGAAGCCAAAGCACCGATAACACCAGCAACGATGATAATAACAAGACTCTTACCACTCAACCCGCCGCATTTTCCCAGCGGATTCCCGCAGAGTCCACGATTCCCACCAAAGCTATCCGCCGGGAACTTCGTCAGATCAGACGGTATTGGGCCCGACAAGTCATTTCCGGCAACAGAAAACTCTTTCAACCGATCCAACCGGCTCAATTCGTACGGGATCGAACCGGACAATTTGTTGTCACTCAAAAAGAGTTTGTTGAGAAACTTGCAGCCGACGATCTGGTTCGGGATAGGACCGGAGAGACTGTTACCGGAGAGATCGAGAGTGACTATGTAAGGAAGCCAAGTGCAGAGCTCCGGAGGGATCGAACCGGAGAGAGAGTTCTTGGAGAGATCCAGAGACTGAAGGCTGTGACAAAGATTCAAGGACTCAGGTAGTTGACCGGAGAGTTGCATCGAAGCCAACTCGAGACTATAGATACGACTCTCCTTCGCATTCCAACACGATACTCCCGTCAGCTTACAAATTGACGTCACCGTCGTGTTCTTGAAGCTCCATGAGAGTTTCCCGCCTGGGTCTTTTAGCGAATTCTTGATGCCTTCAAGACACTTGATATCGTCTTCAATGGAAACAACACTCAAAATCAGGTAGCAGAAAATCAAAATAGAAGATAAAACGAAGCAGATCTTCATGGTTTCAGTCTTCTGATTCGAGCAAGGGTTAGGGTTTGAGTGATATTTGAAAATTCTAAGGTCGTGAAGACTGAAAAGATGGAGGAGGTGGTGGTGGTGGTGGTGGTGTATGGAGTGAAGAATGGGCGGCCATTGACTGCTTTTGGGGATTGGAACCTATTTTTGACTGCCAGGTTCACCAGTTGTTGATATTTTTTTGTGGTCTATTTTTGTTTTTAAGACACTCAAAACGACTACGTTTCTAGCCTCTAATTGTGTAATCAATTATCAACTCTTTAGTTGAAAAGTACGTAATTAATTTAGTATAATTAGTTGAATTTTGGACCATCGTTTCCCGGAATCTTTATTGTTTTTAAATGTTTTAACTATTCTGATTATACTAAACTGATGGCGGTGTTCTAATTTGAGTCTTTGGGTCAAATACAGTCGCTATCAAGTTCGAAGTTTCAATGGTGGGCTGTCATTAGTCATTACTCATTACTCATTAGTCAACTATTCTCCTTTACATTGGATTGGGCCAGAAAGGTCAAACAAATTTCAGGCCCATACAAATATTTCGTACCAAAACAAATCCACACATAGATTCGCATTGTATACGAAAAATACGACTCTTTGACGAAAGAGTTTTGAAAACTTAAAAACGAAAGATAGTCATCGATATCTCTTAAGGTCCTCCTTCAAAATCTCATTATTCGTTAAGAATACTTTTTTATATAAGAGATAGGTCGAAACGTGACGAGATCAACCGAACGAAACACGTATCAAATTGATATATAGATTTATATCTTAAGTATAAAATTTTCGATAATTTCCACAGTATTTGTTGCCTTGAAGCTTGGAATAATATAAAGTTTGAAAGAATTCATTTTCAGAATATAATTTAGGACTCAAATGAAGAGGACGTTTATAATAATATACAAGAAGATGATTATTAAATAAATCATAACATATATCTCAACTTGTGATGTGATGAGTCAATTTATAAAGTGAAACACGTTAATGACATTAGTCTGAAAAAAATAAATATAATAAAATAATAAAAAATAATAATAACAATAATAAAAATAAAAATAAAAACCAGTTGAAAAATGAGTTGGGATGTAGCATTATTCTTTTGATTAGCTGCAAACAATTAATTCTTGAGTGACATCAAACAAAAAGGAGACAAAACATTTTCTGTTAGGAAGAACCAAATCACTAAAATAGTTTATTTAAAGGATCAAAATTATATAAAAATAAATAAACATAAATTTTTTAAATTTTGTTTAGGGCAAGAGAACCATGACCCTTGTGCCCCTCTCGCAGCAGCAGCATTAAAGCATTAAAGCATTATCATACCTCATCTAAGGGTTAGAGTAGGATAGTATAAAACTCGAACCCTTCACCAGCAATGTAAAAGGGGTGATTCCGTTTGAAGAAGTTACGTGCACCCAACATCTTGTTAGTGTTTTAGTGTAAAGAGTTAGGAGCAGACTATGAGAAAAGAAATGGGAAAGTCACATCAGAAAAGATAGATTATGATCAGATGAAACTAACTAGCACTTGGGATGGGACCATGCCATCACTGACTGAGATTCTGTGATGATGATGATCGTAAAGAAAAAAATAATTGGGAGATATAAAACTATAAAAGCTTTATCTTTTACATGAAATGGGACAAAAAGATGTTCCTCAACAGAAGATCGAGAAAGCTGTAAGACATATATCTGTAAAAAATAATAATAATGGAAGAAGAATCCTGTGCTGTTCAAACTATCTTTTGAATATATATATATATATATATATATATATATATAACTTATCTTTATAAAAGTTTATTGTAAACTGTAATACGCAATTTGATTGGAAAAAAGACACAGACGGCTCTATAAGCTCACGAGTCATGAGAATCAGTTCAGTGCTCTTCACTTTTTTGGTTGGATATTCAGACATTTGCATAAAGTTTCGACGTCTTCTCTAACTCTAATTGTTCAGGCCACAACAAATTAAAATTATATAAATAAATCATCTTATGTGTTTCATATACAACCCGGCCAAGAAATAATGGAATATGAAAATGAAAACAAGTTTGTGTTTTTGTTTAAAATGAATCCAAGCATCCATTTCCAATCATATTGGTGCATGCAGTGCTAGCTATAGGAGTAAATTAACACGCAGACTAGCCATGGAAATTCATCTTGTAATGACAGAGAAGATAGAAAACAAATCATGAAAAGTCACTTAGTTTTATATAACTACATATATATATAAGTACAAAAACTTGTGAAGAGTCCATTAGGAATAAGAATTATTTAAACATGTGTGATATGTGCACATTCCCCTAACAGTACTGGTGGTCCTGGTGGATGATACCACCTATCATGAATAACTATTAACCATATATATGATGTATCCTTGATTCCTCCTTGCTAAAATAACATTTGTTATAAAAACCGAAGTCATTGGACCGCGGTGCAAAACATACGGAAAATGACTTTAATAGTTTAATTATACAGAACGAAAAGTTAGATTATGATCGTCTCTTAGTTCAGATGGTGTGCATCACATTCTATGTTAGTGATCATAGACGAATTTGAGTCTCATTATGTGAATTTTACAAGTAAGTGTGTAGAATTTTCTTCCCTGATGTTCATGAGATCCTACCGAACCCTAAAACGTTCAAATTTATAAATAAAAAAATGGGATTAGATTATGATAAAGGCGTGAATTCAATCTTCTAATCATTTTATTAGGTTCATATTGATCGAGTTACATTGAAATTTTATCAATGTATAATTTAATAAAAAACCTTAATTAATTAGGATTCAAAATAAAGATTAGTTCCTTATAAAATTATATGTTCTAATGTAGGAAAAATTATTAATTCCAAAAACTTAAAGATGAATAATTCACATATATAAGATCACTATAAATCACATTGAGCCTGAACAGTTTTCTCTCTGACTTGTCCTTGTTCTTGTGACAAAAAGTATCAACTTGAGACATTATTGGTGGATGTGCCGCTGCATTAATTCTTTTGCTTTAATCAACAATGACTTTTCAAAACCAACAATATTGATAATCAATCCAAAATATATATAAAAATCCTCACTTGATTGATTTATCTTATTGTCTCAACTATTATATATCTTCAGTTAGATGATCAGCAGCAATTTGCAATATATATGATGATGACCAGTAAGAACAGACAGTGCAAGAAGAAATCTCTTTGTGAGAAATCCATGAAGTTAGTGGTAAGCATTATCAAACTATCATCTCTATCTCTCACAACTCTCACTTTAAGAACAACACCTGTTGAACAGCCAATAGCAGCTGCTGGAAGAAACCAGGTGGCCACGTCGCGACGTAAAGCTGCTGAAAATAATGCAGTTGATGTAATGTTACCGAGAACTCGAATTTCATCATCAGGAAGCCAATTAATGTTGCCAGAACCGGCAGCGTCCGAGGAGCTGGGACGACGTGGCTCCAAGAAATTATATTCCAATTTGAATTATCAGCCTGAAAATGATGATGATGATGTCGATAAAAGAGCTTCAGATTTTGTTACAAACATTCGAGAGAAGTGGAACAGAAATGGCTAGAACAATGCATTATATGTTAAAAAAATAATAATAAATAAATAAATAAAAACTTAATTTTTGTGGTATTAGTCATCAATTTCATGTAGATCAAGGACAATAATCCAATTCAGACCTGGGATCTTCCTCTGAATTACTGTGAGAACACCTAATAATTGCAATACTTGTATTTTTTTTTTTTTTTTTTTCTTGTGTGTTACGTTAATCAAGTTCGCATGAATTGTTCTGCTGAAACAGCAGATCATGTGATGTTTATATTTACATTTTTGTTGCTAAGCACACTAGAAATCTTAGCTCCACTTAGTTGTTAAAATCTATTATAGTTAATCAAAAGGTTTTTGTTTAAATATATTTTACACCGATTGTGTTAAAGATTTGTCATAACAAGATGAAATCTTCATTAACTTGGAAAAGCATATAATAATTAGGATGCCTCAACATTGGAAATTTTCATTAATATTCAAATGAGTTGTTTCCCGGATCATTTCCTAGTAAGAGGCTAGGAAAATTCATTCGACTGACTTTGGAGTTGATGTAAGAAGCTTTTTGCACATCTTTATGACTATGACTAATAATAATAATAATAACAATAATAATAAGTCAACATTATAATAGACTTTCCAAGTAAATTTCTTAGCTAGAGACCAACCTTGTTTCAACGACTTTTTACATTTCAAAAAAAAAAAAAATTTGTTTCAAGGAAGAACTTAATTCTCTCATCTAATTCGGTTCAGCTACGCACAAACCCTTTGAACAAGCATTTTATCTTGAACATATATAAACAATTTTCTTGTACCAGCTTTTATATTTTACATTTATACATATATACATAAAGGATAGTTCTCTGGTTTATAATTTCAAAACGTTTAACCACATATTTTAATAAGTTTAAATATTTATTAAAAAATAAATCAGTATTTTATTACCTGACTAGAGAACTATCCCATACATATACATACATATACATATATATATATATATGATCTGTAAATAAAACTTAGATCAACCGAGTAACTAAATAATCTGTCTACTTTACCCTATTTTCAGAATTAATTAAATGTTTTTGCTAATACAGTATATAGGAATGTAAAATAAAAATAAAATAAAAAACTAGTTGATTGCTTACTCTTCCTCTCTCTATAAAGAAGTGAATCACATATATCAACTATTTAGGGATACATTTTTCAATCCATCTCTTTTGCTATTTGTCCATGTACACACGTTTCTTTTTTTTTTATTATTAATTCGATTGATTTATAAGTTGCTTAATTACAGTAATATATATTGGTGTACGGTCCTTCTTGGGATCCCTGTTTATAGGCACAGTCATATTCATATATAGTCAAGTGTGGTATGACTGAGAGATCATAAGTCTGATTGTGTCATTGTGGTATGTGAAGGTTCCACAACCACCATATATGCTTTGCGTTGAAAATATTATATTTGGTAGATCATAAGGACAAAATTCAATTACAATTAATCAAGAAATCTACATGTTATTAAACATCCTTGCGTCGGTAGTACACTAGGGTACAGCTATTAAATCGTTTGCTTCGGATTAATGGAAAAAATATATGTGTATATATATATATATAATATAATTTTATTGGATAAATATATATACACTGATGTGATTTTAGCTTTAGTGATTTATTTGGTTGAGTTTTCCACCGCCTTAAAAGTTCGACAAACGTCTATTTGAGTTTTTTTTAGAGTTTAAACCGACTTATTTTTTTGGTATATGCTTTTTCAAATAGACCTTTTTTTAAAATAAAATAAAAATTTCCATCAATCAAACAAATATAATTTTTTTTAAAAAAAAAAAACTCTATTTCTAATAGATCTCGTAATACAAGTAGATATTTTACTAATATAGGTTTCTCAAAAGCTCAATCAAACAAACTCTTAGACCATGTTTGAGATTGTTTTTGCTTGAGAAATAAGTTATTTCTCAGGTTTTGAACAAATAGATATTTGGTGAACTTCCTAAAAGAAATTAATTTTACAATTTGCTCCTCAAATAATCAAATTTAGAGAAGTTGGTTGAGGGGTGCTTTTGGAAGCAGAAGTTAGCCTTTACCTTTAAATTGTCTATAATACCCATACTATTTTAAAAGAATGACAATAATACCCTTCTATTTATTAATGATTTTTAAAAACCAAAAATTAATTAAAAAATAGAAAATAAATAAAAATCGAACAGTGTTACAATGGTGGTGACCACCATCGGAGTTCAAGTCCAAAGGAGATCCAGCGACGGACCAAGGACTGATCGGACGGCTTCGAAGTCGCCTGCGCCGACGGCCTGTTTGAAGTCGGGTTAGGTTCATATTCAATCGACGAAATAAATACCAGCGAAATCACGATTTAAAACACAAGCGTTTTACGGTGGTGAGAGAACAGTCTGCAGCTACGTGAAAGAGGCCGGCGACACTCTCAGTGGAATACTTGGCGGAGCAGGAGACGGCTCGACGTTGGAGCAGCAGTTCCAGATGCTAAGTTTTGAAGCTTAAGCGAATTGAATCGGTCCACCAAATAGACGAAGTTGACTCGGTCCAACTCGTTTTGTCATTTTATTAAAGTTGACCTAGCTTGAGCAAGTTTCTATTTTTGTTATTTTACCAAATATATTTTCCACCTATTCAAAAGCAGAGCAATTTTAAAAATTAATTTACCAAACAGTTGTTAATTATTTTGCTAAGCCAGTTATTTTTAAAGTTAAAATATAAGTAAAAGAAATCTCGAACATATCCTTAGTTTCTTTTCTTCTTCTTTTTTTTTTTTTTTTTTTTTTTTTTAGTCAAAGAAAATGCATGACTAGTGATTAGTCCTAGTAAAAATCATGAACTCTTGATTTGTTCATTTCTCTTTCGTGGGTAGAGAAAAGAGGTAACATTTTTATTTTTCTACTTCATGGCTTTGTAGAAGATGCTTACTTTTATTTTTCTTTTGAAAACTTTCTTAACATTTTAGATGAAAAAAAATTCTTAGGTGTCATTCCCAAGTTCCCATGAATCAAATTAGTACTTACTATTAAATTAAGTAGCACGTGGTTTCTAAATTACTTAAACACGAATCCAGCTTAACATATTTACATTTTAATAAACTCTAATAGATCTAGCAAAAACAAACGACCACAAATAACAAGGAAAATCACAAGATCTTCAAAGAACCAAGGCCACCTAATTATTAGATTATTTCTCACGGCCATGTAACTGAGTGTGTGTGGTCATCGGATATAATTATATAAATCTCGGGATATTATTCAAACCGACAATATTTAGGTACAAGATGCATATTACTGAATTAACATTGACTTGTAAATTATAAAAATCTCTTTCTTTCCGTCTTTTTTTATAAAGTAATGAAGAACAGCTTATATTATTATTCTCCACAAATTCGTAGCATCAAAATGGTAATCACACAAACAGAATATTCAGTCTGAAGAAGATATTTATTTTGACGTAGTTGTGTTGAAGTTTCTAGTGTAAGAAAAGACCATCAAGGCATCAACGAAAGAACACAACAGAGCAATAGCGTACCCGGTTCTCTATCCATTTCACCACAAAAACAAACACGACAAAACAAACAAGAATCCCCACCCCACAAACGAAAACGACACCCCATCTCTGTCGTCTCATCATCCTCTAACCTGTACAAACAAGGAATCACCTAATAATCGCCCCCCTAATAATGATTTAATTTAATTAATTACCCTAACCTATTTTTAATCCAACATTATCTTCTTTTTTTTTTAATCTAATCCAAAATATTCAACTCCACATTAATTTACAGTCACAAATTATTATTATATTTCTTTAAGCAACACTGATGATGCTATCACCACCGCTGGTCATTGTCTGGAAAGCTGACGAGTGACTTGAAGTTGTCGTAGTCGAAGGCGGCGGCGACTGCTCGGAGGAGGAGGAGGAGGATGGTGTGGTGGAGAGCTTCAGTGATAGAGGCAAAGGATCTACTACCTGGTTGGGCTTCTGGTTCAAGTTAAGATCAGCCATTTTTGCAGACGGAGGAACCGGAAGAATCGGTATTGGACGGATTAGATTTGTTGCAGATGATGTTCTCCGTTTGTTGCTCATTGTTCCTATAGTGAAATTCTCCACCGTTTTCGGATTCTCTCCGGTCACCACCGGTAACACCACCACCGGATAAGCTTGAAATGATAACTGCGGCTGTGGCGGCGGTAGAGTTGCCGTTTCCGGATGAGCTGCTTGTTGTTGTTCTTCTACTTCCATTAAAGACCCCATAAACTGCAAATTGATAACAAGAAGGTTTTTATTTATTTAGTATTATCATAAAGATAATTTAGTTTGATTATAATGTAAGAAAACATACAGTATCAGTAGTGATGTCGAAAAGGCTAGATCTACGGCGCCTCCGATTCTGGTTGAAGCGACGGAGAAAGTACTTCTGAGCATGACTAGCAACCTGTGTAGGTGTACGTGTCTTGACAAAGTTTCTTGAAATTCCTCTCCAATCTCCTTTTCCAACTTTCTGCAACCCTAACAAGAATAGCTTGTGCTCTTCCTCTGTCCATGGAACTCCTGCACACGATAAATAAATATTAATTATGATCGGATCTTAGATATGTGTGTGTGTGTGTGCGTGAAGAGAAGAAAATAATAATTGAAAATAAGTACCTCTCTTGCGTTCACGGCTTCTACCGGAGGCGTGAACGACATCGTCTGAGACATAACCGGCATCGGCGCTTGAATCATGAGGAGGCTGATCGAATTGGGAGAGATTGTTCATGCTAGCACTTTTTCTGAATGAGAAAGTGGAGGCCTCAACGACTCGCACACCAAACAGCATGATTCCGTTCTCCGTGGAGGAGCCGGCGGCGCTGCTGCTTCCACCACCACCACCACCAGCGGCCTCCGCGCAGGTGCGCGAGTTGTGGCCGTTGTTTCCGCACTGCGAGCAACTGCGAGACATGATCTTCTTTGTACCAGTACTGTTGTTGTAATCTCTCTCTCTCTCTCTCTCAGTCCATGCAAAGAAGAGAAATATATGAATAGAAAAAAAAATGACTTGCAGCGAAATTACGAGATTTTATATATAGAAAAAGATAGTGTTAGGGTTTTGTGAAAGAAATATTTAGATGAAAGGTTACATCACTATACTTCGCAGGACCATTGACTGCTATATATTCAACCACATCTTGAATCAGGACCGTCCAATGTGTCTAACCTCACTACGATACGACCAAGGCAAAATGTTCTAGTAATAATATCCCATCATGGATGGGCAAACGTTTGATAATCAAAATTAAAATTAAAAAAAATTAAAAAATTTGGCCACTGTCCAATGATAAGCCTTTAATCTAAAAGATTGTGCGATTTTTTTTAAAAGTATTACTATATTATCGTAATTCAGGGTTTCTTTTTTTTTTTTTTTTTTTAGATGAAAATGATTCGAACCTGTAATATCATGGTGCAGGTGTGAGAGGTTTACCACCGATCCAACCTCATCTTGTACCAAAACATTCCGGGATTAAATATTTAAGTATAAGTATTGGTATATTCTATGTTTCCACCAAACTGATTCTGGTTATTGGCTGTCCCAGATTTAACCTATCCGCAACTGGTGCATAGCTCTCCAATGGCTACTCGGCATGTGATCATGTTTGAATAATGAATTAATTAAGCTAATGTTCTTTTAATTAAAAAAGCAATGTAATGCAACTAGATGATATTTTGGTTTTTTAATGATTTCGAAACTTTGACATCACCTCTTAATGGAGAAGTTTGTACACCTCCCACCCTTTCACGGTTATGGTGAGGGGCTCGAGCTCCACCATATGTATTTTATAAATATATATCATGAGTTTTCTCTCGATTTATAAAAGTAATTATCCAGACCATATATGTTTTATTTGATATTGGTATATCCCAACTGTTCTATTGTAATATTTGTAATACTTCAAATATATATATATATATATATATATTAATGATTTCGAAACTCATCACATCTCAAATATTGATTTAATGGTATATCTTTTACACTCACACGATTGAGATCGTAGGTTCTGTAATCGACAAATTACTTTTAAAAAAAATCGTCAAATGTTATTTCTGCCACATAAATTAAAAGCTTTTAATGGAAAATCTTTAGAAATTTCCTATTAAGAAAAATAAATAAATAAAGGAGGTAGATAAGTTATATCAATAAATCGATGTCGAAAGTAATGAATATAATTGGTGAGAAATGTCTTCATATTAGTGGAAACTAACGTAGAGAATTGAGAAAATAGTAATAATAATAAAACTAATTAAAAAGGACGAAAATAATAAATAAAAAAGAGACGGTGGAGAAGCGTAGTGTGTCTCGACCGTCAACTTGGCATATTTGGTACCTGTTTGAGAAAGATTTCGTTGTCTGTAGAGTCTAGACTCTCTTCTCTACTTCTTCTTATTATTTTAATTGTTCAAACTGTGGTAGTTGTGGTTGAGCAGGATAAGAGGACATGGACCCCACTAATCACCTACATGAATATGATGATCATGATCATCGTCATCATCATCATGATCTTCTCTCTCCACCAATCACCATCATCACCACCACCTCACCCTTTCTTTCTCTTCACCTCAACCTTTCTATGTGGCTGTGGTGGTGGGTGGTGGATGCTTTTTTGCTTTGCTTTGCTTTGCTTTCTTTTGATCATATACACTTTTCATTTTCATATTTGGCTTCCTTTTTCACTCTCCTTTTTTGTGTTTTTAGACCCTACAAATTAAAGTCACACCCCTCTTTGACATTACTTCTTCAAAGTCCACACCATATTATAACCACCTGTAAATCATGATTCATGCAAAGTCTTAATCTGGCATTAATTCTTTCATATAAAGTTATAGGAAGAACAAAAAAGGATGAAATATTTTTCGATTGTTAGAATATATATCCTAATGGTCGAAGTAGATTTTAATAAAAGTTGAGATCTTCATAGATATATCGATAAATGATATATCGTTCATTAAAGATATGATATGTGATTACCGGCATGATAAGTTTAGATTTCTTATTACATATCACATTTTTATTGACCAATTATGCTGCTTATTAGATTTTCCAATCTTGATAGGATATAAAGATAAAAATGTGGGGAAAAGTGATCTAGAATAGCTTTCTGTGTGCGATTGGACTGTTTTGAGAATTTCCAAGACAGGCATGTGAGTTTAGAATAGCTAATTGGGGAAGCACGTGTTACTTACTTGTTCTGCTGCTTTTCAAAATAATATATTTTTTTTTTTGTTGTCCCAACTAACATTGAATTTTTCTACGGTCTGTGTTGGGTCCGCACCTTGTTTTTGTCTTTTTGCGACTTTTGTCTTGTGGCCAACACTCACAAGTCACAAGTCTGAATCGATGCATACACTGTACTGTGTGTTAAATGTAAGGCCACTTTGATACACACGATGTTGTGTGGCGGCTAATATTCCATTTCTTTTCTTCTTCTTTTTTTTCACTTTTTTTTTTTTTTTTACTGTTCCCTCTCTTTCATGTTGTAACCAAAATTTGTCCATTCGAATAACGCCACTTTATTCGTATTCATTTATTTGTCTTCCTTCTTTTTCTTCTCCACATTTTCTCCGACATTTATTTATTTTATTTATTAAATGTTATACTGTTATTTAAATTCAGATTTTATTTTTTTTAATTTCCATCCATTGAGATTGCTCTAGATTCTAACATAATCCTTTTTTTTATTTCATAAATTGGTAATTAAAAAAAATTATTGATACAAAGTTTTTAGTGGATTATTAGATAATTCATGACATAACCAAAATGGGTTGTTTCATTTGATAATCACACATTTGATTAATAAGTGAACACTTTTTTTTAAATACAAAATTATGATATAGCATTAATTTGATTAAATAAGAAGTTTATTTGCTAAATAAGAAGTTTATTTGCCACTTGGACGATGGTATGTAAATAAATATTATAAGTTTGTAACCGATATCGAAGCTAAAAAGAGATCAAAATTAAATATAACATTGTCTTTATCATATGATATATTAAGACCGTCGTAATTAAAAATACGGACACAAACCAAACATTGAAAAGGAATGAAATAGAAAAATAAACATTATGTTATTACAATCCAACCTATTAATAATTAATTAAAAGGCTATATAATTTATTTATTTCTATATACTATATATAAAAGAACGGTAAGGCTCTTGAATTATAGCATCTTTTTTATTTTCTTTTAATGTCTTTTGACTTCTTTTTTTTAATATAATTTCTTTATCCTACAAAATTACAAATACAGCCATTAAACTTTATATAATTACTTAATAGATAGTTTTTAGTAAGATTTTAGTTATAGCATCTCCTTTATTTTTTTTTAAAGTGAAATGAGAATACAAGTCTTTGAGTTTGTAGAATTAGTAATAGTAACACAACATGAATTGTATAGTAATTTACATAATTTATCTTAATTTAAAATATCTATATCTATATATCTATATATCTTATACTATATCTAAAAGAGTGGAGTGACTCTTTATTTATAAAGGATTTTCTGTTTGCTTTAGAATCTATATCTATATCTATATACTATATCTAAAAGAGTGAAGTGACTCTTTATTTATAGCATTCTCTTTTTTTTTTTTTTTTATTTCTTTAAAGGATTTTCCATTTGCTTTAAAATCTATATCTATATACTATATATAAAAGTGTGGATGACCACTTGGAATTATAGCATCCTTTTAATTTCTTTAACTACTTTTTTTTTTTCTTTAAAAGTAAAATTACAAATACAACTCCTAAACTTTATATAATTATTTAATAGATAGCTTGTAGTAAGATTTTGGTTATAACATCCCTTATTATTATTTTTTTTTTTGGAAAGTCAAATGACCAATACAGACCTTCGAGTTTGTAGAATTACTTAATAGACATGTCTTAGTAATTATTATGATTTTAGATGGTTATTTGCTAAGAGGCTAGAGGTAATGATATGAACTAGACCCAAATCACTATCTATATTTATACTATATATAAATGTATGATATGTCGGTTCAATTATAGCATCCCTTTTTGTTCTTTTTGTTCTTTTAATTTATTTGCATGTAAAATTATAATTACAACCTTTAAAGTTTATATAATTACTTAATGAACATAGTTTAGTAAGATTTCAATTATAGCATCCCTTAGATTATTGAACGACAATTAACAAATACAACCCTTCAAGTTTGTATAATTACTTAATAGATAGGTCTTAGTAATAGTAACACAACATGGACTATATAGTAACAATTTTTTGTTATTTTAAATTGTAAAATGGGACTGGGGATGAAAATATAATTTTCTATATATTTAATGTGTTGAAAAAGAAAAGGGAATTATACAGGGGTGGAAATGTAATTTATGTTAAACTTTATGACTTTATGGATTATACAATGGATGTGTGTAAAGTGAAATACAATAAAAAAAAAAAGGTTTTGGAAAAAATCCAAGCGGTGATTTCTGGTCAAATAGAAAAATAATTAAAGCATCCACATGAGTTTAAGACTCTTCAAAGTGTTAAATCAATGTAATAACATTTACATGAACTAAAATTATATGTGTTATATTAACATTTATTATTTCTCAAGGATATGTATATTTACAAATATGAAACTCAAATATTGATTTAAACACATGTCTTGTATGTGCTCCAAAACTAGTTTTATAAAAAGGCAACTAGTGAGTCCTTAATTATTTTCTTAATTTCATTTTTTTTCTGTAACTTTTACAAACGTGATCAAAGCGGTCATCAATATTTTAAATTTGTACCAATTTTATCTCTAAACTAAACTTTGTTGTAAATCGATTGAAGAGCAAATGAATAATAAATAATATATATATATATATATATATATATTGATAAAAGGAGAAACCATTACAAAGAGGAAAACAACAATTGGATGGGATCAAAATTCTTGCACAGAGGAGAACGCAGAGAGAGCTAGCTTGTATGCTAAGGAATTTCCAGATTTGGAAATCGCAGAGCATTTACAGCAGCCAGCCTCAAACAACAGAGCCTTGATATCTTTAACAATAAGATTAGAGACCCCAAACAACTGGTTAGAAGTAAAGAGGATAGTATCCATCCAAGAGTAGGAAGACTCGATCGAATCCACCTGCAACTGACAGACACAAGCTAAGGACAATCATTCTCGCAACGCCATCAAGCCACCCACCTCCGTAGAGAAATTACCCCTCAATGTGAGAGACCAAGCTACCAGAACCAGACCTTTGTCATTAATAATGGCAGTACCAATACCTATGTTGTTTGCATCTTTTCGGACAGCCACTGCAATATTTAGCTTGAGTCGGCTTGGAGGAGGAGCTATCCAATCAAAAATGGGGCGACTATGGGGAGAGCTGAACCGAGGAGGAAGAGCAATCCTAGAATTCTGAAATTCCTCTAAAAAAAGATAAAGCCCCAGACGCCACCTGAGCCGAAAATTTTTGCATACCTTAATTTAGGAGAGAGTTCCTGTTTTCCCATATTGCCAAAGAGATGATGCACAATTGTTCAAGCCCTTCCTTTCTAAGATTGAAAGAAGAGAAATAAAAACATCCTATATCCCCTTGAGTGATGAGGATTCAAAAACCAATTTTATAATGAGATTGTTTTATTACTAGTCTTCATTTGTGAAACACATATATTATTATGAAATTAAAGAATCTCATTGCTCTTTAATTAATGTTTATAATTTTCAATGATTATACGTATTATCGTAGATCCTTGATAACCAAAACGATCATGTCAAAACATAAGTATTTTTGGATCTAAGAACTTATAGTTTATAACTGTATAATATGATTCAGATGATAAAGCACACAACTTTTCTATAATGAGTTTCTGGCATGAATCATGCACAGATATTAAACACTCTTATTATTCATAGTCTCAATATGACATTAATAAAGTGATGTCTTTGATCTAAGCATATTTCTTTATATTTTGTTTGAATGATATAAATTATCATTGATACACAATTTAATACCATCTGGTAAGAAGATTGTAGCTCTTCTATAGCCTTTAATCAGATCCACTGGATCTGATATAGAATTAATCTTATATGCTTTTGAACTAATATATTTCTTCATGTTATGCTTGAAGAATATCAAATATCATTGATACATAATTTAGTATTGTTTGATAACAATATCGTAGCTTTTCCAGTGCTTTCTATCATAATTTAGTATGAGTCGTTGCACTATCGGCAAGACATATATATTTTTCCTTTCTGAAATTTTTATGGACATTATTTGTAATGTCATTTTATATCTCATCTGAAATGATAATTTTTGACAGGTTTATCCTATAAACCTTTTCTCATGTCATTTATACGGTGGATATGGTGATCCCACCATTTAATATACATATTGTAAATATCACAATCATGGATTCAGTCATTGTCTGTATATATATATATATATATATATATATATATTGAAAGCATCTACCCCCTTTTATTTTGTTTTTACAATATCAGGCCCAGACTGCCTTTTCTTAATTAACACATTTACTCTCTCTTATCATATTCTACCTAGGCAGTCAAGCAGCCAGACTATTTTCATCGATTCTTAATATTGCTTGTCTATGAGCATTAAGCATGTATAAAATGGATAAAATATTATTTTCAATTTCATTATACGTTAGGATCTTAAATGTCTTTTATGATACTCTACATATCATGTTGGATGTGTAGATCCTTCTTTGAATATTACTCTTCATGAGTATCAAGCATGTATGAAATGGAAATATCATTTCCAATTTCAGTATGCATTATGATCTTAAATCCATTTTATGATACTCGTAACATCCTGTTGGATGTGTAGATGTTTTTTTCTCAAATGAATGATATATAAACATATCTCTTCATATATATGAGATAAAATAAACTTTAAGTTCTGATTTTTCGAACTTCCGGTTCGACCATGAACTTGTAAGTCCATATATAAAATTTAGAAAACTTTAGATTCTGAATAGATTTAAAACCCCAGGTTCCAACTTATGAAATTCATGTATATAACACTGGATCCAGAATTCCAGGTTTTTATCGGTTTTTAAAACCGTGCCAACTTAAATATCATAAATCTAGAAACTTTAAGTTCTGGTTAGTCGATCTAGCCGATCTCA
The DNA here is from genome assembly GCA_035582765.1 of Acer negundo. Lineage (NCBI taxonomy): Eukaryota > Viridiplantae > Streptophyta > Magnoliopsida > Sapindales > Sapindaceae > Acer > Acer negundo. The sequence goes on along the minus strand of CM069239.1, from coordinate 5,742,362 downwards.
TATATTACGTATAAATAAATAATACGAATATTTAAAGAGCATAATAATTAAATCCAAATATATATATATATATATATATGTATGTATGTTCTGTCAACACAGCCATAGTCAATCTCTGTTGACACAGCCGTAGCTATTCTTATATTGCGAATAATTAAATACGAATATTTAAAAAGCAAAATAAATTCAAAACTATAGGTTATGGTAACATAGCATAAGCCGGTCTCATATATTACATAAAAATAAATACTGAATATTTAGACAATTTATCTAGAGACATAACTAGGAATGGCAATGGGCCGGGTTCGGACGGGTTTAGCAAAATTCAAATCCAAACCCGCGAAACTTTGTGTCCACCAAACCCGCCCATGAACCCGTGAAACAAGCGGGTCCACGAGTCAAACCCGCGAACCCCCAAACCCACCAATTTTTTTTTTATATATAAAAATATTTATATATTATTTAAATATAAAAAATATTATAATTTTAAAGAATAAAAATACTTAATAGATTAAAATGTTTGCATTTTATTCTCTATATAATTAAAAAGTTTTTATTAGAGTTTAAATTATATAATATTTTATAATATTACTTAAAATATTATATAATTTTTATTGTTCGCGAGTCACCCGTAGGTTTGTTTTCCAAACCCGAACCCGAACCCGAATCTGCTGGGTTTTTACTTCGTAAATTCACCAACCAAAACCTCTTCAAGCAGGCTGGGTTCGGTCAGGTCTCACGGGTTCAGGTTTAATTGTCGTCCCTAAACACAGTATAAGCCAGTCTGGAGACACAGTATAAGCCAGTTCCGAGACACAGCATAAGCCAGTCTCATATTTTGTATAAAAACAAACGTTGAATGTTTAAACAGTTTATCTGGAGACACAACATAAGCTAGTCCCGAGACACAACATAAGTCAGCCTCATACATCGTAAATAATTAAATCCGAATATTTAAAGAGAATAAATAAATAAATTCAGAACTATATATATGTGTTTTCCGTTGATGGTACAAGCCATATTGTATATAAAAAATATATAGAAATCCAGAATATTGAGATGTAAGTAAATCACTCTCCTGAAGATTCCTTTTACAGTTTTACTTATATACACAAATATCGAGCTATAAGTAAATCACTCACCTGGAGATACTTTTTATTTACATATGATCGTGCTGCTACTCTGTTGTAAATAGATTGAAGAACAAATGAATAATAAATAGTAAAGAGTGAGATAAGTAAAGTAAGAGGGAAGGAAGAGAGACACGAGAAAGAGAGATTATTTTGTTGATTTCACCATTTCAGTAATCAGATATTTACAAAGAAATAGATCATATATATATATATAGGCTCACAAAATGACCACTTGGCCACTTGCCTATTGCATCATCAATTCATCACTTAAGCATTAAGTAAAGCATATTTAATAGCAAAAACAAAGGCAATGGAAAAATTTATGAAATTTATGAAAAAAAAAATTTTGTTCTTCAGGTCAATGGTGACCCGAAAAACAAATTTTTTTTTTTTATAATTTCTTTTTTTATGTATTTATATATTAATTTACACTTCTTATATTTGATTTTAGTAAAGTTTTTTTTTTTTTTTTAATTGATAATCTATATTTAAAATTTTTCAGAATTGAAGAAGACAAATGTGCAATTGGGACGGGTGGTATTGAGGAATTGGGGGCAATACATTATTAAGGGTAGTTTAGTCTTTTAGGGGCAATTTTGCTAACAAAAATCATTTTGAGGGTAGGTTTGCAATTCAGCCCCTCAAATAGGGTATTTTTGCTAAAATCCCTTCTTTTTTGAGAAAATTAAGACTATCAAATCAAAAAATTCTAAAAAATATATTTAAGATAAGTTGAAAAGATATATATATATATATATATATATATGTATATGTGTGTTTGAGATATGCTATACGTATATATACAGGCTAAATATAATTATTTGTTTCAATAAACAAAAGAAAAAATTGATTTATAAAAAATATCTAAAATAAATTATGTCAATCCATTTATTTACCAAAATGTCACTCATCAGATGTAATTAGACGAAAATTGATGGAATGATCATTGATGTAACATTGTTTGTCAAAAATGACCATTTTGAAACCAATTCCCTATCTAGTGGCCATTTTGATAGTCGTGGCATGAGTTGATGGTCAACAAGATAATTATCCCAAGTATAAAACAAAGAACCAATAACACTTCATATAACAAAAACAATTACAAATGATTATAAAAAATAAATTAACAATTAAAAAATATTTGGATAAAAAAAAAAAAAAAAAAAAGTCATCGTGTACGAGGCCTAAAAACGCCAAACACTAAAACCAACAACTGAGAGCCAATATATATATATATATGAAATTCAACCTAATTGGTTTTGCTTTTGCCCCGTAATTTTTATTGGGCATATTTTGAAAGTTTATTTGTCAACCCAGTAAAAAAAAGTTTCGAAATAATTTATGTTATCGCATATAACCTCTTCGCAGAGCTGGTAATGCACATTCTTTTTACATAAGTGATGATGAGTTTAAATCTCACTATACATATTTTATAAGTATGTGTATGAAGTTTTATCTCCAGGTTATAGAAATAGTTATAGTTATCTCCCGTTATGGGAGTAGATATCGTGCCCTAAATATATTGTTTGATTTCGACAGGTCGCGACAGTTCTATTGTAATATTTCTTATAACACTTAAAAAAATATATATATTAAATCAAAAGCTAATAAATATTATTTTTCTGTAGTTTTTCTTTATTAAGAAAAATATATGTTTAATTGCAATACTATAAAGCAAGCGCATTTTTTTTATCTTTTGGTTTAAGACAAAAATAGATCGAAAGATGCTAAATTTAATAAAATTTCTCTCTTTTTTTAATAATTTGTTGGATGCCATTTAAAATTTCTTAAAAAAATTCCATTGAAATTTACAGAAATCTTTTTCAGAATTTCTTGGATTCATCATAAATCTCCTTTAAATTAAAAATTAAAAATTTTAAAAAAAAATTTAAAAAAAAAAAAAAAAAAAAAAAACCTTAAAAGCATTATAGTTATATTTTTAATATTTTATCATATTAAACCCGTTACCTTTAAATGACCCACTTATAAAAGTGGGAGAGTCCAACTTTAATTTCTATATTAAAATCAAGTGATTCGTTTACTTTTACTTAAATTACTGAGGAAAGACAAATGATTGGGATTAAAGGAGATCTCTTCAACAACTACCTCAGGTCCTCAACTATAAAATTATGAATAATATAATGATTATTAAAATTGTAAATTATATGACGAGATAAGATTGGTACAGTAGTAAACCCCTTAAACCTGCATTTATTCATAATAGGTAGTTTAAAAGGATCTTCCATTTATTCATCAAATGTTATATATTATTCAATATTTATTAAAAAAAATTAAAGTTTTTTTATAAATAAATTTACCTATTTACCCTAATTAGTTCATTAACTAATTTCTAACTGTCAGGATATTCGTTAACCCTGGTTAATTTTTGAACACATGACAATATGTTGGGATTAGGGTAATACTCACTTCCAAGGCTCTAATAGGGGATGAGCAAAAATGAATTTAACCTTTTTTTTTTTTTTTCTTGGATACTTATGGTCAAATACTCATGGAATCATTAATTGTTTATTGGCATCATATAATTCAAGAAAACAATTTTATTTTTTTTCCTTCAAAACCTCTTGTTCATATTTATCATCAAAAAGTGCAATTCGATTATATCTATTTAACAGATGTCTGCTAATCCGAATAAGCATTTTAATAGTTATCTCAAACACCTGCAAAATTTCTTCTAAAAAAATACTTCACATTACATAAATAAAAAATGTATGTATTTCAACATTATAATTTTATATGTCAATTTGAATCCAAAGTCATGTTATGACAATTGACAATTATAGATAAACAGCATTATAGAAAGAAAAAAAGAAAAATCAAGATTGTGTATGTAAAATCATGAAATCATAATTGGTTTGACATTAGAGACGGGTGTGGACGATTGAAAGATGAGTTGCGTCTCATATCCATATGTTATATGTATTCTCAAAAGGATAAGTAGATGATGACTTTATCCGGGAATCGTTATTAGCCATTCAATCAATCTCTTGAAACTCCAAATTTCAAATGGGATATTGTCTGGTGGGTGATTGCCAAACAATACACTAAAGACAACAAGCATATAAATTGACAACATTAGATCCGTCCAAGTGGGTGGCTGTTATGAACTGATCACCATAAAAGTGTCATATTAAGATAGCTTTTGTCTTTTTTTTTCCGTATAATCCGAATATGTCTGAATTTAATCCGATTGATTGCTATCGGAATATATTTTAACTTAAATATAATTGAAAAAAATAAAGATTCATTATCACTAAATCTCTGCAGTCTGCATCAGAAATAAAAGCATGCAAAATCTTTTAATTGAGCACTGTCCAACATAGATAACGCAGTGGCACGCATTTTTTAGCAGAAGACGCCACTTTTACTAGCTACGATGTCGACTCTTCAAGCCTAGACCTACTTGGCTACTTTGCCTTGGACTGGACCACTGGAGTGTAGACACGACTTGAAGAAGAGGTAGAAGAAGAAGAAGAAGAGGAGGGAGGACAGTTAACGCAGTCCGCCTTATCTAGTTATCTGAACTTGCCTGGAATCTAGAAACCAAATCAACCACGAATCTCCCATCACTACCTCTACGGTCCCGAATCAAGTAAGAAAATATTAATCAAGTAAGAAAATATTAATATTTGATCAAAATATCTTCGATATTTTTTAAATCGTAGAAGGATCGATATCATAAATATCATTCAACATCTCAATGTTTTAAAGGTAATGAGATATTTCTGTTATTTCTATTGAAAATTTCAAAATTTTGAATCTTATAATTTCATGTAATCCTATATTTACTTTTTTAATTCCAATATGTATATATAGTCGATCAATACATATACTCCTTAACATAATAAATCTCATTAACTTGTGTCTTCAATTCAAAAATAAAATGTCACTATTCAAAAATTAAATAACATTTTTCATTTTAATGGTGGATTTTTACTATATGCAAGAAATTTCATTAATAAAAATAAAATGTACGCAGAGTAGAAATTATCATATTAATAACAATTTTGTTAATTTAAAACAACTACAATTCAATTATTTACCTTAAATCCTAAATTGGTGGATATTGTGGAGGGGAAAAGTTGAGATCTTCTCATAGTCTTACTTTTTCCTACTTTATTTTTATTTTTAGGAGTAATCGAGTTTGAATCAAATATGAAAACACTTGCATACATACAAGAGGGAAAAGAAAAACAAAACTTGACCATATAATGTTTTTATCTTTACTACAAGAGAATCCTCAAGGTGCTACCTAATAGAATTTTAATTATTTTGAGTTATATATATCGGTCTCATTCCTATTAGGACATCTTTATATAAGGATATTGAAGATGAGCCACTCATTTATAAAAGTGATTTGACAAATGCATACATACCAAGTCAAAGTATGTAAAACGAGCGGCTCACATTCAATGTCCTTATATAATTCTATCAGGACATCTTCATAGGAAAATTTCCGTATATATATATATATATATAAATATACACACATATATATATATATATATTTAAATGCTTGGCTGGACCCAACCATCATTGATTTCGCCATTTGTTGCGGATAAAGTGACAGTGAAAAAAAATACATCTTAGCCGTCCATGTACTTCAATGTTGATGTGTCATGAGATCAATAAAGGTGGAGAGATGATCCTTATCTATTATTGACACCGTAGAATTGAGTATGTATATCAATTATGACCTTTCCCTAGTATGAGAGGACCGAGAAGGACGCATCTCTGGTGTACCAGTTATCGTGCCCACGGTTAACGATGGGTAACCAAGTGCGGAGCAGATAACTATTGAAAGCATTTAAGTAGTAAGCCCACCCCAAGATGAGTGCTCTCCTATTTTGACTTCCCCAGCCGAGATAGCGACGAGTTCTCTGCCTCTGCAGTGATGGAACGACAGAAGTTTAGAGAATTCAAGAAAAGGTCACAGTGAGACGAGTCGTTTATCATTATGATAGGTGTCAAGTGGAAGTGCAATGATGTATGCAACTGAGGCTTCCTAACAGATCGGTACACTTGAACATTGTTCCTATATGATCTGATCAATTCGATCAAGCATTCACCATCTATTTTCATTGTTCAACTCTTTGACAACATGAAAATGTCAAAAGCTTTGCCCTTCCTCTCTATCAGATGGAAGGGCAAAGACATTTGGCGTCCCCTCCAGTCAAGAATTGGGGCGTCACAATCACTCTGTATCACAGAAGTTGAATCACGCTGTCTGCATTGATATACTAACGATTTAAAAAAGAAGAAAACAAATCATAAACACTTGAAAACTATATGGATATCTCAAGCACGGAGCATGTGCATCAGTGCATGTTTTAAATTTACATTTTAGCATAATAACGAGGAGACTCGAGTCAAGGCACATAATATGAAATGCTAACTCTCATGGGCTTGGGCCCTTTGAAATGGTCCAGAACCCCATCGGCCCAAAAGTCAGATTTAAAAGTAAAGAAATATAAATAATAAATAAACATTTTTTGTAAAGGAAAATAATAAAGAAACTTGGTAAATACGTTTCAATTTTTTAATTTTGTATAACCTATACCCCGAAACCAAAACCTACGGAAAAATATCTGACTCAAGTTCATGAATGATCAACTATCAAGAAACAACGATGAAAATGACAATCGACAAGTATGATCAAATTGGATATCAGACCATTTTTAAAGGAATCATAACTCATAACAAACAAATCCAATGCCCAGAACAGAATATCTAAATGATTACCGTAGAGCCATAGACCATACAAGTATACAACATCAAATTCCTGCCACCTCAATATCTACCAAGTACCAAGTATTCTATATATGCATTTATATTGAAGCTTTGAAAAAAAAAAAAAAAAAAAAACAAACAAACAAATTTTCATTCCAATGGAAGCGGGAAGTATGTTGAATAGCGTAATTCCATGGAAACCCAAACGCTCACTCTTTCTTAAACCCTCTAACTTCCCGCGCTTAGTCAGGGCTTCTTCAAATCCACAATCGCAGGTTCACTAATATCCCTCTCAATTCGCTCTCTATCTTTTTGATTGTATTCAAATCGTATCATCAACACACCAATCGATTAATTTTTTCTTCAGGAACAAAAGAGAGGTTACAGAGGACCAAAGCCGACCAAAGATTGGGTGGCGGATTGGGTGAGGAACAACGACGACGCCGTTCGTAGCTTGCCGATTTATGTTGGCGGAGCGTCTCTGTTGGCTGTGCTCTTTAACCGCACCGTTTCGGGCATAGCTCCAGTCGCCGACGCCAGTAGGTAATAATAATGCTTCTTCATTGATAGACAATGCAATCGCCGTTACTCGCTAGTGCTTTGAAAGATCATTTTGTTTGTCACTCAATTTTGGTTAATTGTTTTTGTTATTTATATGGAGTGTTTGTTGCTACCTAATGTATGATTCTGTGGCAATTGTAGAGTATCGTTGTTGAAATGATTTAAGATGCTTATTTTCTTGCACAATTGTGTTTTATTGCATTTGCAGTTCTCAATCTAGAGCGGATTTGTTGACTCTTAGTTTGGCTGTGACCAATATATTAACTGGTCTGGTTTGGTTGTCCATCCGGCCAAAGTCCATCTCTGTGGTAAGAGCCAACATTACACTTTCCGATTATGTTTCTCTAACACACGCACTCACAAAGATTTTGATACACAAGATTTAGATGATTAGTTTAGTAAATTGTTCTTTTAATAATAATGAAAAAATAAATAAATTCCAGAGTGTGATTTCAATAAATAAAGTAAATTTTATTATTTCAGGTGAATCCCGAAGGTGTGGAATGTCGAAATATATGCTCTCGCCTTCCTGACTTAGTGGTTTCTGAGCTATTATGGTACTGAAAAATGTTTTACTTTTCTCATTCTATTAGTTGGATTGATGGATTTTCATAGGCTGCTTTTAAGCTGCATGCAATGTTGAAAAATGATGTAGCGATTATCTCACTTCTAGTTTCAACCCAAATAATGTGCATCCATCTTGGATGTTCATAAAATTGCATAGATGTCTTTCTTTATTTTCTTCGAAATGATGCAAAACTGATTTAAAATATATATGTGTTGGATGTTTCTAACTCTGGCACTGTTAGGAAAATGAGGGATAGAAATTTGAAAGCTTTTATTATTTGGTAATTGGAATTAACCATGGTCTTTAGACACCAGCTAAAATATTGCTTTACTTGCCTCTTAGAAGATTTGTTTTTTTTTTTTAAAATTGTAAGAACAACATCTTAGCTTCATTATGTACAGCCTAACCATTGGTTAGTGCTTTTATTGCTTATTCCCAGGGCATGGGAATCTCTGTCAACTGTGACGTGCTGTAGGTCACTAGTTGTCATTTATGATAGCAATTGTATCCTTCAAATTGGCATGGCAGCTGAATCTGGCAATGATGATGAATATGTTACTGTGGATGCCAGTAAGTTGATGCAAGGATCAGTGTATCAAGGTGTTATGAGATCTGGATCCCGTAAGTAATTCATCAGGATTTATGTTGAATATAGTTGTTTACAGCCATTTTAGTATGTTATAATCTTAAGAAGATGCATGTCAAAGAAGTGATTTTATCTTGATGGGCATCTTTGATATATATCATTTGCAGAGAGTTACTTAGCCAACCTACTACTTTACCCTGGGAGGTCCGAGTTATCATTCTTGCCCTCAAATACACAGGTGATCATGCTTACTTTTTCTCAAATAATTTGACTTCCTTTTCTCTTTAGTGGAGAATTAAGAGTCCTTAAATGTACTTCATATTAGTAGGTAATAATCTTTTTGCTTATCTAATTATCTTCTAATGTGCTGGGTTTTTTTTTCTCCATATTATATCAGCAATTTTATTTGCACTAGTGATTTATGGCATGCTTTATTTTTGAGCTTGAACGGTGATGAAATTGGTATTATATTTTTCATTTTTAAATAATTCAACAGTGTTTAAGAAAAGGAAAGTATCTAAAATGGTATACTTAAGTGTTTACATGTTAATATTCACTTCTATTTTGATGCATCTTTCAGGTTTAAACCTTATTGGAAAAAGCAATTTTGAAAATTTTCGGATTTTCGATTATTGTGTTTTCGTACATTCCCATATGATCAAAACTTCTAGAGGAACATCTATCAAGAGTGCTTGTGTTCTATAACTCATAATCCTTAATTCTTTAACCTTTCAAAGAAGCGTGGTTGACTCTGACTTGGTGCTTACTATCATGTTCTTGTCTCCTGACAATAGTAAATAAACATTTCAACAATTTCATAACACCATTCCGTTTGATGCTAATCTTGCTTTCCTCCTTATCATTCAAAAGGAGTTTGGTTGGTAGAAAATCCATTTTACTGGACCGAAAGCAGCCTCAAACGTTATGCTATAGTAAATGGAAAATTTCTATCCCTATCAGAATTTAAATGTGTCCTCACTTTAAATATCCGTGTTTATAATTACTTTGTGGAGAGACTTTTTCTATTACATTTGTGATTTGCGATCTTGTATGAATTTTTATTACTGCTTTGCACAAATTGTTGTCTGCAGTAATTGATTGTAGATACTCTTACCAAAGAACATGAAAGAAAATTTTAAAAATAAAGAAATAGAAGGATTGCTGAAACTATTTTTACTTTGGTAGGCAGTGATCTTGCAGCCACTTGGAGACAAAGGAATTGCTATAATTGGTGGAGACACCATCAGGGGTTTCACAACTTCTGACCAGGTGCTTCTGCAATTTCAAATTTTCATCATTGTCACTTCTCCACAGATTAGATTGCTTTCTATTTTGTATTTCAGTTTTTCCTTTCCTTATTATGAGGTCTGGAACCCTGATCTTTAGTACAAATCTATATAAGTTATTGCTTTTTCACACATTTAGAACCAAAAGGATATGTGTTCCCTATTTCTTTGGAGCTTGGACTGCATTTATAAGAATAAGCATTTTGCCTCGAAACTTTGCAGTGGTTGTCTGTAGCGCAAATTAATCTCTAGGTAGTGTCTTAGAATTTCTATTTTCAGGCTTGGATTGCATTTATTGGAGAGAAGCTGGATGCCGCACTTTCAAAATATGCTGATGCAGTTCCATTGGTGGTGCAAGATGGCATTTGAAACTGACCAAAATAAGTTAAGTCATGCATGTGTGCAAAACATGTGTCACAAACTTCAGAAAAGGTAACTTCATTCTTTTAAATGCATATTATTATAATTAAAATGAATTTCCAAATTCCGAGTTATCCGCTCTCTCAGTTCCCCAAGCGGGATGCTTTTTGTTGTATCATGTCAAACATAGAATGGCAAAAGCGTATAAATCACCCTCTCCCTAATACTTTAACTTTAAACTCTTGGATTGCATGTTTTTGAATCTCCTTGATTGCCTTTTCGTCAATAGAAATTCTATACTCATACAACTTTAGAAGTACTGAGGGCAAGTGTGATGAGATGAATTGCTAACAAAGATTATACAATTTAATGGAAATTAATAATACTTTGGTACTTAATATAAGTGCCAAATTGTCAGGTTGTAAGAGAGAAACCAGAGTTTCTGATTCAGTCTCAGGCACTGGCACAACCAAATATTGAATTAATAAATGTACAAATAACTTTGAAGAATTATAAATTTTGAGTCTGTAAAACAAAGAATGGAACCTGCGTCCTGTAACGTTTTTCATAGTTGTTTTTGTTTTTGTTTTTCAAAAATAAAAACGAAAATGAAAACAGTGTTTTTGGTTTCAGTTTCGAAATCTAAATACGCGTCTGGTAGCATATCTTGAAAGCTAGATTCCGAATATGAAAATGTAAAAAACGTGTCTGGTATGATTTTACATGTCAAAATTAATGAGTTGAATTGTATTGTCCATGTTATCCTAACAAATATGACATATTTACATGATAAACACTCATGTATGCTCTTTTGTGTCTTCAACTACAAAAGGAAATCAGAGCTTGTTTTACATAATTTTTTGCTCCTTTCTTCTTACAAGTCTCTAAACAAATTAAAAATGGCAGAAAATACCTTCGTCTAATTCATCAATTAAAACTACAAATTCTAATTGTGATCTATTACAAAATCTAATAATTTAAAATAAAACCTAGAAATCTTCTTAATCTATCTCAACCCAAACCGATTCTTCTCTCTCAACCTAGAAATCTCTTAACTCTAACCCTAACAAACACTACACTAACCCTAAAAAGGAAAAAATGAAACCAGTTTTGGATGATGGATCTATTCCCCTTCTCTCTCGGCGGTCTCCTCAGGTAAAAACCCAGTTCTGGACAAACCTAATTGTGTATGTGTGTGTGAGAGAGAGAGAGAGAGAGAGAGAGAGAGAGAGAGAGAGAGGTTGGGTTTTTTCGAGGGGGTTGGTGGAAAACGGGTTTTGGTGATTGGGCTTGTAATCGTGGTGACCGCCGGCGACGAGATCGAGCGCCGATGACGTTGAATTGGGGTTCGATATTGTTTTGTAAGAAGAAGAGAGAAGCAAAGGAAGAAGAAGAACAGTGATAATGAAGAAGAGAGAAGGAGAGGAAGAAGAAGAGACGTGGTCCGGAAGAAAGAAGAAGTAAAAAAGAAAAAAAAAATGGAGTTTTTTATTTAAAGTGAAAAACAAAACGAAAAACAAAAAGAAAAACATCTAAAACTTGTTTTGGAAATTTTTCATATTTAACACTGATGTTGTTGTTGTTTTTGTTTTTGTTTTTGTTTTTGTTTTAAAAATAAATTGAAAAACAAAATGAAAAACGGTAACGAATGCGTATTCGAAATCGGATTTGAAAAACAAAAACCAAAACACCCTTATAAAAGGGTACCGGACGCAGCCTAACTTTCATGTCCTGGTCAAATTAAATTCTTAGATTTATGCAAAGGAGTAAAATTCTGAAAACCATGTTTCTCCTCAACTAACTACATGATTTAAGTTCCCTCCTTACATGAGAGATACAAGTGTATGTCTGTAAAGCTGAAAAGATGATTAAGAGGTAGAAAACACGTCCAGGTTAACTAGGAGCCTTGCCTGGCATTATTTATTTATCGTCTCCTTTACAGTCTTCTTAGTAATTAATTTATCTATTTTCCCTTTCTATATGCCGTCAAGCTGATGTCGCATCCTCTCTACGGTTTAACTAATGAGATCAAGTTCCTGTCAGCTAATGTGATTTGGTGGTTTATTTTCTAGTGGATGCAATTAGTATAGTTGTTAGGACTATATTGCAACTAAGGTTCTCTCTCTACATATAAATTTTAAAGGTTTCTGGCTTCCTTTTTTCCTTTTTGATCCACTTAGGTTTCTCAACTAGTGTATTCTGCAAGGGGAGAAGGACTATAAAGAACGAGATCCTTTACGATGCAAGGCAATTCAACTACTACAGCTGGTTTTTAGTTATAGGTTGTCCATAATTATATTATTTCATTGATCAGTTTTGTGTCGAATGCATTCTTCGAGTATGGTCATAATTCACTGCCACTTTCAGTTTTGACGATAACTTGATAAATTATATAGTATGACTGTAAATGTGTTATCACTTTAAATCCAGCTTTTTTGTAACAGCATGTAACCCTGTTCAAGTTTCTTGTACTTAATTTCTTTCGGAGGATCTTTTCGTTAGATGTAGTTCGAATGATCTATAAGGAAACTAGCTAGACAAAACAAACATTGTAAGTTGTAGGTTTCTGTCACTCTTTTCTGAGTTTAAACTTGCCAAATAGGTTTCCTTTGATAAGAAATATGTAGATACAGGATAGGATATTAAAGCCTATAGATCATCCTGTTTGGAAAAAAAATGTAAAACTCAGTTCATTAACACAAATTAGACAGGAGTAATGAATCAATAAATCCTTCAATAAGCATTACAACAACAAAGGACAAAAGGAAAAAAGAAAAATCATATTTTTTGCTGTCACGAATTTACATCAGTGTGAGAACCCTATGGCCTATACTCAATTCATCTCATGCCTAGAAACAAAATTATAAGATACAAAAAGAAAAAAAAAAAATAATGAAAAGAATGAATAGCTGGTTGTGTGATTCCTCTGTTTTACATTGGCACCAAAAGGCAAGCACACACCCTATTTGTCTTTGTTACAGGTGAGGCCTCTCCCACGGCAGGGATCCGGTCACAGGATCAGCAAAATTAGCTAAAACAAGGTCCCTGAGGCCAGTGTCCCAAACCTCACAGAACTGCAGCCGCCAATTGGGTGGTTCGATGGCCTCAGTCCCTAGCCCGGGTGCCCTGTCCTTTGATCCTGTGTTTTGGTTCTCTTGCCAATCAACGACATAGGTAGCAACTCTTCTAAAGAACTTGGCTTGAAATGTCTCCCACACTTGGTATTTGTAGTGGTTTATTATAGCAGTGCTTTCTGGCAGATTCAGGTATCTATATCCCTCTCTCAGCCTAAAATGGTGCACCACATTGAGAAGGGTAGTGTTGAGCAAGTCTGGGCGCACAATAGACTTGTGCCGTTCAGGGCTTTGAAGGCGGCAAGTATAACCAACAGTCACCCCTTGCAACGGATGCGAGCTCAACCCAGACGGACCAAAGCTATGACAAGAAGTTCTGATTTCTGCGATTGTCTCCGAAGATGAAAAATTAGTTACCAGTGTTCGTAATGAATTTTGACCCGATAGACCAAGTCTGTGGTCACGAGGGAAGTAGAAGAACTCATCAACATCAAAGAACCCTACCCATCTGCATTCATTTCTAGCTCTTAAAGCACAATGTGAAAAACCTGCTTCCTGGGTTTTAATCCAGGGCCAATTGTGCCTACTAACATTGTAGTCTTGCAGGTTGAGCTCTTCAATCGCTTCTCGAATTCCATCATCGCTGTTGTTATCGTAGATGAACCACCGTTCAACCCCAAGCCAGGCATGGTATGTAATCCACTCTCGAAGCGAAGATGCCTGGTTCCAGAGCATGGTACACGCACAAAGCTCATACTTCTTCCGATTACTCTTCTGCTCATAGTTCTTCCAATTACTCTTCTGCTCATACGTCCTCCTGACCCGAGGATTGTGAATTCTAGCCACAGAAGGTATAGGCACATAATCTCTATACATTCTCCGATTCCTCCTCTGTCCAAGGGACCTATGATTCCGAATCCTAACCACAGAATTCATTGCATTATGATCTCCTTGAACTCTGTAATTGGCATTAACGATTGTAACACGAATCCCATGAGCTTTCACTGGATTTTTTCTTATACTACGCGGCAACAAACACCTAACAACTTCTTGTGCAGCTGCCACTGCTTCAGTCACGAGCGTGAATCCTTCGTCCTTCTCCAAATTCCCTAACCCAAACTGGCATCGGAAGAACCTATGATCGGATACTCTATGCGGACGGAGATTCAATCCTTTGACAAACACAACCGTTGTGTTTCCATCCAGTACAGCTGCATAAGCCATTCTCTCCCAAGAATGAACCGTCCGATTATCCTGCAAACTCCAGCCGTGCTTCCCAGCCGCCACCACCGCATCTCTTCCACGCCTCCGCAAGTCAACAGTAGCTGAATAATTGGTAGGCGGAAGTGGGCATCTCGCTATCCATCTAAACTCATCGTACTCATCAATGGAAACCAAAGGTCGTACTTGAACTCGAACATCATCATTAGCAGAAGCATTCAAGACTTTGTAGTAAACACAGTCCAAAGCATCAGTTCTTTCAATTCTATTAGAGACCATCAACAAAACATGGTCAGGAAACAACACCCTCTCATCTACTCTCAAAGGCAAAAAATGAAATAATCCCCTGTTAATAGAATCTTGTACAGAAACAGAATTTCTCGATAAAAGCGACAGTGTCGACACACCCAAAACGGGCTTGAACGAGACGGTCCTAATAGGTAACCGATCTGTAGACAAGAACAACAAAAATACTAGAAAACACGAGCACAAGATTACAGACCTTACAGACAAGTACTGTGCGCGTGAGTAGGCTCTATAACTACGCTTTCGCTTCCACCTCTGCTCTGAATTCATACTCTGTTTTTTCTTCTTTTTCTTTTTGGTTCTAGAAAATCAAAGAATCTGAACAAGAAGAACAAAAGAGAAAGTGGGTTTGTACAGGACTCAGATCTAGATGAGGGTTTTAGTTTAGCAACTCAAAAGTGAGACTCAAGAGACGGATAGAAGTTGCAGATCTGGTCACCGACAGCGTTTTTATGAGTTCTCTCCAAGCTTTTTGGTTTTGAGAAGTGAAGAATATAAATAAATTCATATATAATTTAAGTTGGAGAAACGCGTTTAATAGCTAGCTGCCTAGCTCTGCCTGCCGTGAATGGCTGACCAGTGAAAGTATAGACAATAAACTAGAGAGATAGGAGCAACTATAGCCGGTGGAGGTGATTGTAACGGGTATTAATTAATTAATTAATTAATTAATTAATTAATTAATTAAGATTAAAGTGGATGAATAGTTGTTTACATTAATATATTATAGATGATTGTGTTTTTTGTATTCTAAACTGTAAAGATGGTGACATGAGGTGGACTTATTAGTTTAATTTTTTTCTTTTCTTTTCTTTTCTTTTCTTTTTGTTAGTTTATTTATGATTTGCTTTAACCTTGTGTGAGTGAGACACTTGTAATTATGTAATACATTGCTGTATTTGTTTTTTTTAGATTCAAAGCAGCTTCTAATATGCTTTTCCTAAAGAGTTCGTCTTCCACTTTTATTTTACCTTTATTTGTTATTTTTTATTTTTTATTTTTTTTCTTCTTCTTCTTCTTCTTTTTAACATGACATAAATTAGATGGATGTGAGAGAAGATCAATTGGGTCAAAAGTCCGTCACTCGGAATGCAATTCTCATCATGGGGATGACTAATTCCACATTTTGTTTCCACATTTTATCAGATTAACGGGTAAATACGAAACTCAAACCTCTATCATAAAAGTTAATGGTGAATGGTCAACCATTTTGTTAAAAATGGTTGTAATTCATGCTTATGGTTAGAATAATAAATTACGTTTATTATGATATGTTTGTCTATTTGAAATACCTTTGTACAACTTTTATACATTAACTAATGAATTTTATTTGAGATTTTGCTATTATATGGGAACCATAAATATATAAAGTTGCTAGTAGATTAACTATTACAATTTTGGGGTTTTAGGTGACGGGATTGACTCTAAGTTTATAATCCACGATCTTATTGATATATATATGAAGACATACCAATACTACCAAATCAACTCATCTCGTCAATTGTTAGTAAATATTTCACTGCCTATTTACAATTTTATCCATTTTTATTCTAACTATAGGTTTTTTTAAAAAAAATATGTATATAACTGTTTTATTTCCTACTTATGAGATGGTAGTAACGTGCACATCACCTTCTAGTACAGGTAATTGAAAATTTTCTTTACACGTTAGTTGTTTAAAGTTCGAATCCAACCGTACACATTTTAAAAAGTATATATGGAAAGTTTTCTTCCTGTTCTAACAGTTATAATACTTGACCTAATCTCATTCGTTGAAAAATCCATAAGGTGATGGATTGCCAACTTGCGGTTGTTTGGAGTGAGAGAGAGGGGGGGTTCTTGGAAAGTGCCAAGATAAGGTTTGGTTTTGGTTTCTATTTTTTGTTTTTTTGCTTTACAAAAGTAAAAATGGTTGGCCTTTCACTTTATTTTTATTTTATTCTTCGTTTGAAAAAGCTTGAAGGTTGTCATTGTTTGTTATGTTTGTATAATTGTAAACTAGACCTTTGATGTATGCCTTTTCCATATCTTATCTCCAACTGTTGAATTATTGAATCTATCACATTATAATTTGTATTATTGTGTCGTTTTCTTTGTCAATTAGGATGATTAATCAAATTAAATGTTCAAAAAATATCTCTTAATATTTTAAGAAAATCAATCAAAAAAATATATTACATAGTGTGCTCTAAAATTATCCTTATCAATTTTTTTTATAATATATAAAATTGAAATTTACACTTTCAATATCTAAAGAATATTTGATGTCATATTTCAAAACAATTCTCTAGAATTTGGTATTACTTTTGCTTTTATATATAAATATAGTATAAGACTTTTAGGTGTTCACTAAATTCTACTGTTCTAGAAATGCATACAAATCTTTCGGTTTTAATATTCAAGATTGTTTTTTCTCAGTAAATCACCTCTGAGTAGAGATGGTAGTGCACCTCTCTTCCACATTTGGTGGTCAAGGGTTCGAATCTCGCCATACGTATTTTATAAAAATGTGTGATTGAATAATATTTATTATTTGTTTTCAAATTCATATAAAAGAAGCATTTACAATATGTTGAACCGAATAAATTCAAATTGTTCACATTCAATATGTACTAACTTAAAATTTTTTATATATATATAATATTGGAATGTGAGAAACGGTCAACCGCAGAAGAGGCAATTTCTAGGTACAGAGAGAAGAGCTTTTAATAATATATAAAATGTTGTCCAAATAATTGTTTGCAGTTTGCGTGAAGGAAAGAAAAAAAAGAAAGAAACCAATTATTGAAGAGCTGTCGAAGAGAATAGAGACGACCCTGTAAGTGCAAAACACGCAATTAGCCTGATAAACCATGTACATGTCCATGTCCATGTGCTCTCTCCACCTGTTTAATCCAATACTCCTCCTTCCTTTTATTTGTTTTGGTCACATACCATTTATATTTCTATATATTTTCAATCATTGCATCTTCTTTTGAATTTGTCAAAGTAGTTAGAATTTTTAATTTTTAAAAATGGTGGATGGAGCCAACTTTATAGAGTTTTAAAAGTAGTCTGAATTTTATGGAGTTAATGGTCTGATCATTTTGGTTTCTTGCATCTATTTGGTTCCAACTACCCAAAATTTTGGTTTAAGGAATAAACGAATATCAATTATAGTACCTAACTAGTAACTACCGATTTAAGGTTCATATCAAATTTGGGTAGGGGCTTCATTTTCCATTTGTCAGATTATGGTGGGGAGTTACACACATACATACATACATACATATATATATATATATATATATCACTTTCAAGTGAGTGATTCCTTATTTTAATTCTGGTCCATACCTTGATAAAATCACATCAATTTGTATGAATTTTGAAATGAATTTTTTTGTGGACCGTAAATTAATTCATTGAAATATATCTATAAATAGAATTTGGGAGTTTTTTAATCACTAGAACTAGTTTTTTTAATTTTCCTATATATCTCTCATGTTTCTAATGCCTTTATATTTAACAAAATAAGGATAAATAGTTTTATTGTTTGAAAAATTCTCAAATTTTATTTATAGTTATGTTTCAATGAACTTACACTAGGGTAAGCCGAAACTCTAAAGGATTACTTTCTTGATTTGCACAATTCCCGTCATTATCGCGGTCTGGACGGCGTGTCACCTCTGGAATCCACCGATGTGGGTGCTGTGGCTGATGCTTTATGTCCACACGGCATGTCTCCTCTGGAATCCAGTGATGTGTGTGCTACGACTGGTTCTCTATGTCCACACCACGCCTACTGTCGAGATTCAATTCTCAAACTGGTTTTAAACTTCACAAACCCAACAATATATATATATATATATAATACTTCTCTAATCGGGACTGTCCTGACTTTATAAATTAAAGATGTCCAACCACAGCCACACATTCATATTGGGTGTGAATATTTGTTAATGTGGGGCTGTGGGTCCCACTGTGAATGTGGGGCTACGATTGGACGTCCTAAATTATAAAGTCATAACGGTCCCGATTAAAGAAATATTATATATATATATATATAAACTATACATATTTTGGTAGCGACCAGTGATTCACCATTCGGATATCTATTTTTATAATTAGAGAATTTTACTCCCAAGATATCATATTTTTATAATATGGAAGAGGATATATACACCACAAGTAATAAGTAAGATGTCCGTATTTAAACATTATCTATAAAATTAGATTTTGTTAAAATATAAGAATAACGAATTCACATCATTCCGTAATTCGTCATCCCAATATTAATTAGCAAATACTCCAGTCACAGCAGTTCGTAATTTTTACAACCGATGTCATTAAGAGGATGCGTAAATAAAGAATAACACTCCTAGATCAAGACGTGATGTGTGCAGTAGAAGATATACTCTGAATTCGTTTTCAAATGCAGTAGAAGATTGAAGAATGAAGTAGATGCTCTGAATTCATTTTCAAAAACGAAAAAAAAAAACTGTAGTTAGAAATTGAAATTGTAACAACATGATTATAAATTTATAATTGATAATGACATAACACACAATCTATTCAGGTGAGGACCGTGAGGTAATGATGATATTTATACTTTATTATTATGCTCTTTCTCTCTAGACTTCTTTTAACATTAATTATTTCATTAAATCAATTTACAATTTTTATTTTTATAACGAGGAACGCACATAGCATGGATGGTGATTGGTGTGGTGGCTGCTGCTGTTGACGTGGTGGATTTGGGTTTTTTTCAGAGCAGTTGTGATATGACTTTCAAAGTCTATTTTGTGCGTCCACGTTTTCACATTTGAAAAATCTTCCCACACCTATTACCAAATTACGAATCATGCATATATATATATATATATATATATATATTTTTATTTTATTTTTGATGCAACTTTTTTTTAATTTATTGGATTATAACAATTGGAATGGATTACAACAACAACTGCGACCTTACGAGGTTGAGACTCGATTACAAACACAACCTAGACAGAAGCTCACACAAATGGGATGACGACACCCACACAAAGGTGGGACACAAGCCACACAACTAGTGGGACAACATCCACCCATTAGTGGACCAAGAAAAATTACATATACAAATACATGTCATGGCACTCGAACCGTGATGATGGAGGGCTCCAATGAAAGGTCCTACCACCTTGGCAATAGGCTTGGCCTATTTTTGACGCAACTATGTCCTGCCAAAGTAAGTAAGTAACCCATCCCATCCAATGTAGTTACTATCGAATCTTAATTTTTAAAACAATAATATGCTTAGCTCATCTAGTAATCTCCATTATCTTCCATTCCATGTTTAATTTGTCTTATTATACAAATCAAATGCAACCAGCTTTTTTCTTCCTTCATTTGTTTCCTTACGTCAATGACTTGCTCTAAACTCTCTAAAGTGGGTTCAATCTTTTTCGGTTGTGGGGTAGGTAGGGCCACGTTTATTTTACATGTTTGACACTTTGATTTGACAAAAAGAGAAACTTTCAATGGACGGGATTTATCTCAACCCACACAAATCATTTCATGCTATGTCGAAGTTGGTCTCTCGGTTTGGATTTTGGATTGGGTATATTCTTTTTATTTGTGGCATGAAACAAGGTTTGGGATACCCTAGATCAGCCCAATGAGAATGAGTAACATAGATGACAATTAAGATAAAATTGTGGCCCAACCTCATTAACCCACTTCTATCAGTATCTGTTATTGTAATTAGAGTTCACTGTGCCTGTGCATGACACAATTTCTATTCTACTTCATCGTGACAAAATATAATATTACTATTAGAGTGCTTAAATAATTGTTGGATCCTTTTATGATAACTTAAATAAACCAATCAACTCTTTTTTGTGAAAATAAATAAACGGAGTGGCATGCCTGCTGCTTGCTAAATAACTTAGTAGGAAGAGTACAAGATACAACGAGAAACATTCTCATGGTATGGCAATCTGGAAGAGATACCCCCGACGAAATGTGACTAGCCAGTTTTCAGATCAGACATGATAGCAGTGACAAGCCAAAAATGGTGTGTGAAATTTATTTTCTGTACACAACAAACTTCTCTCACCAATGGCACAACTAGTGCAAGTTTCCTATTCAAGAAAAATCATATTGGCAGAGACTTGATCTAATATTGCACCCCCCAAGAACTGCTGCTGAAAGTGATGGTTGAGGCCATTCCAATTAAGCAGACAATCTGATGAACAAGAAAGAAAACATTCACTAAGTTAAATCTACAATCCTCATACATAATACACACACACACTCCATAACTGCGGCAAGAACTTTTAGTACGGAGCAGAAATATTAAGATTATCCTTGTACACCGTTACAATACAAATGACTATGCTAGGGGATGAGTTATTGGTGTGAACTTATAAAACATCTGCCTTCCTTGACACTTTAGTATTTATACAATTATATATACAATACACTTGCGAATTCAATGCCTCAGCCAATCATACTAAAGTGTACACAATACAGTAGAGCATATGTTGCTACTCAGTAATATTTTCTCAAGGAATTGTGAGCAGCTTGCATCATATCCATAATCGGTTGGAAATATATAAAGCTTTAGTTGGTTACGATACCAAACGCGCATAGTTGTAACCAAAATTCAAGTTAAACAAAATTACACATGCTGAACTGTGCGTAGAAAAAAAGGAGATCCAATTACCTGCTATTCATATTCACTGGGGCTGTACAAACAGCTGATGAAGCCACCCCATCAAACCCAGCAGAATTGCAATTTTGAAAGATGTCAGCATCTTGGATATAGCCCCTCACCGTTTTAGTTGAACGGAATCCAGAATTTCCCCTTAGGTCATGAACATCTGGTAATGGATTCCTACTTGGGTGCTGTAATTTTTGGTTATCTGTCTTGTATGTTTCAGAAATGGCATCTTTAACAGGTGTGCTTTGTACTGCATGCAGAGATTGCAGATTGCCAGAAGAAGACATTCTTGAAGTAGAAAAACGACCTTCTGTTCTCCTCCAAAACTTCGAACTCAAAAATTCTGTACCAGGCAGCTTGCAGCATGTATTTTCTGCAGATTCATTGTTTGGGATCATTCCACTTGATAATGCCAAATCATATGAGATTTCCTCTAAAGCCATCTCTAGCCCATGTACACGTGACTCTAGAGAATTTAACCCACTCTGGGAGCTCCCAATGAATCTCTGCATTCAAGTAAAAAGAAAACGTTGAAGTCAGGATGCACCTTGAACATTTATGGACCAGTATACCAACAACAAATAATGTTGTCAATAAAGCATTAAACATCGCTCTTTTATTCTTTTATTCTCTGAGTTCTAAAAAAGGAAAATGATTGGCAAAGAAGGTTATGAAAAAATCATTTTAGGAAAGTCGTGCCATAATTTAACTTGCCTCTACCAAATTTGTTATAGCATAAACAAAATCATCCCAGATTAAACAGTAAAAACATAAACAGGCTGGCAGCAGCATGCTATAAGAGAATCAAATACATAAACGGTATCTATTAGAAACTAAATAAGCAAAGGGGTTTATCGATCAAACCATGGTCAAGTTGAGTCCATGACTCGTAACTTATTATCTTACCATGCAGTTGTGATAAAACAAAATTTTAAGATATGACAAAATATAAGAATTTCAGGTTCTATAAATATACCTGAAGAAGGTCTAATAGACTGGACTGTTGGTTTTCTATCTGAAGAAGTTGTTCACGGATCATAGACAGTTCCTCAGCATCTTTCTGGTCATCATAAACTTCTTCAGTACCATTGCTGATAACTAAATCAGAGTTCTCATCATCCTGATACGGAACCACCCTAGACCCAGATCTAAAACCACCAAATTTATAAACTTTTTCGTTACGAATTTTGCTGAAGAGCACACTTTTCGTCTCTGACTTAGAGTTTATGCTATTACCCAACTCTCCAAACTCCGAATTCCCAGAGTCACTCACTCTGATACAATCTGCATGAGTCATCTCGGAAGAGGGAGACTGCTGTACTGCAATTTCAACTCTCCAATCAGAGGTTTTTCCATTGTCCAACTTACTGAATGTTGGCATGCTTGACCTCCTGTCATTATTCTTCAAAGAAGTTTCACTTTTGGCAGTGGTTCCAAATGAACTTCTCGATGAAGGAGACCTACTAGCGGGAACTATTTTCTTCGGTTGAGGAGTTCTCGAACCAACATCTTGGGAAATTTTGGTGATGGAAGGAAAGCATCCACCACTACTATTATCTGGATCCACAAAGAAATCAGAATTTAGCAAATCATCTAGCATCTAAGCTACATTAATGCCTATCCAAAGAGAAAACTAAAAGTAAACAAAAAGAGAAACAAAAACAATTAGTATATATATAAACTAAACCTTGAACTCTGTCAGTAAAATAGTAGAAATTAATTCCGCGACAAAAATATTTTAATTTTTCCTTGTAAAAAATGGAAGTGCAATGCATAAATCAATTATCTCTACCTCTTCTCGTTAACTATATGCTCAATTTTCACACACCGCAGCCTAAAAATGAAGCGTGTAGATTGTAGAAGCTCACTTGGATAAAAAGAACAACAAAAACGAAGCGATAACAGTAAGAGAGAATAAAAAATTACCTATTGAAGAAGATTTAGATGGAGTCTGACCCGAGACCTCCTCACAAACACCAGCAACCTCCTTCCACAACTCCAATGAACGATTCATCGTCTCCCGGACAATCTTTACCTGTAACACCAAAGGCAATCAGTTCAACTTCAATAGAAAAATAATAATAATAAAGCATTATTACTTCATTTGGTTTCTGATTAATTAAAGTACAAAAAAAACGGAATACCCCAATTACTAGATTGAATATCAAACTCCCAATTCCTTCTCTTTTCCTACCACTTTCTAATTAACCAAACAGAGCTTTGCTATTCAAGGAATTTATAAAATCAATTTTTTTTTTACTTGGTTATCATAATAATTTCTTCTTATTTTTTTCACCTTATCAAATCTTCTACTCTCCAGAGCAGCCAAACAAGAGTTTTTATACTGGGCGGCCAAGTCATTTTCAGCGAGCGCCACCTTGGCCAAGACCTCGGCGGCGGCTTTTCTAGTGGCCCAATCATCACTACTCAGGAAATCAAGTACACAGGGCACCACCCAATCCAACACTCCTTTGCTTTTGGCTCCACCAACTCCAACAACACTTCCAATCACTCCCAACACCGCCGCTTTCGCTTTAAACCCTTCGCTCTTCACTACCTTCCCAAGCCTCGGCAAAAGCTTCTTCAACTGCTCCGCCTCCGGATCCGGCGCCGCCTCTATCGCCGCCGACAAGCACATCGCTCCACCAATCTGCGAGTTCGTGTCTTGCTCCACTAGAACCGAATCGATCAGCGGCTTCGACAGCACCGTAAAAGAGGGTTTGGTGATGTTCGACGACATGGCCGTAGTGGCGACAATGCAGGCAGATCTCACGGAAGAATCCGAGTCGCGTAACCGCTGGACGACGGTCGAGATCATTTTGGAGAGGTGAGGAGAGAGAGAGTTGCCGTGCGAATGCGAAAGGAGCGTCAGGAGGTTGACGCATTGTTTGCGTACCGGCGACTTGGAAGAGGAGTCTGTGCTCTGGAGGCAGTTGAGGAACGAAGAGAAGGAGTCGTGAGTTAGGGTTCTGGCGATGGAGTCGAGTTCAACAGTGGCCTGAGAGAGAGTGTCTCGGTCGGCGAGTTTGTTGAGGCAGGTGATGACTCGGTACTTGAGATCGTGATGAGTCGGAGGACTCTGAGTTTGAGAGAATCGCTTTTGGGGAGACATTTTTTTTTTTTTTTTGGTTTTTCTATGTCAGGGTTTTTCGCATCGAAACGAACAGTTTTTGGTGAAGAGTCGAGTCCAGACTCCAGAGAGGTGTGTGTGGAGTTTTTCGACTTTGTTTCTTAAATGTTGAGATTTAAGGGGGATTACTGCTTCGCAAATTTCAACTGCCAAACCGGTTTTTTCGTAATAGTCTCAAAAAGCGCGGTGAAATTGGAAATTGCAATTCCACAAATCAAATCGAAAAATTAGTGACTTTCGAAACAATAATAATAATAAATAGTGAAAGGTTATAGCAAGGTGTGAATTGTATTCTAAACAGTTTATAGTATTTGATTCATCTTATTCTGAACAAACACTAACTTAATTGGTAAAATTGGAAATTATAATTCAATAAATCAAATCGAAAAAACAGCAGGAGATTATCATAACATAAAAGTTGTATTTCGAATCATGTTTGTATGGTTTGATTCATCAAATTTCGACTTACCTAATGCGAATATTTTCTTAAATAGATAAAAATAATTATATTTTACATTAAAAATCGGTTCTATTTTTCATAATATCTTAAACAAACCCGTTGAATACAGCACATGATCTGTGCAATTCCACAAACTGATCCATTTTATGATTTGTGAAATGTGACTGGTTATCTAACATGTTACATGCATCAGAACGCGAATACAGCACATGATCTTCCACATGTAATGGTACACGTGTTATTAATCATAACAAGTAGAAGTATAAATCTCTCTTTTAATTAATTTATTTTTAATTAAATAAATAAAATGTAGGACAAAAATGGAATTAATGTATAAATTGCAAGAAAGTGAGAATTATTGGTTGTTTGGAAGTAAATCTAGCTAGTCTAGAAGGGAGAGCTTACAGTAGGGAAAGCATGTGAGGAGGAAAAATGGGGATTGGGAAGCAGAATTTTTAAAAGTGCTTTTGGCAATCACGTGACTACTGATTGTGGATATTCAATGAACTGAATCTAATAAACGTTTCTAGTAAAACCACTACATTATTGTGTTTGGCACTTTGGCAAGTGTTCAAGATGCTGCTCATATTTTTACTCCATTGCTGTCGAATATTTACCCCCCACTTAAATCCACTTTTTTTTTTTTTTTTTTCTATAAATTTTATTAATTTCTACTAAAATATGATCAATTCACTTAAAGTCACATATACTACTGACCAAGTGACCAGTGTATCGGGTGCCTTTTTTTTTTTTTCTTCGAAAGTCGACACCGTTGTAGAATAGGGATCTATTAGAATCTCATAAGATTGAGCTCTATAAACATGATTTTAAATGTAACTCTCAGTCTAAAAAAAGGATCTTCTCACACTTTACGGATTAATAGATAAAATATGGACATTTATTTACACTAGTACTAGGGCAAGGGACCCTTAATGTATCGAGTGCTTTGTTGAGTGATGCATTCGACTACCGAAGATATAACATGTGATAATAATCGACCAGATGCATAGCTAAGAACCGGTGGACGAACGATTTTCTCTATTAGATGGATGTTCCAATATTATCCATCAAATATTTATGCCAACCTGGTGAGGTTGTGTTTGGGGTCCAGGCCATCTACCTGACTAATCATTGATGGAAACAAAATCACACCTTCTGCTCATCATGCTTTTACTTCTCAAGAAGAATGAAGATCGACTTCTAAGCACCAAAAAATGGTGAGAAATGCAATGCATTGTGAATTTGTGATGATCATCATGGATGATCGAGTTTTATTGAATAGGACCCACAAATCGTGCCGCTGTCAATAATCAATGTCTAATCTATCATCTATCCATACCATACCATACCTACCAACCTATCCACTCTTAATTGCAATATATATATTAACAGAAATTATATTATCGGTTCGAACTGATAAAAGTTATAACAGTTCCTTGTATCAGTGTCAGTGAATTTAAATACTTTGACTTAGTTGTATGTATTTGTCAGTCAAAGTATTTAAAACCAGTAGCCCACATACAATAACTTTTACCAGTTCGAATTGATAATAGAAAAACTGTATATATTAATTAGATAGATTTTGTAAAAAAAAAACACCACCCAAGTTGTTGCTAAAAGAAGAAAGGTTCCCCGCGAAATTAGGTTTTATTGTGATAAGATAATAATTACATTAAGCTTTTTCTTCTTTTTTTTCTCAAGTGTAGTAATTTTGGAGAAGGTGACACAATATAAGTTAGAATCCATGTGACTCTCGTTGAATCGGTTTGTTTGTTTATGTTTTTGGGTGGGTTTGTGATGTTGTTTTCAGATTGCGGCACCGCTCAACCAGCTAGCTAGAAATCTAGAACAGAACAACAAACCAATAGATCAAGGATATGATTCACTTGGAATATAGAGTATATGAAATATGATAAGCTTTTGAATTTTAGCTCTCTAACATTATCTATTTTATCTCCTACAATTTTTTTGAATATTCTTTTTAGGTGCTTATAACCTAGTTATACAATTTTATTGTCTAGTGTACTTTATCCATTGATAATATCTTATTATCTATAGCCGAAAAGAGAGAATTTGGATCAGAGACTTAACTACTACGTCATATTATATGATATGAAAATGCATTTATTTATATCACTAGTTGTGATATTAGTATTAGAGTGTTTATACAACGCCTAACTACGAAGGAAAAATTATAAATTGAAAAGGAAAAAAACCAATAAAACCTTACATTTTAAGATTATCTAAATGGACTTATATTTAGACTATATCTTTTAGATCATGTCTCAATAAAGATCAACAAAGTTGATCTTTTTAAAAAATTAGATGCACTTTAACTAATAGTTTACACAAGTTACTATAGAGCATCAATTATTGTTATGAGAATATGAGTTGTTACTAGAGAAAATATGAATAAATTGCTATCGAAACATCAATAATTGTCATGAGAATTTGGGTTGTTACTAGAGAAAAGAAAAAATAAATAAATTAGATAATGGTTTTTTGTGCATTAAAGTACCAACCGGCTTGCACCCTAAATGAAAGGTTAATAGCATAGTGCAAGAATCAATTATATTAAATTAATATCTACTTTTGCTTATAATTATTATTACTATCATTATTTAAAGAATATTGAGCGATGTAATCAATTTAACTTTTGGAAGAAAGTTTCTGATTTAAGTGGTCACAATTTCAACTTATTTTCTGCTTCTTAATTGCTAAGTGTAGTTGGAGGATCAATGGTTAACTCGCATCAAACCAAATAGTTGGCCTATGCTAATTCACATTTCACTCCACCAGCCAACTCATTATTATTAATCAATTTTAGTTGATTAGTTTTTGAATGGGATCTAATTTTTTTCCCAATGAGTATCAATGACTAACAAGATTATTAGATAAGGTGAATTTCTCAAGACCCCTTAATAAATGATTAGTTTATATCTTCATTGATGATGACATGTTAACCGATCGAAATTGAAAATAAAAGTGAATTATATTTCATTGGAAAAATAGGGAATAAGAATATGGAACTTAATAAATCATGATTTAATAATTTATTAGGGAATGGAGAATTAAGTTTTACTTTCAATATGAATTTTTTAAATT
This sequence comes from Acer negundo, assembly GCA_035582765.1. Classification (NCBI taxonomy): domain Eukaryota; kingdom Viridiplantae; phylum Streptophyta; class Magnoliopsida; order Sapindales; family Sapindaceae; genus Acer; species Acer negundo. The sequence continues at coordinate 5,714,139 of CM069239.1, read as the reverse complement.
CATGATTTGTGTGTGGAGTCTATGTAAATTGATTCTGACAGTAATCACAAATTACAAATTAAATTTCATTTCCCTTGTTATGATTTTCAATTAGTGAATGTGTCCAAATTATTTTAGAGAATCGTAAGGTGTTCTATATAACCAACCTTTTATTTTTATTTTAACATGTCTTAAAATAACAAAATGAGGTTTAGATCAATTTCAAAATCACTTGAATTTGATTTTGTAGTTATATATATACGAAAATTTTCTTATGAGGATGTTCTGATAGAATTATATAAGGACATTGAATGTGAGCCACTCGTTTTACATACTTTGACTTGGTATGTATACACTTGTCGAATCACTTTTATAAATGAATGACTCATATTCAATATCCTGATAAAGTTATATAAGGATGCCCTGATAGGAACAGGACCGTATATATATATATATATGTTAATGGTTACACGGCCAAAATACTGTGGAGGGTGAGCAATATAATTAAATAAACTAAAACATAACAACACAATTAAAAGTTGGGTTCTTAACTAACCAACCATTAAAACCATTTGACTTTTTGCTCGAGAGTATATATGCTAGATGTGCTTCAGATAAAATTTCATGGTGGAATTGAATGTGAAAATAAAAACTATTGAAGCTTTTTCAACGAAGAAGATTAGCTGATCATATCATCGTGCTGCGTGCACGTGCCAAACCAAAGAGTTTGGTTCCGCCCACAAGAAAAGTGAAACACAAGAGATGGAAAGTCACGTGAGGATGGTGAATAGATAATTATAATATATGTAGTTAGAGAATTTAAAAGTTTTTTTTTTTTAAATATTTTAATAAAAAGAAAAAGAAAAAGAAAAAAGAATCTGCATTTGGGTTTGCTTAATCCAACAGTCACTACGATATCTTTATTAATTTTATTTTATTTTAGTTAATTTTATTAGTTAATTCTTCTGACTTTATCGTCCGGATATACCATTAGCATTCTCCTAACATTCTAGAGATGAATATGATAATAGTTTATTCAGGTCTAAGTTACTCGATTCAATTCATATAGACAAAAACAAAAACCAAATAAACAGTATAGACTTCAAATTCTCTCCTCTTGTACTTTTCAGACCAGTGATATTTAAGTATAATAAATATTACATGCAAGGGCCGAGCCGCGGAGGGAGCGGTAAAAAAATTATAGAATTGTTAATAAATTTTAAATTTTTTCACTTTGGCTCCCTTTTTTTTTTTTTTTTTTTTTTACAGCGGTCTTTCAAATTTGAATTTTCGGCTCCACTCCTGATTACATGATCAAAATTAATTATTTATTTTCTACAATTTTTTAATTGAAACTCAATTATAGGGGTGGAGGGGGGCCTCATTTTATTTTTAAAAAAACCCATTTACAAAATTTATAAATTTGTTACTAAACTTTAAAATCTTTTCACTTTGATCCCTCTAATTTTTTCGACTCTACTCGGTTACTGTTTTTAAAAATGACAGTAAAGAACCTTACCGGATGATCCAAACTGTCAATAAGACAATAACAATTGTTAGAATTAAATGAGCGAATTGGGGCCAATGATGGTCCATGTCTCCATTGTTTGACTGGTAAGAATAGGCCATCATCCATCAGGTCTTGGATTACAGCGCCTTAGTTCACATGGGGAGGCCATTTAATTTTGTGAGTTTGTGACCAAAACCAACGAATTTCTTCGCTATTTTCCTGTTGGTTTCCATGTGTGCTTTCCTTGTTAGGCGACACATGCACATGTGGGTTCAGTCTTTGTAGGAAACAAATGCAAGTGAGTATGGGCTTTTTTTTCTCTTTTTTTTTTTTTTTTGGTTGGATTTAAATATGTAGGAAGCAAGAAATCCCCATAAAAACATTCTCTCTTATGTATATATCGTTTGTCTAATGTGCCATTTGTTAGGGGTCCTATTGGGTGGATTTTGTGTGTGTGGTTTCATGTAGCTTTTTTTGTGGGGAGGGCGAGGATTTGTCTATTCATGTTCTTGGATCTTACGTTTGATCTTTCTTGTTACGTGAAACATGAAAATGAATAGAGTTTTGATGATTCATGAATGTGAATATGTGATGGTGACTTCACGTGTCCATGTGATAATTATCAATGTAATTTTGGGATAAAACTTATAACAGGACTCTTGGTACAGATCTATATAATTTAATGTAACAATTTTCATTCATTAAATACAGCTTAGAGTGTTTTTATTTATTTATTTATTTATTATTTATCAATATCTATTAATTCGATATATTTTTTTTAAATCTTTTGTCGTTTGTAGGATTCGAGCCACTAACGTATGAGTCATTTATCCAAGTTTCAAACTTAATCATCTACGGCTACGCCTCTATCAACCACTGCTTAGAGTGGTTTGATGGTAAATGACTACGTTCAATCTATTAATATTCTATATTAGAATCGACGCACCACACATAATAATATATTAATATATATATAACTTTCTGAACTTCTCTTTCACGTTAATAGTGTGGGGTTCAAGTGGCATCATTTAAGTACTTATAAACACGTTTAGATAGTAAATCTTTTATGAAATTAAATATATGGGTTCGATTAAAAAATAAAAATGGAAAAATGGAAAAATCACAACAAACCCGGGCCCTGGCCCGTTCTCATATTAAAAAAATTAAAATTTCATAAAAATTACTTAAATTGTTCTACTTTGATATTATATAAATACATAGATTAAACTTAAATTTATCCTACCTTAGATTTATTTTTCATTATTGATTTTAACTTACATCAAATTGTAGAAATTCTAATCTAACTTTACCCTTCCAATCAAACTAATAAAATCGAATTAAAACATCTCATATAAACAACAATTCTATTCAAAAGAAAACCTGTTTTATTCCAAGGAAGAAATTGAAAATAATAACAATAATAATAAACCTTAAACGAAGTCAATTGAAGTCTTAAACAATTAAAAATTAGATTATAGGAAGATTGGGGGGCTATGTATGAGGTAATGGACCTGTCCTAAGAGTTGTATAGCACTGCAATTTAGTGGTAGGTCCAAGTCTCCTAGGGGCCGGGCGGCTCTGTCTTCTTCCTGCACAAATCATGTTACACATATATATAAATGTTTGCTCTACGCCTATTATATAAGTATAAAACCTCCCTCACAAGTCATAATTCCACATGGATGTTGCAGATCAATCATATGCTAGTTTTTGGCTTCATCTATATATATTCTGCCATTTTTTCTTTATATAAATATATTAGAGAATTGACTCTCTATTCCTATCTGTCAGCTCTATGTATGTATATGTTATACTTGACCAATAATTATTCATATAATGAAAGTGGAGCTAAAAGTGCTGGCACGATAGTGGGGAGTGCTTGGTTTTTTATTAGTCAATTATTATCATTTGATATTCTAATAATATCAAATGATGTCACATAGATTATGATACAAATTTGGATTGTTAAATCTTGTAGGTTTAATGGTTGGGATTTAATGTTATATATTGTTGACAATAAATAATTAATATAATGGGAATCCCGTGGGAGCGTGACATGTGACGAAAAACGTATTTAAACTAAGAATGTCCCTCACATTAACATTAACGTAGGATAGGGGGAAGACTACCCATGGATAATAATCAAACAGGGTGGTCAGTCTTTATGGATAAAACCAATCATCCAAAAGCTATCCAATATTCAAATGAAAGAGGGGAATTGAAAGTTATAATGTTATCTCACTAGCATGCAAAATGACACTTGTCTAAACAAATCAGATAAGAAATTGTAGTATACGTTATTGATATGTGAGCTAAATGCAAATAAACTCCTGCAACTTCAAAAATTATTAGAATTTTTTATTTTTTATTTTTTTAAGACGAGATGTAAGATATATGATTAAAAAATTTAAAAAAAAAGAAATTTACCTTTAAAGGGAAATAGGGAATTTAACATGTCTGTGTTTGACTCTTTAGATATAAGAGAGATCAATGATTTTGATTACATAAATATATTCATATAGTTTGTATTTAAATATATATAAGTTAAGATGTCAATATAATTGTGACAAAGATTGTGATAAGAGAAGAGAAGACAAGACACTAATTGAAGAGCAAGAAGCTTTTGTTGCGGAAGAGAGTTGGTGATTAGGTGGGAAAGATTGCCAACTAAGGAAGATACGCTGATTGAGACTCTTTAATTTTCTCCTCTCTTTGGATAAAGATGGTTGTCGGTTGATGCACAAAATTAGAATATTTAATAACAAGAAGAGAGCAGCCTTTCCAAAGATATATTTATAAAGGAAAATCGTTGATTATAAGGCTTTTAAGCGGATTCACCATAATTCAAATGGTGTGCATCTCATTTTATTTTAGGTGAGGAGTTTATATCTCATTGTATGAAGTTTTTTCAAGTTGATTTCTTTAGAATATGGGAGTAAATATTTTCATCGTGCATGTAGTGCTTAATATCGGTAGATCCCGAAAGACTCTAATATTGACATGCTAAGCCCTTACACTTCCACCGTGAGATTAATGTAGGTTTGAATCCACCTCCCAATAGTAATAGTTTTATTTATTTTTAAAAAAAGCATCTTTAAGTTGACAATTTTCTTTGTTTTTTGAGTTTTTACTTTTTGTTTTAAAGACAAGTAGAAGATAGAAATAACTAAAAGACAATTTTTTTTTCCCTAAGATTGATATCAAAATGTAATTTAACCCTTGAATGCATATTTTTGAAGGAAATAGAAACTTAAAAGCTCTATGTTGTCGGGTTTTTTTTTTAGCCCTTAAAAGCTCTAACAGTGTATAGATAATCAAAATCAGTCATGCCTGGTATATTAGTATATATCAGCAATCTATATATTTCTACTGTTCTACACACAATTACATGGTGTAATAACGTGATTCATGTTCTACGTACGGACCACGAATAATATAACTAGTTTGTGATTAAGAAATTATAAATAGCTAAAAGATTCTTTTTCTGAGGCATAATACTGTACATGGTTTATGTGTCTAAACTTTGAAGTACAGCGAGGCAAATAATTAATCATACAATTAAGTGCCATAATTTATTTATGATTTGACCTTAGATTCTCTCGGTACAAACCAAATAATTGTTATCACTTAGTAGTTAGTACACACATGACATATTCTAGCCTACCCAGGGCTGCTTTTGACTGTCGCATGAACCTATCAATTAGGATATTTCTCTAATGGCATCTGCCTGAAAACATACTCAATCCATACAACAAATCTATTTTATGGTCATACAAGTAGAAAAGTTTAGGGTCAAGGAGATTATGGGTTCTTTCTTGGGAATATTGCCAAGTTGAAGCACCATATATATATATATATATATATATAGAATTCTATTAGATATCCAATCATATATAAATTCCATGACATAATTTTAGTGATCAAATACAATACATTGCACATATTAAACTGTCGCATCACTGTCCAAGGTGATTTTATGTTAAAATATCTTACGAGCTTTGGATTTAGATAAATAACTTCCTAATCAATGGTTCAAAAAGGGTTTCAAGCCTTCCAAAAATCATTAACAATAGTTTTTGAATTGCAATAATTGAAGCTGGCCTGCCTATGAACAATGGAAGAAACCAAGAACAGGCAGGCCCAAGGCGAGACAATAATACAAGAAAGGATCGGACCAGGCTCATGATAATATAACATCCAACAATTTGGGCCTTTCTATTTTTAGTTTGACCATTTAGGTTAATATCACGATCTCTTAAATGTCAAAATTAACCCTAAATATCAGTAACTATTTTAAAATCCACACAACAACGAGTGAATAACCATACATCAAACAAACCATGGAGAATTTTTTTTTATTTCTCTACTTATTACATGCAAAAACTAAATTGAGATTATATTGAAAAGTTACCTTAATTATTGGGACCCCATTTGGATGTATGAGAAAAAAACATTCTTTTTTTTTTATTTTTTGTTAATTTGATGCTACGAAAGAGCTTTTGCTGTCAACAACTATCTAGAGATTCAAAAAGTAAATTGAACTTGATGTTTTTGAAATAGATGTTTAATTGGATAATAGTTGAAATGATAAGCTTGTAATCGTTTTTCTAACATTTTAGTAACATAGTTTTTTTCTATAGCTTTCACATGTAAGGAGTAGATAGAGAGGAAAAAAAAAAAAAAAAGGCAACTATTTGTTTGATTTAGGATTTTTCACCTATATTTGATTTGTGCATGAGTTTGAAGAGAAATAATTTAATTAAAATTATTATTAATATTTCGGATTAATCTTGACATTTTATAGAGATTGTGAAGTGTAAATTATTAAATTTCAAATTTTTATGGTGGTGTGAGAAGTAAATGGGTGTGCAAAGAACTATAATTAATTAAGATAAATGTTATTAGCAATCCATTGTTTATTTGTTTATACTCTATTTTTTTTATTAATGATAAATTTAATCTGAATTAAAATTACTAAACAAAATAAGAAAATTCTAAAAACACTCGAAACCATCTTTTTTTTTTTTTTTTTAGAAAATAAGCTTTTTTTCCATCTTTAGTTTTTGTTTTTCCACTTTTGTGTGTATGTTTTTTTTTTTTTTTTTTTTTTACCGTTTTACAAACCCTAAAATATCTTCTTATTCTTTTCATAATAATTTTTTTCTCACACACCACTAAACCCTCCATCATTAATTCATTATCATCACCAATTTATATATATATATATATATATAGTGAGTCTCTCATAAGGAATCTCTTATTTTAATTTTGGTAAAAACCACAATAAAATCACATCGATTTGAATGAATTTTGATTTGAATTTTTTGTGTGGATAATAAGTTTATTCAAATCTACCCATGAAAATTTTTCAAGTGCTTAAACTATTTTTACCGATTTTTTTTTTTAATATGAAGGTATCAAAAAATAAGCGAAATATAGGAAATTCAGGAAAATAGTTTTAGTACTTGAGAAATTCTCAAATTTTATTCATAGGTAGATTTCAATGAACTTATGATCCACACAAAAATTCAGATCAAAATTCATTCAAATCGATGCGATTTCATGGTGGTCCTTACCGAAATTAAAATATTATAAGAGACTCTCTCTCTCTCTCTCTCTCTCTCTCTCTCTCTCTCTCTCTCTCTCTCTCTCTCTCTCTCTCTCTCTCTCTCTCTCTCTCTCTCTCTATATATATATATATATATATATATATAAAGTTTTCCTGTTTTTCAGTTCAACCAAATTTAAAATCAGTTTTTTTTTTCTTTTCTCAAGTTGTACCCACATTCAATCATCACCATCATTATAAAACATATATATATATATATTCTACAAAATTATTTTTAAAATTTTTTTTTTTGCTCAATAGAATTTTTTTTAATCAACTTAAAATCCAAAAGAGAAATACAAATATTATTTTCCTATTTTAATAGATTGATCTCCAAAACAGTTTTCATATTGTTTTGATCTCCAAAGCGGTTTTCCCGTTTCAAATTTTCTAAAGATAAGTATTTAAAAATGGATAATATTAAAATAAAATTGAGTGTCTTTAAATTTTTTTTTTTTTTTTTTAAATGGACTGTCTTTAGAATATGAGTGCCAAAAGATAAGGGGGTAATTTTAGAAAAAATAAAGTGTCTTTAGAATTTTTAGAATAGAGTGTCTTTAGAAATAAAGTGTAAAAAGAAAAATATTGGTTGTGAAGAAACTCTCGTAATTAATTAGCACAATTGGGAAATTATTAATTAGTTGCTTACTTTAATGAAAATGACACCTTTTTACCTATTGTTTTTCATTTTGGGCTAATGTTATAATCCCACATTAATTAAGTATGAGATTAGTTAATGGTATATAACTCATTGGATATCCTTTCCTTACAAGCCGGTTTTTAAGTATGATTTCTACCCAATGGGTTCGTATCAAGTGGTATCAAAGCCTACACCATGCCAAGCAGTGGGTTCGCCGCGAACGGGGCGACCTAAGGAGGGCTCCTACACAAGAGAGTGGGATCTGCAAAGTCACCCAATTGGGAAAGATAGGCCGCCGTGGACGACGGTTGCGGAAGCGTGGTGGAATGTTATGATCCCACATTGATTAAGTATGGGATTAGTCACTAGTATATAACTCATTGGACACCCTTTCCTTACAAGCCGGTCTTTAAGGATGAGTTATACCCAATGGGTTCGTATCAAGTGGTTGTTATGTATTTTTCTGATTCAAAAAAATACATAGAGAGAATTTAAAGAAGAGATAGTATTTCAGGTTTGAAATATATAAAAGGAAATGAAAGAGAGATAAAGGAGATACAAGGGAGACAATTTGCTTCAATATTCGATATATTTATTGATATGGGATATTATCATTTCCCCCCTTGTAGTTTGACCTATTCATAAATTTGCCCCCTAATTTCAGAAATGGTTGATATTCCCCCTGAAAATCAAAGTATTCGAATATATACCTCCTGCCGTTAGGATTTCTGTTAAATTAGGGTTTGACCATGAAACAACGAGGGCAATCTTGTAATTCCGCTTGGAGGACTTGAATGGCAATTAATAATTGAAGGGCAAAAAAGTTAAAAACAAAAGCAAATTTTAGATTTCAGATTTATTTATTAAAAATAATATTTATAAAATCAATTCAAACCTTAATTTTCTTCTATCTCCCCTAATCAATTCAAACATGTTGAAAAAAAAATACAAAATACAAAATACAAAATCTCTCCAACACACACACACACTCTCTCTATCAACTCTCTCAACGCTCTCTCTCTCATTTGTCATCTCTCTCTCTCTCTCTCATATATGATCTCTCGTCAACCTGTCTCTCTCTTCTAGAGCTCGCCGTTTAAGGTGATCGCGCGAAACGGCGATTTACGTTTCTCTTCTTCTCCGTTTATCTTCTGTCTTCTTCCTCGTTTCTCCGTGGCGCGACACCGATTGGGTGATTTTCTTGGGTTTGTGTAGGTGTTAGAGAGAGAGAAGAGAATGGATCGATTGTGATTTTTGGGTTTGATTTTTCTGGGTTTTATAAGGATTTTTGGGATTTTTAGGACTCTTGAAAGTTTTGTTTAGTTAATGAATTAAGCTCAAACATTTTGATTATACTTGTTATATTTCAGATTATGATAATTTGAATTCAGTTAATAGTTCTTATAGCTAGTCAATTTTAAGAAATAATGTGGTATTTATATATCTTACCAATTAAATCATGGTTAGATGAATTTCCATTGAGATTTTGCATGTTGAATCCAACACCTATTTGATGTTTGGCTTGACATTTGTATATCAATGTAGCATGCAGAGAAATGGTGTCCCTGAATAGTTGCGGTGAGATTTATGTTGGCTTAGTTTTGATTTTACTTAGAGTTCTCACATTTATGAATATTGTTTGTCTGCTTGCATTACTCTTTACTGACCTGGATAGACAAATAATTTGCTTGTGTCTGCTGGATATTTAAATTGTGTATTCCTTTGATTAGAGGGTGGATAGGTTTATGGCAGATAGGTTGCTGAGATTGATTGAATCAAATCTGGACCGGTGATGGTGTTGTTGAATCTGGACTGGTGATGGTGTTGTTGATGATGATATCCTGGGTTTGATTTTGTTTTGTCTTCTTTTATGCTTTATAAATTATTTTGTAATCTCTACCATCCAATCTATGAGATGGATGGTGGGGATCCATTTAAGAAAAAAAAAATGATTAATTTTTTTTAAAAAGTTCCCATTCATGTCACAATTATTATTTGATTAGTTTTTTTTTTTTTACAATTATATTATTTTATTATTTTTGATATTAATATATATTTTTTTATAATTATCTCCAACGTCCATGTCTGAGATGGATGGTGGAGATTGTAATTCTGATTTTTCTTTAAAAAAAATCAACAAGTACTTTCTTTATCACCATCACGTGTCAAGGGTAAAAAGGTATTTAAACCTCTTTTTTCTGTCAGAGTTGCCTTATTTAACAGAAATTCTAACAGTAGGAGGTATATATTCAAATATTTTGATTTTTCAGGGGGAAGATTAACCATTTCTGAAAATAGGGGGGCAAATTTATGAATAGGTAAAACTACAAGGGGGGAATGATAATTTCCCTATTGAAATAGACTCTGGCCATTTATAGGCTCACAGTCGTGATAATCTAAACAACTGACTTGCAAAATAACTGACAAACAACTGACTTGCTATAATACAGACAGAATTGCAAGTGGTGCCGAAGACATCCAGCTCTTCTGTGTACCACTAAAATGAAATTAAAGGCCTAATTAATTTATAAAAATATAACAACCACTGAGTCCTAATCTTATGCTAACAATTCTCATTCAAGACCACGATGTATATAGTTTGACTATGTGTCATTTGCATGAGTTGCATTGCAGCAATGAACATATCACTCTCATTCTCCCCACCTTTCAAGTACATTTGACTGTTTTAATCTCTTCTATAGTTCTATGCACAACAGCACAATAATGGATGTATTAAAAGAAAACAGTAGTGTTACACATCCCACCTACAATCCCACAATTTTCATCCCAACATACGTGGCAGCTGAAGTGTCACTTGGTGAGTGGACAAATATTAATTGGTGAGTGAATACATAGGTAAGAGAGATAAATATCAATTAATGTGTGTCCACTTACTAAGTGACACCTCAGCTGCCACCTGTGTTATGATAAAAATTATGGAATTGTAGGTGAAATATTTAGCATTATTGAAAAGGAAAAAAAAAAAAGAGATGAGTCGGGCGACATTAACGACACTTGAGCAAAAACACTGAAAACTGAAAAGTGCCTTATTAATTTTCACCTTGATGGACCCAAATACCCATTCACGAATGGTTTTAATTTGGGCCTATAAGACTAGCTTTTTTGAGTTGGGGCTCACATACAGCAGATACATCTGCTTTTGGGCTTTAATCCCAAGACAACAAGCTATAGGGATTCGCTAAACTGATTTTTATGCTTACCTGAAACACTCGAATAATATTCTATACATTTAAAATACTGAAAGCCAAAAATAAATAAATAAATAAATATTAGTCATTGATTATATGAGGTTTATTGATGTTAAATTCAGTAGAGGAACTCAATCCCTAACTATAGATGTAAGACCTACAAACTAAGGCAACTATCCTCGGAATTCAATTCAAATGCAGAGGTGTCAAATAGCCAGACAGTAAATTTTAAAGTCCAACCGGGCTTGAGGACTGCCTTAAATTTGTTTGTAAGGCACCGTCCTGCCCATGTCTCCTCCCCAAAGCGGGCTGCCCAAGACCGACAAACCCGTTTTGTATCAAAATATATTGCTTTATTATTTTATTTTTTTAAGTGACGATATTTATATTCCTTAAAGACTATATATATCCTATATTATTACCTTTTTTAAAATTTTAATATTTCTTTTTACTAAGATAATTAAATAGTTTGTAAGTACATCTTAAAATTATTTCCTATTATTTGTTGATTTGCATCTATATCATATAACCATTTTCTATTTTTTCAAACTCTAACTTATCTACTTAATACTAATTTCAAATACAAAATGAAATCGTCTTCAGGTTATAGCATCGATCGAAAGATAGTTGCGAAAAGTCTCTTTAGTTTATAACGCCGAAACTCACATTTTTATGATAAAGAGGAGAGTAAAATATACCTTTTTTTTTTTTTTTTCTTTTTTTTTTTGTTGCTTTATGTGTGTTACACACCAGCAATCCTACATAGCAAAAACATTTATATTTTACTTTCTGTGTTACTATGTGTTGTTTTTTTTTTTTTCCTGAAAATTCTGTATAAAAAAAAAATTGAAACAATTGATAATATAATAAAAACAAAATGAGATATAAATGGAAGAATAATAACGTGAGATAAATGAACAGAGAAGAATTGTTACTTGCTTCGGTTTTTGTATTGATATGAGAAGTCAAAATTATTACAAATGAATTGGATTTCTATTTATAGAGCTAGAGATCCACACATTGCCACAAGTCAGGCATGGCTTCTTCCACCATTCCACGTGTTGGACTCTTAGGATGAATAAAGATAGGTGGCAAATCCATCTGTATCACAACATGCGGCAAATCCATCTGTATCACAAGATTCCCCTTTGGATTTCCACCATTTATATCTTAATTTGCTAGAAAAAAAAACTCAACGGGACAAAAACCTTAACAAAAGTTTATACAATGATCTTCTGGATCAAGTGGTGTGGATGTGTTCAGAACTACCTCATTAAAACATTTCCGGTAAAACCCAGTGGGACAAAATCCGGTAGAAAGAAAAAGAGTGCAGTACACGTATGTCCATTCAAAATTTTGCTCCCCCTGAACAAAACTTCAATATTAATCCTGTAATTTACAAAGCCAACGTATGCCAATTCCATATACCGGTTTTTCAAAAGTTGATGTAGGCAATATTTTGGTAAACAGATCTGCAAGATTATCTGTAGACCGTATTTGTTTAACATTGATATGTCGGTTCTGTTGAAGTTCATGAGTATAGAAGAATTTGGGAGAAATATGTTTAGTTCTATCCCTTTTGACATATCCCCCTCTAACTTGAGCAATACAAGCCGTATTATTTTCAAATATTGGTGTCGGCATCCCTGTAGATAATGAAAATCCACATATATTTTGAATATGATAAATAACTAACCTTAGCCAAACACATTCTCTACTTGTTTCATGTAGTGCAAAGATTTCTGAATGATTCAAGGATGTAGAAACAAGAGTCTACTTTGTGGTGCGCTAAGAGATTGTTGTGCCATTATAGGTAAAAACATATCTCATATATGAACAAGCTTTATGGAGATCAAATAAATACATGGCATCAACACAATCAAGTAAATCTAAAAAGTTGTTAGATTTTGAATGATATAGTCCTAAGTTTTTCGTTCCTCGAAGATAACGAAAAAGATGTTTAATCTCATTTCAATGTCTTCGAATTGGTGCTGAATTGAATCTAGCAAGCAAATTCACTGAAAATGTAATATCTGGCATAGTATATTGAGCCAGATATAATAAAACATCAATTGCATTAAGATATGGTACTTCAGGACCAATTATATTTTAATCATCTTTAATTGGCCAGAATTGATCTTTCTTATGATCAAGAGTTCTAACAATCATATGAGTACTTAGTGGATGAGCATTGTCATAATCTTTTCAACATATGTTGATTGATGGATAAGTATTCCATTTGATTTATGCTCAATCTCCAGGCCGAGACAATATTTTGTTTATCTCATGACTTTCATTTCAAATTCCCTTTTCAAATATTCAGTAGTTGTTAGAAACTCTCCAGAAGTTCCAATCAAATTCATATCATCAACATAAACTGCTATAATAGCAAATCCAGATTCTAATTTCTTTATGAAGACACATGGGCATATAAGATTATTAATATATCCTTCTTTTATCAAATATTCACTGAGGCGATTATACCACATGCGCCCAAATTGCTTTAATCCATACAAGAACTTTAGTAATTTAATTGATTATAAATTGCGAGGTCTCTAGTTGTATGTTTCTGGTATTTTAAATCCTTCAAGGATTTTCATACAAATATCTAAATCGAGTGAGCCATATAGATAGGCAGTTACTAGGTTTATAAAATGCATTTCAAGTCCTTCCAAGACATCTAAACTTATCAGAAATCGAAACGGAATTGTATCCATCACTCGTAAATATGTTTCATCAAAATCAATACCAGGTCTTTATAAGAAACCATGTGTTACGAGTCGTGCCTTATATTGTACCATCTCGTTTTTCTCATTATGTTTCCGTACAAAAACCCATTTGTTTCCAACAGGTCTGACGTCTGGACTATTGATCCAAATACTTTACATTTGGCTAACGAAATCAATTTTGTTTGAATTGTTTCTTTCCATTTAGGTCAATCAGATCTTTGCCTACAATTATCGAGGTTATGAAGCTCATGATCATCATTTAAAATTTCAGTAGCCACAGTTTATGAAAATATATCATCAATGATTGTGTCTTCACGATTCCACATTGCTCTTGTATAATTTATAGAAATTTCCTCATTTCTATGTTCTTGTATCTCTTTAGAGATTCCTTCCCCTGCAGGGGTTTCTTGTGTCCTTTCAGGGACATCTAACTCTTGTGGAGTTAATTTAGAGAAAGTGGATTTATTTATAATTTCAGGAATATGATCTTGATATTTTGTTTTCTTCCTCCGGATAACAGTATCTTTAGAACCAAGTGGCCTACCACGCTTTTAGCGTACAGTAGATGATTCTTTTGCTATTATTTGTTTAGATTGTTCTCCTGGAACAATCACCTGTGCTGGTATATTAATAACTAGGATGTATGATTTTGTTACCCTAGTAGCATATGTAAATGCTTCTGGTAACTGATTTGCTATTGTTTGAAGATGAACTATCTTGCGTACTTCATTCTCACATTGAAATGTGTATGGGTCAAGATGAATTAGACTAGGAACTTTCCAAGAAAGTTCACGCTTCTCTCCAGGAGAAGTTTTTCCTTTTCCTAATGATGGAAAATTTCTCTCATCAAAATGACAATCAGCAAATCGTGCAGTAAAAAAATCATCAGTCAAAGGTTTCAGATATCTAATAATTAATGGTGAATCTATACCAACATATATTCTTAAACGCCATTAGGGTCCCATTTTAGTTATGTGTAGATGCAATTGAGACATATACTGCCCAACCAAAAATACGTAAATGAGAAATATCTAGTTAATGGCCAAATACAAGTTGTACTACAGAATATCGATGATAAACAATGGGACAAAGACGAATTAATGCAACATCATGTAAAATAGCATGTCTCCAAACAAAAATTGGTAATTGTGTTCGCAATAATAAAGTTCTTGCAATTATATGAAGACGCTTGATAAGTGACTCTACTAATCCATTCTAAGTATGAACATGTGGAAATTGATGTTTAACATCAATCTCAACTGATCTGCAATATTCATCAAATGTCTTGGAAGTAAATGCACCAGCTTTATCAATATGTATTGACTTAATCAGACGATAGAGAAAATGTGTCTGAAGCCAAATAATCTGTGCAAAAGCAATATTATGTTTTGATAATAAGCAAACATGTGACATTCTGAGGGATGCATCAACTAGGAACATAAAATAGCGAAATGGCCCACTTGGTGGATGAATAGGTCCATATATGTCTCCTTAAATCCTTTGTATGAAGGACGAGGATTCAAAGCCAACATTAGAATGAGATGATTTTATTACTAATTTCCCTTGTGAACATGTAGTATATAAATTTTCATGGGTTTAAGGGATATCCATGACAATTTTCAATGATTCTAGACATCAAGATCGCGGGTGACCATGACAGTCATACCAAAGCATAAATATTTTTGGTCTGGAAATAAATCTAGAAATTTCAGGTTCTAGTGGTAATAAATTCAAAAACTTTAGGTTCTAGAAATAACAGCATCGTATTGATAACGTGTTAAAATAAAACTGAAACAATTGATAATATAATTGAAACAAAATTAGATAAAAATGAACGAATAATAACGTGAGATAAATGAACAAGTAGAAGAATTGTCATTTGCTTCAGTTTTTGTATTGATATGAGAAGTCAAAATTATTACAAATGAATTGAATTTCTATTTATAGAGCTACAGATCCGATCACTATACAACACACACAGTGCCACAAGACAAGCATGACTTCTTCCACCATTCCACGTGTTGAACTCCTAGGATGAATAAAGATAGGTGGCAAATCCATCTATATCACAACATTGCCTTTTACACGGCCTCGTTTAGACCTGGCAAGGTTCCGGTTCGAACTGTGGAACCGGGGTCGAACCGGAATCGGGGGAGGCCGGTTCCGGTTCCGGTTCCCTTTTTTTCGGAACCTACCAGTTCGAACCGGATTGAAACCGGTGGTTCCAAGTTTTTTTTTTTTTTTTTTTTAATTTTTTAAAATTAAAAAAATAACACTTTATTTATAAAAATAAAATGTTAAAAAGAGAAATAACATTGAAGAGTATTGAACCATGGTCCATAACTCTTGTACAAGTAAATATATTTTATTTTACATTCTCCTCATTTTTATATAGATTAGGCATCTCACCACTTTTCTTCTTTATCCAATGTGGGATGTGAGATTTTCTTATCCTTTCTATTTTAGTTGTGATTTTCTTATACTTTCTATTCTAGTTAGGATTTTCTTCTCTTATTACATACAATATCTAATATATGATATAGAAAACTATCCTTTGCCGGAGAATAAATAATTTTTTTAAAATCAAAAGTAGAAAAAGTAGAAGATTTTCAGAGAGTTGAAGATCCAATACGCTCAGTCGCTTTCCCGCAAAGAGATAAGATACACAAAGAGTTTAGTTTCAGCAGCCTGTGATGCTGGAAATGACAACGAGAGGTTAGACATTTATAGCTTATGTTAATTTGTGAATTCATATTTATATATATATATATATATATATTGTTACATTTATTTATCTTTTTTACATTCAATTTCTTTCTCTCTAGTATCAATTTGTTTCTTTTAATTATAATATTATGTTCGGATTGCACTTTGATTTCTGTTTGGAACTCCTATCAATTGTTTTTCATGCCCATTAGCTTTGAAATTTTTGCATGCTTCGTCAATTATAGATTTGTTAGTTGGACATCGATCAATTTCTGTTTGGACATAGATTTGTTAGTTGGACATCGTGAGTTATCAATTGAAAGTGCTTGAATGAAAAACCATCTATGTACAAGAACAAAAACATGTTTTTTAATCCAAAAGCTCACTTTCAATTTATAGCTTGTCACAATTATGTAATAAGAGAAGAAAATCACAAGTAGAAATCTAGAATAGAAAGGAATATAAGAAAATCCCACATCCCACATCGGATAAATAAAAAATGTGTAAAGATGTCTAACTTATATAAAAAGGAGAAGAATGCAAAGGAAAATATACTTACTTGTTACTTGGACACGTGTTATGGGCCACGGCCCAATACTTCACAATGTCCTTTTTAACATATTTTTTTTTAAATTATAAATTAAAAGTTATTTTTTTGTTAAAAAAAAATATATATATATATATTCCGGTTCAAAACCGCCGGTTCCTCCGGAACCGAACCGGAACCTTGCCACCATTAGCCTCGTTCTTCTGTATATTGTGGGCATTTAACGTACTGCCATATCGATCGGTCTTTAGCAGCAAAGGCATTTGCCTTTTTTTTTAATTATTTATTATTATTTTTTTTAATTGTCTCATTTTTTGTTATTTTAATCTATCACCCGTGAATAAAATTAGTTCAATACCAACTAATTTTGGTATAGTTCATGTATTTAAGAGTTAGAAATCATTATTATTTTAAAAAAATTATTATTTCTTTGAAAAATAAGAATTAAAACAATTTTTTTAAAATATTAATAAAGTTAATTGGATAATAAAATAGGTATTGATAGGGTGTAGTTACAAAAATACAGTATAATAAAAATTAAAAAAGGGTATTTTTCATATTAAGAGGGATTTATTTACCAACTACATCTTTTATTTATGGGTGTACAGTGTACTTACTAGAAAGGTGTAAAAGGGTGTATATAAATTTTTATTTTATTTTATGAAAATATCGTTACTTTTTATTTTATTTTATTTTAATTTTTTATTTTGACATGCTCTCAAGCCCGGCACTCGAGGTTGGCAGCCCTTGAACAGCTACTCACTCAACAGGCTTGGCCCTCAATTTGAGTGTCGTGCTCGGGCTGATAGGCCCATTTGACTCCTCTAATTCCATTGCGGAACACAAGGCCAATCTTTCTAGCTACACTACTCTATTCAACATTTTAATAGGCTTTGTGACTTTGTGTCTTAGACTTTTAGTCCACACTCATGACTCAACTCTATCGTTGTGAGAGTATTTATTCTTGTCGTTTCAATGATTGTATTTGATCTAGATAATTTCTGCGGCTGTCGCGAGAATATCTATTTATGTTGTTTCGTAATTAAAATACTTAATCTAGATGGATAATTGATAATATGAGGTTGGTTAAGTGGTAAGCTCCTTACATCTGCAACATTAGATTATAGATTCGAGTAAATCATCTTCCCAAAAACCTGAAAAAAAAAAAGGAAAAAAAAACATACTTAATCTAGATGAGTTATCCGGTAGTTACGAGATTATTTATTCATGTTGTCGTAACTCGTAATTATAATATTTGATCTAGATGAGTTTTGCGGTTTTTGTAATTATAATATTTGATCTAAATGAGTTATGCGGTTGTTGGCTATCGGATCCAGGTATGTACAAGATTAATTATGATGTGGTAGACGATACCGGAGGCTTTATAGGTATTGGTATTAGATCATGATTCTCTACTATGCTGATATTTTTTCTGATCTAAAACACTTGAGAATAGGACTTTGTATTAAATGAAATAAATAAAATAAATAAATGGCAGCTATTAATTACACATGTCAACAGATCTATTTATGACATGACAAAAATCAGCTCAGTAGAGGATCCAAATTCATTGGTATTATGATACGTGACTCTATTGACTTTGCTATGGCTTCGTGCTCTCAAAAAATTGTTACAACTTATATTGCTCTGGTGGGGGAAACGGTTGCTATATATAGAGGTATTCAATTTGCTAGAGTATGGTCTGGCTCTGTGTGTGTTTAGGGATGACAAAAATCCCCGACCTGCCCCAAAACGGTGGGGCTTCAATCCATTCGGGGCGAGTTGGATCACTTAAAACTATGCTTATGTCAGGTTTGGGTCAAACTTTTTGACTCGATTTTTTTTATCAGTTCGGGGTATGGGTCAACCCTTTATACCTTGACCCGTCTTGTTTTACATGTTATTTATATAATTATTTTTTAAAATAAAAAAATATAAAGGGAAAAACAAATCTCTAATCTCTTTGCCTCTTTACTTGATTACATTTTATGTTTGAATTTAAAGTTTATTAAACTTAGATGTTATGTTCTATTCAATTTCAGTTTAGGTATGAGTTTTAAGCCTATGTTAAAATGTTTGGATAATACTTGGGTGCTGAGTGCTGACTAGTCAGCATCCAAAATACTAACCCAGTGATATGACTCGATTGAAATGTAACATATGTCATATTTTCTTTCACCCATTCAAAGATTTCGGAGTTGTTTGTTTTTTTCACTTAAAACTTAATGGATCTGAAACATAATTATTAAATTGTTTTGTTTGTTTTTTTTTTTTTAAAGTGCCCAAACAACTTTAAAATAATAATAAAATAATAAAATCTTAAAATAAAAAGTAAAAAATTCTAACTTTTTAGTTAATTGCAAATCTCTGAATTGCATTAAATACAACCCAAAATCTATTATTCCAATACTATCCCTCATATATGACATATTTCCAATTTCATTATAGTATATATGGTGTAGAAATATTTATTTTAATATATTGTTTATTTTAAACAGCTTTAAAATAAAAAAGAACCCTAATAACTTCTTATATAAATGTTTAATATCAATAATTAATTATGATATTAGGGTGATGTATTTATATATATATTTTTTAGAGTGTTTTGTGTGAGTTTTCTTGTTGCCCCATTTATTTTTTGAAAAAAAAAAACCTTTTCTTTTCTTAATAAAAACGAAGTTCGTTTGTATCAAAGATGAAGATCATGATCATATATATTCATATATAATTATTATTTTTGGATTGTTTTTATTCCATATTATATATATAATTGTTAAACATAAGTATAAATGTAAAATTATTTATTTTCAGACAATTTTCCTTTTAAAAAAGAAATGTGTTGACAATACATTCAGATGTGAGGAAAAACAAAAAACATGTCATTCAAGTTCAGATTTCAGTCTCTATTCAGTCTTTAGAAAAATTCAGGACTGTTCAGTTTTCAAACAAAAAAAACAAATGACCCCAAAGTCCCTACTCTAAGACTTTTAATGCATGAGATTATAAAATCATAACTAAACTGAAATTCATACAACTATTAAGTCTTGAAATGGGTAAAAGAAAAAAAAACATGTGTTACAGATCAATTAGGGCACATCACTGGATCAGTATTTTGGGTGCTGACCATATTATCAAAAATGTTTTTCTATGGTGTATGCTTGTATTTAAGTGTATATTTAAATTTCCAACCAAATATATATATAATTTAAATGTTAAAATTTAAATCAATGTCCTAAAATTCAATCATATAGTAAAATAATTTATATATTTAGTGGTTTGAGATTTTTTTAAAAGAAAAAATTGAAATGGGTCATTCCAGGTTAGGTTTGTGACAAAAAAACGAAAATCCATTGAGGCAGAGTTGGGTTTGGGGCAACTCGTGCAAATCGGGTTTCGGATATAGAGCACCTCCGATCTGACCCACTGCCATCCCTATGTGTGCTTGAGTCTGTGCGGCTGTTGTGGTGAAATGTATTAATGATGGGAGTCATCTTAACTCGCTGCTTGTGGTGTGATTCTCTCGGACATTTTGAAGGCTGATTTCTAATCTGGGTGGTATTTCTATCTAGTACATACCTAGAATGGCTAACCAAGTTACCGATGGTCTTGTATTTGGTGTGTGTTGAAGACACTTTCTAGATGGAGGACTACCCGCTCTGAATTAGAAGAGCTGTTACGGCAGAGATGTCTGGGTAGTTTTTTGCTGTATGTTTTGCTCTGTTTTTGCTGTGTGTTTCATTCTGCTTCTTGTCACAAAAAACTATTGTACATTTGTACCTTGCTATATGTGGCAGCTGTGAATTACTTTAGGTCTTCTAATTATTATTATTATTTTTTGAAAAGACTAAAGAGGTATTGTAATTACTTAATATTCAATTTTTAGTTGGTAAAATTACAATTATGCCTTTCTTCAAGAGACCTAATTTCCATCATTACCAATTTAAGAGAAAACCCATAGAAAATACTCCATTAGGCATTGTTTTTATACCAACAGCCAGCCACCAAACTGCGAAAGATCAAACAGCTAAAATCTATGTGCTTTCCCAAACCCTAAATCACAACAAAAGCAAAATCATTCCATTCAAAGACGCAAATTTCAATCACAAAACGGTATCCCCAATATGCCCCTCTAATTTTCACTTGAATTCCCAAAATTGCCACTGCCCCAAATCCCTTTCTTTCTTTACAGGACCGTGGTCACTACGCTCCCAAATCTGAAAAATAGACTCCAGCAAACAATGCAAAATTGCAAACCCTTAACATTGCCCTAATTTTTACACATTCGACCTCGACCTCGATCGACCGCCCATAGCCGGTAAACCACCCGGAAAGCAACCGGTTACCGGCTTTAAAAAACAAAAAAAAAGACAATCTCCACTCAACCTTCTCGCAAATTTTCTCTTCTCTTGTTGAGCGTGTGTTATTACTTATTATATCCCCTTATGGCCTTTTATATCTCATTCTAAATTTCCAATTTTTTTTTTCACTCTTAAACATTGTATCGTATTTGTATCCTCTATTTTCTTAAAAAAAATAAAAAAAATATAATAATTTTCGTATTCCCTCTCCCGAAAACGTTGTTGAAAAACCACAAAATCCTTCTTTGAGAAAAAAAAAAAATCGAAAGCTTTAGTTCTTGTTTAATTTACTGAAGAAGCGAGAAGCTTGTGTGTGAAGAACTTTTTTTCGTTGTTCAAAATTCGGCGACGCTACGATCCTTTTGTATCTTCATTGTAATTTACGCTCTCCATGTGATTTCGTTTTCTGTTTCGCTCTGCTAATTTAGTATCTCAACGTTTGCTTTATCTTCAAGTAATGCTAATTACTTGTCAAATTTTGGTGATCTGTGAAGAGGTTAGGATAATCCTCTGTTCTGTTGTTGTGTTAGATCTGCGTTGTTGTTTTGTTTGAACGAGTAAGCTTTTTGATTGTAGGATTCTCGCGTTATTTTGAAGTTAAAAGCATGATTTGTTGTTGACAAGAGATATCGAGAGCTTTTTGTGGTCGTTTCAAGAGATGAAGCGGTCTAGAGACGATGTTTACATGAACTCTCAACTTAAACGGCCTATGATTTCTTCAAGAGGAGAAGCGTAAGTTTATCTATTTCGAATTTCGGTTTTTAGTCGATTATCGAAGTTCATTTTGTTAATGATGAGATTACGCTCTCTAATTAAGATTATCGTTAGTTTCTGCCAATTTGTCTGCTGGTTGTGTGAATTCGATGAGTGTTTGTTGGTTAATTCACTTGATGGATTGTCAGACTCCGATATTTGTTTTTTTTTTTTTTCTATAATGTTTGACTTGTTAAAAAAAGATCAGGTTCTTTGTTGAGATTTAAAAAAAAAAAAAAAAAAAAATTCCTGTCACGAATTCGATTTTGTTTAAAGTCATAGAGAGAGCAAACTTAGTTGATTATTATTATTATTATTAATTTTTTCTGGTTTTTAGACACATTAATAATCTCTCTTCTATCTTTCAAAATATATATATATATATATATATATCTCTTCTAGGCAGGAGTATAATTCACTATTTTGAGATATATTTTTTTTATTAAAAAACTTTAATCTGGTATTGATCTAGTGCAGTTATTGAGGAATTTCATGAAAGTTTGTGATGATCTCTCTGTAATAGAAGGATTTGGTTTGCGATACAGTTCTAATTGTGTTCTGAAAATATTATCTGGTTACTGATTTACTGTTTGTGTTTTTTGATTCTTGCAATTTTATTTATTTTTCAAAATTATTTTGTTTGTCCTTTTTGGATAATAAAGCTCTGGGCAAACCCAACTGATGGGAGGAGGCAGTACGCAGAAGCTTACAACAAGTGATGCTCTAGCATATCTCAAGGCTGTTAAGGATATATTTCAAGACAATAGAGAAAAATATGATGACTTTCTTGAAGTCATGAAAGATTTCAAGGCTCAAAGGTTTGTCATGATATGTGATGCTAGGGTTTGTTTCATTTTTCCCCCTGATATGTTTAATACAAAACTGGTTTTTGATTATTGCTTCTGTTATCTCGATTGTAGAATTGACACCGCAGGTGTTATAGCAAGGGTGAAGGATCTATTCAAAGGGCACCGGGATCTAATTTTGGGTTTCAATACCTTCTTGCCAAAGGGATATGAGATCACCCTCCCACTTGAGGATGAACAACCTCCACAAAAGAAGCCTGTTGAATTTGAAGAGGCTATTAATTTTGTAAACAAGATAAAGGTAAAAGTATCATGACATGGCAAAACTTGAGGTATAGTTTCATTGTCATAGTCACAGTCTGACGAATTGTTTTTTTGCAGACAAGATTTCAAGGTGATGATCATGTTTATAAGTCATTTTTAGATATATTGAACATGTACAGAAAGGAAAACAAGTCCATACATGAAGTTTATCAGGAGGTATGATTTCCCTACCTTTTGTGTTTGGTTTTATAATTTCTTTTGTCTTTTCTTTCTTGGCTATCTGGTTTCAGGAGTTGAGTTAAATTTATGTCTTAATGCTTTTGATGGTTAATTTTAATTTTTATTGTAGGTTGCTTCACTTTTTAAAGACCATACGGATTTGCTTGGGGAGTTTACTCATTTTCTACCTGATACTTCAGCAGCAGCATCAGCTCATTATGTTCCATCTGGAAGGAATCCTTTACTCCGTGATAGGAGCTCTGCTATGCCCACAATGCGGCAAATGCATGTTGACAAGGTATTTTTTTCTTTCTCATCTTTGTGTCTTTTTTGTACTTTGTGTTAACCACTTAGCTAATATATAGTTATGAGCATTTTTGGCAGAAAGAAAGGACAACAGCTTCTAATGCTGACTGCGACCTCAGTGTTGACCGTCCTGATCCAGACCATGATAGGGTTCTGATTAAATCGGACAAAGATCAAAGGAGGCGTGGTGAAAAAGACAGGGATAGGAGAGAAGATAGAGATAGAAGAGAACGAGAACGGGATGATAGAGACTTTGAGAATGATGGCAACAGGGACTTCAGCATGCAGCGTTTTCCCCACAAAAGGAAATCTGGTCGTAGGATTGAAGAGTCAACTGCTGAACAATTGCATCAAGGTGGAGATGGTGATGAGAACTTTGGAATGCGTCCTGTTTCATCCTCTTATGATGATAAAAATGCCATGAAAAGTGAGTTCTTAATTATGGAATTTGTTGTATTACAGAGAAACTGTTGTTTAGTACTTCCCTGTTAGTAAATTATTGACTAGGACTCTTTATTTAGAAAGAAGATCTATACACTTAGGGGGTGTTTATTAATAAGGAATCCCAATGATGGAAAGGTAACTTAATTCTTACACAGTTGTTTACATGAACCCCGCACATAAATCAGGAATTAAGTTCATGCTAGAAAGGGGACTTGATTTCCCCCTTCCACCTAGGGAATTAATTTCCCTTTTTTGATTCCCTTTCCAATGGAAATTGATTCCCTTTCCAATGGAAATTGATTCCCTTTGATTTTTATTGCCAATTAGTAAATGCTCCATAAATGAATTTTTTATATTTCTCTATGATAAGAAAGAAGAGAAAAATAAAGGAAACTTTACCTTAGCGTTTTGGGTGTTCGAGAGCATATCGGGATGCCCTGATTTATTTTTGATATAATAAAAAAAGTCACAAAATGTAATTTAGAAAAAGAGGGCTCATGCTTTGCCGTAAGACATTTTCTTGCAAGTTGATTACAGTTTTTAATGTTAAATTTGTTGAGCATTTGAAGGCCCTGCTATTTTTTAACTTTAGGGGTGCCACTTCGCTAGGATATTTCCTTCATCCAAATTAATATGTAACCTACTTGTAGATGATGATTTTTTATATTGAATATAAGTTCTGAATTGCGGTATTTTTTTTTCCATAAGGCTCGCTCTTATAAGTTTTAGAGCCTTCCTTTCTCAACTCATTTTTTCTTATGCAGGTATGTACAGTCTGGAGTTTGCTTTCTGTGAGAAAGTAAAGGAGAAGTTACGTAATCCTGATGATTATCAGGAATTTTTGAAGTGCCTTCATCTCTATACCAAAGAAATAATCACACGATCGGAATTGCAATCTTTGGTATGGCTGATAAATGTGTCCAGTTATTTTCATTGCTTCATCATCTCTAATTGATATATTGGAGAATATCAAATTTGCTCTCTCTCTCTCTCTATATATATATATATTTGGGGTGGGTGGGGACTTATATTTTTCTTTCTTATAAATTGATGATAGTCCATATATAGTCTGCCACCAGTGTTGTTTAGAATGTGAGATTTTACAGTACGAAAGTTCCAGTAAGTTTGATACAAGCAAACCTTAAACCTTGCATATAATTTATTGAGAATTTCTAAGGTGGCCAAATAGTTATGTCCCCCTTGCTTGATTGTTTGAAAGGTCTGGTGTTCTGGTACTCTTGCATCAACCTGCCTTTGTATTAGTGAATCTTGATAATATAAATTATGACTTAGCTTGTAATGCTTTTAGTAATTTTTAAACTTTGCATGTATCAGGTAGGTGATCTGCTCGGAAGATATCAAGATCTTATGGAAGGGTTCAATGGATTTTTGGCATGTTGTGAGAAAACTGGTAACTGTTAAAAACAAATTCTTCATGTTATCTACTTTAGATGCTGCATTGTCAACAGTGTATCTGATGAACTCCTTTTCTGCAGAGGGATTACTTGCTGATATTATGAGCAAAAGTAAGTGAAATGATTAATTTTCTTTCTAGTTATCCCTGGGCCAGATCTTTGTTTTTCTTCACCTTAGAAGTTTTCCTATGGATGGTTTACCCGTCAAGCAGAATTCGCGTAAATGCAGGGTTAAGATCATTTACATATAGATTGTAGTGTTGAAGCTGACATTGTGACACTATTTGGGTCAGCCGACCAAAACTGATCTTAGTTTGGTTTTGGTTGGTTCAGTTCTTAAAACATATTTTTCGTTATTTTTTTTTCCTCTGTTACTGTATGAACTAAATTAAACCTCCCTAAATCCTGATGTGAGTGGTCTTCATCCCAAGACTTGTTATATAATTGCAAAAAAATTAACTAAGCTAGCCATAGTTCTTTAATTATCAAGCTGATTTTTTGCTTGGAATCTTTCTCATCTTGTATATGACCCTAATATAACTTCATGCTTAATTTGTTAACTTACTGTTAATTTGTTGCAGAATCTTTGTGGAGCGAAGGACATTTATCAAGATCTGTTAAGGTAGAGGACAGGGATAGAGATCGAGATCGTGAAAGGGATGAAGGGATGAAAGATAGGGACCGTGAAAGCCGTGAAAGGGATAGGCTTGAAAAAAGTGTAGCCTTCAACAGTAAAGATGTAGGAGGTCAAAAGATATCTATGTATTCCAGCAAGGATAAGTATATGGCAAAGCCCATTCAAGAACTTGACCTCTCTAATTGTGAGCGTTGCACACCCAGTTATCGTCTGCTTCCAAAAAATGTATGAAGTTTTTAAGTTCTTGCTGTTATTGTGTTTTTAAGGAGATACTGATATTTTTACTAATTTTTTTGCATCTGTTTATATTATTTGTATCATGCAGTATCCGATACCTTCAGCAAGCCAGAGAACAGAGCTTGGTGCTGAAGTACTGAATGATCATTGGGTATCTGTCACTTCTGGAAGTGAAGATTACTCTTTCAAACACATGCGAAAAAATCAGTATGAAGAAAGCCTGTTTCGATGTGAAGATGACAGGTTGGAACTTGCCTTTTTTTTATAAAAAAAATGTTGTCTTGATAACAATATTGTTCTTCTTGTGTGGATTTTTAAATTTTCTGTAACATGCACTGCTTTCTTTCTGCCTGTTTCCTTGTCTTTTGCACTAGTTATTATTTGAAATAATTTCCAATGTTTTGATTATATTGTCTTTGACAACCAATAATATTTTGCATTGATGCTGACAGGTTTGAACTGGATATGTTGTTAGAGTCTGTTAATGTAACTACCAAGCGTGTGGAAGAACTGTTAGAAAAGATAAATAATAACACAATCAAGACAGATGGCCCTATACGTATCGAAGAACATTTTACAGGTAATAAGTTTACTTATAAATGATAAATTTTAGAATATTCAATTTTCTCATGCAAGCTCATTTTTTTAATGCTTTTCTTTCCCGGATGGGATTCTTATTCCTGTTTATTCTTGTAGCTCTAAATCTGAGGTGCATTGAACGGTTGTATGGTGACCATGGACTCGATGTGATGGATGTATTAAGGAAGAATGCTTGTCTTGCTTTGCCAGTTATATTGACACGATTGAAGCAGAAACAAGAAGAGTGGGCAAAGTGTCGTTCTGATTTTAATAAAGTTTGGTCTGAAATTTATGCCAAGAACTACCATAAGTCTCTGGACCATCGTAGTTTCTATTTCAAGCAGCAAGACTCTAAGAGCTTGGGTGCAAAAGGTAATGTGCAACTTGGTACCTTTATGTATTGGTATATATGGTTCCAAATGGACTATATTTTCAAGGTTTTGTTATGAGATCTTGACCTGTCAATTATAATCTTAATTTACATTTAAGTACTAAATTGTGGTACATATGAGATCTTTTTTGACAGTATAATATAAAGCTCATTGGGATCTAGAGAGTTTTGTGAAGCTAATTTCACTCCTTTTTTAGTAGCTTTTCCCATTCTTGGTTGGGGATTAGATATAGGCGTGTGACTTGTCTCACCCTGGTTTAATGGAAATTTACAAATGTATAAAGTCTACCTTTTCATTATATTTCTGTTTACTTTAAATGTTTCATAGTAATTCATTTGTATAAATATCTTACAAATGCACACCAGAGTTTCCACAGGCATCCCGTTGCCCTATTTGTTCAGTTCTAACTGCTCTTTTGCCTTGTGTTTACAGCCTTATTGGTGGAGATCAAAGAAATTAGTGAGAAGAAGCGCAAGGAAGATGATGTTCTCCTTGCCATCGCTGCTGGAAATAGACGGTCTATTGTTCCACATTTGGAATTTGATTATCCGGATCATGACATTCATGAAGATTTATATCAGCTCATTAAATATTCATGTGGGGAAATGTGTACAATTGAACAGTTGGATAAAGTAATGAAGGTTTGGACAACCTTTTTGGAACCAATGCTCGGTGTTCCTACACGACCTCAGGGGGCAGAGGACACCGAAGATGTTGTAAAGGCCAAGAATCATGCTGTGAAAAGTCGTACTGCCAGTGTTGGAGATAGTGAAGGCAGTCCTGATACTAGTGCTGCTGTTACAAATTCTAAACATTCAAATCCTCCTAGAAATGGAGATGAAAGTATTCCACCTGAGCATTCAAGTTCTTCTAGAGCCTGGTTGTCAAACGGGGATCATGGGGTTAAAGAGGACGCTTCTTTAGAAGCAGATCATGTTGTTCGTAAGAGCGATAATTTCTGTGATAGTTCTGAGCAAGACAAGGTGCAGAATAATGCAGCTATGACTGATGAAATGTCTGGAATTAGCAAAAAAGCTACCGATGAAAGATTGGTCCATACAAATGCATCACTTGCTACCGGAGCAGATCAAAGTAATGGAAGAACTAATTTGGAAAATGCATCAGGTTTGTTAAATCCTTCTAAACTAACTAATATAACTTGTTTTTGTTTCCATAAATATATCTCTTGAATCTTACTGCCAATTGTTCATGGATTTTCCCTTATTTCATATAATGATGATGTATAGTCTATTGAGATATATATATATTTTTTTTACAAGGGATTAGTGCAACTCATCCTAGACCTGGTAATCTTAATGTTGAGGGTGGGGTCGAGCTAAGGTCAAGTAATGGAATTATACCTTCATCAGAGGTATGTCCAACATTGCTGTCTCTGTTGGTATTTATTCATTTCCAATTCATGGTTTTCCTTTGGATTATGACTGTTTTATGATCCCCTAATTGATGCATTGATTGTGTGTATGAAAGACTTCTGTGGTAAATTTTACATTAACTAAACCATGTCAATTGTGAAAGAGCTGATAATTGCTTTGATTCCAAGTCTCTGTATTTCTAGATTAAAACTTTGTTTCTGGGTGACTAATTAGACGGTAAGGTCCTTGGCAGAAATTATGGGGAACTATGAGATGACATCTCAGCAACTTTGCAACTTTTGTGTATTTGATGTTCAAATAATTTATTGCCTGCTATTTTCATACTCTCTAGTTGACTCTTGTTCATGTTAATAGATTAATTATTGATGCTGCAGGGTGGAGACTGTTCAAGGCAGATTACATCGACTAATGGGGTGATGACAGAAGGCACCAAGAATCAGAGATATAATGCAGAATCTGTTAAGCAATTTAAAATCGAAAGGGAAGAGGGTGAATTATCACCAAATGGAGATTTCGAGGAGGATAATTTTGCAGTTTACGGAGAAGCTGGTGTGGAGGCTGCGCATAAAACAAAGGATGGTGCTGTCAGCAGGCAGTATCAAGCCAGACATGGAGAAGAAGAAATATGTTGTGGAGAGGCAGGAGGAGAAAACGAGGCTGATGCTGATGATGAAGGTGAGGATAGTCCTCGGAGGTCTTCAGAGGACAGTGAGAATGCTTCTGAGAATGGTGATGTTTCTGGAAGTGAGTCTGCTGACGGTGAGGATTGCTCTCGCGAAGAGCATGAGGAAGATGGAGAACATGATGAGCATGATAACAAGGCAGAAAGTGAAGGTGAAGCTGAAGGGACGGCTGATGCCCATGACGTTGAAGGAGATGGAACATCATTACCATTTTCAGAACGTTTTCTGCTAACTGTGAAGCCTCTTGCAAAGCATGTCTCGCCATCTTTACATGACAAACAAAAGGACTCTAGGGTTTTCTATGGAAATGATTCCTTCTATGTGCTCTTTAGGCTTCACCAGGTAAGGCATTTTATCCTCTTTTTTTTTTTTTTTAACCTGAGGATGTATAATTTTTTGTTTGCCTTTCTGGATTGTTGTTATTGTCACTTTATTTGACTTTATATTCCCTATTTCACTAATTGACAGGCACTGTATGAGAGAATCAAATCAGCTAAGATTAATTCATCATCCGCCGAGAGGAAATGGAAGACTTCAAATGATACAAGTCCTACCGATGCTTATGCCAGGTAGTTTACCTTCAGTGTTTGTGGTACTTCGAACACTTTTGGGATGATTGGTGCAATATTAATTTGGATATCTGGTGCAGGTTCATGAATGCACTTTACAGTTTACTTGATGGTTCCTCTGATAATACAAAATTTGAGGACGACTGCCGAGCCATTATTGGCACTCAATCTTATGTGTTATTCACATTGGACAAGCTGCTGTATAAACTTGTCAAACATGTAAGATGGCTACGTTTATTTCGTGCTCAATTGTTTCCTTTCTTTTCCTCTTCTTTTGGTCTGACCTAAATACTAACTGCTGTGATATTTTCTTCAGCTCCAAGCAGTTGCTACTGATGAGATGGACAATAAGCTTCTCCAACTATATGCATATGAGAAATCAAGAAAACCTGTAGGATTTGTTGATATAGTTTATCATGAAAACACCCGTGTTATTCTTCACGATGAGAACATATATCGTATTGAATGTGTAGGTTTTTGTGACTTCATTATAATTTCTTTTATATGACTTCACAGGACATATTCAGATATTCGTATTTTATTTTTGTTGCAGTCCTCCACACCAGCCGGTCTGTCTATTCAGCTTATGGACAATGGACATGATAAGCCTGAAGTGACGGCTGTTTCCATGGACCCCAATTTTGCAGCCTACTTGCACAGTGACTTCCTATCAGTTCCTGACAAAAAAGAGAAGCCTGGGATACTCTTGAAGAGGTAAGTAGAAATGTATAGTTCTCTTTGATTGTCATGGAGTATATTGGCTAATCACGTTTTTGTTTGCAGGAATAAACACAAAATTGCAGGTGATGATGAGTTTTCTGCCTCATGCCAGGCCATGGAAGGACTTCAAGTTGTCAATGGTTTGGAGTGTAAGATAACTTGCATTTCATCCAAGGTAATCTCCTTTTAACTCTATTAAGCTGACTCCAACTAGTTCGGGGCTTTGGTTGAGTTGAGTTATGTTGTGTCAGTTTGTTTATCTTAATGTATTTAAGTTATGTACTTGGTAGGTCTCATATGTTTTAGACACAGAAGATTTCTTATTTCGAACAAAAAGGAAAAGGAGAAATTACCGGCAGAATAGCTCATTGCACAACCAGGCAAAGGTTTCAAACGGTTATTCAATTAGACAGCAACGGTTCCAAAGATGGCTTTCCAGCTCGTAAGATGCCTTGCTTTACCCTGTAGTAGAAAAAAGGGTATGCAGTAATCTTTGTTTCCTCTATTTGGTTTCGGCCAGATTTGCCATATCTTTATCATAACTTGGCTTCGGATGTTCTTCAGTTGCCTTTAGATCATTACCATACAGCGCCACAAGCGAAAAAAGCTTTTGCTGGATTCATCCATCTTCATGTGTATCTTTGATGTATCACCAACCCAATAAAGAATCTGAAGAAAGGGGATGTGGCTCGGAAGATTGTAGTATAATGTAAGTTGGTGGGCAATTGAAGCCCCAGTATCATGTAAATAGAGGTAATATTTGATGTGAAACTTGAGATATATGTTCATTCCATTCATCTATAAATTTTTTTCCCCGTCAATATATTTCCAACTTTATTGTTTTCCAATGGCCATATCAATTGGTTTTCACCTTTGTAATGTGATATCAGTGGCGGCATTTTTTTTTTTTTGGTTTGGTGATGAGAGTAACGTGATGAGATTATAATTTTGCCAGTATTAGTAAAATCAATTTGGATTCCAACTGCCCTTTGTATAGCTGGGTAATTAAGTAATAGAAATATTGAGATTCTTTCACCTGATACGATCGCATAAATTTATATATAAATACGAGGCTATACATCACATAGTATACACTAAACAGTGTTCCTGCAAAATTGATTATGATGAATCACACGACTGATCTCATTTTGAACTGATTTAATCCATTCAAGCAAGACAAGGATATACAACCCTGGCCCTAGAAAAGGATTTCACTATGTAAGTGAGCTGACATAAATTTAGAAATACCTGTTTACCCAGCTAGCTCACTTATTGGTGGGCGATCCATTATATTAGATGCAGCTTGCGCATTCCTTTGCAGCTGCGGATCAACATCAGGCAATTTAGGAATCTGGACCAATAGGTCGGCTGTTCGTCTTAAGAGGCGAGCAAGATCCCCATCGTCTAACGCACATTCCATCATTATTTCCCTCCAAGTTAGACCAGAAGCCCACGCTTCTACCATGCCAGCGAATTGGCTATCCAAACAACAAGGTATCTCTACCCCATGCTTTTCTTGAAGTTGCAAAAGGGAGGTTCTATGCTCATCCAGAAAGTTGATGGCATTGATGACAGTAGTTGATGGTTCATATATATAGCTGTTATTTTTCCAAGAACGAACTTTGATTCCTTCAGAGACAAAACTTGCACAGACAGCAGCGAGTTCTGCAGGCTTTAAATCTAGCAACATTTTGTTTCTAAGAACTATTGCAAGCCAAAGTTCGTTTTCTCCTCGAACTGCAGCTGCAGTTTCACCCAACGGAAAAATCGTGTGTGTATTTATATCCAACGCCCTGCTTTCATGTATGACATTGGTGATCCGCACAAACTCTTTCCAACCAGATGGTTCAATTTGCTCTATTCTATTAGTCAGACGCTTTGATCTTGCTTCCAGGCGTCTTATCTTTTCCACTGTAAAATTGACTCCGTCTAAGATCTTTTTATATTGCTTAAAGCCTTCTGTACGTGCTATCTTTTTCTTTAAACGAGCTACTTTGTTTCTTTGTTCCTTATACTTTTCCAAAGCATCGCGATATTCTTGTGACACGTGTAACACCTCATCAGTTTCAGAAAGACTATTCAAGACTGGCACATTTAGACTCCAAGACCATGTCTCTAGAGATCCTTCCATGCACCATAAACCACCAAATACAGAATCAACGAGCTTTTCCCACTGCATTTCCCCTTTATCTAGAAGCAGCCCCATAGTTTCCCGTGGCAAAGCATCCCCTTGAGCTAAAGCAACATTAGGAAAACCTGTGCTGTATACAGTTTTAATCCACTTCTCTGTAAATAAATACCAAGAGTTATCTGAACCAAGTGCCACATAGTAAGACAATTCAACATCTTGAGCTTCCAAGTCTTCATCATTTGACTCAGCTCCTACTACGTTTAACGCAAATGCATCATTAGCAGAAATCATGTTCTTCAGTTTTGAACTATCAAGCGAGTCAAACTTCCCTAAATAAACAGCAGGGACTGAGTGTTCAACTCCTTCAGAATCTTTGTATTGCAGGCAGAGAAAGGGCAAGTGTCCATTTTCCAATTCCTTCAAAAGAGCTTTCAGATCAGATAATCTCTTCAATTCCATCCTTCTTCGCAATCCAGTCCGAAGGCGTTTTTCTGCTCTCAACTCTTCTTGTAGGTCTGCAATCTCCTTATATGCAACCTCCGATAAAAGTGTCTTGCTTTTCCTGTCAATAGCATCATCACTAATTTCTGCAGTAAGCATTTCAATCTCTTTCTGTATTTTACCGAGCTCCTCCTTTGCAGCAAGCATTACGTTGCTGCCAACATAGTTTCCAAAACTCTTCTCAACTAATTTTCTAGCTTCTTCCAAAGTTCTCCCTGCTCGTAAAGCTTTCACATCATCTGATTCATTTGATCGATGTGTGACTTTTGCACCCGCTAGAAGATTCAGCACCATTCCATAAGAAGCAGTGAATTGTGATACAAGAGGTTGAATTCCAGAAAACAGAAGCTCACAGCACTCTTCAGCTCCTTCATGAGGAGTCTGAACCAGCACAACATGACCCTTTTCATCAATGCCTCTACGTCCAGCACGCCCTGCCATTTGAAGTAATTCATTTGGGGTTAACTGAATACGTCCACTAGCAGCCCTTTTGCTGAGAGATGAAATAACAGTTGTCCGAGCAGGCATGTTGATTCCAGCAGCAAGTGTTTCTGTAGCAAAGACAACCTTAACAAGTCCTCGCTGAAAGAGCTCTTCAATGAATGTTTTCCATATAGGAAGACAGCCAGCATGATGTGCTGCAGCACCTTTTAGAAGTCCTTTCACGGCAGTATCTCTGACAGCATCAGGATACAGAATGCGGAACTTCTTTAAGGCCAGCTCAACTTCACTCATCTCACAATCATCTAAGAGATTGCAATCTTCAAGGTACTGGACGGAAGCATCGCATCCTCGCCTGTTGAAAATAAACCAAATAGCCGGCAACATATCCCTTGCTCTAAGGTGCCACAATGTATCAATAACTTGAGGAACCTGAAATTACAATTTTCCACAGATAATTAAATCAATTTTTCATTATGTCAATATATAAAATGACCATATATGATCAGTCTTATAGTAAAAAAAGTTAGCATAGCCAATGATAACCAGAAATCTGAAGCAATCTCTGTACCTGTGATCGACGAATTGCGTTTATGTCATTCTTCGAAAGTTGAGGTTGTCCAGAGAAGCTAATTGTATTATTGGAGTTCAAGTCCCTGCCACCTTTCCTGGAATTCCTTCTTCTAGACCCATCATCTCTGTATGATCTACCTTCCGAAGCAGAAAGCTGCAAATAATTAAGGGACAATTTCCTGTTGCAGTTTTGCAGGCAAATTGAAATATGTTATAAACTAACAGTACAACAAATGTCTTTTAGCAAGATCAGATACAAAATATTATCAAAAGAGAATCCATTAAGACAAATCATGCTATTAGGAAATTCAGTAACGGCACAGACCACAGGCCATCAAGTGATACATAATAGACAGAAAATCGATGTTAAATATAAAGCAACTGTTCTCATCAAGAATATCAGACAGAAAAACCATTAAAGATGCAGTTATTGAACTAGAAGAAGCTTTACAACGAGTGTTTCTAATTTGGAGACATGTGATGAGATAACAAAAAAAATTAGAAAGTATATCTATTAATGTAGAACACCCCAGCCATATAAGGAAAAAATGTGGAAGGAAGCTTACAATAGTACATATATAACATCTGATTTTGGACTAGCATAAGGAAATTATTACACAGTCAGAAGAACAACTGTTTAAAAATGTAGAGGACAGAAATCACATTAGAAAGTCTATAAATTAATTGAATAAGGTACACTTAAGGGTGATATAATTTACCTATTCATGCGTTTTCCTTTCTCCTCAAGAAGAGGTAATAAAGCAGTTTTCGTTGAGAAGTGCCAAGTCAATGGAACTGGACGCCTGGATGATGTTACCAACTCAGTTTTACCATGTATCTGGAGGCAAGATAAAAGTTATATCAGTCAGAGGTCCGTAAATCACTGACAGCAAGACCTTTCAAAAGCCAAGGGTATCATGAGTAACATAGAGAATAAAATGAAAAGTAATAATTATACTTCAATCATGTTAAAGGGGAATCCAGTATAAACATAATCAGACACTAGGTTATAGAGGGGCTAGATCTATTACAAAACATAAGTCCAATGATGACCTCAGCAATATAATAAAATTCCTAATATTATTTTGCCTGTTTTCCCCAGAAACAAACAGATTAGAAATACAAATCTGAGAACACTGGAAAAAGACTAATGAAAGTAGCTTTGTATTCAATGGTCACATTAATCATCCCAAGGCTAGAGAGATAGTCCATAAATACTCTCAATATTTGTCCAAAACAAACAATATTCTTTGAGAAATCTTCCTTCATCTTACATATGAAGGAATATAGTTCTTATCTGCTAAATCTTAGGCACAACTTGTATCTTACAAGAAAGCAAGCGCACTTCGGCAGTCCATGCTCATATTGGACATATACAATCCAATAATGAATAGAGATGGAAGCACACAGTGGATGTAACAAAAGACTAGTTCTTCACAATAACAGAAAGTCAGAAATGATGACAAACCTCTGACAATTAATAAATTAGTATGGCTAGAAAACAGACGAATTCTAACATTGGATTTGAAAACAATGGAAACTGGAAATGTCAGAAGATGAACTTAGATTCACAAAGTCTGAACACATGTAGAAAGAATTGATGCGAGTGAAAATAAGCTTAAACACAATCATTGTCTTGCAAGTTTCAAGCTTACACATACCTCACTAGTGTCATAAAAACCATATCTAAAACAGTTTCAAGCATGGTAGTAACTAGATAATATAATAGAAGTTACCTCACTGATCCACCCTGCTAGCTCATCTGCATTTGCAACTGTTGCTGACAGGCATATAATTTGAACTTCTTTTGGGCAATAAATAATCTGATAAAAAATTGACACAATGGGAAATATATAAGCTGCTAAAAACCTGGGTAAATGATACCCCAGACAACAAATGTACTTACTATCTCCTCCCACACAGTACCACGAGAAATATCACTTAAATAATGAACTTCATCCAAAACAATCACGTCAACATCAAAAAGACCACTCGCCGAAGAAACCATCCCAACGCTGCACAAGAATATATACTGTACACTATCAGTAACTTAAGTAATTCAAAAAAACATCAGGAAGATCATGCATAAATTTTAAACTTAGATGATAGATCAGCATCAGAGAATTGTCAGAAATTTAAAAAATATAAAAGAAAATTCCTTGTAACCATCGAAGGCAACACAATTGTTGACACAATCAAAATTCATAAACCTTAATACAGCCAGCCGCTTCCCAATGGATATTAGAAATTTCAACATGACAATGCTAGTAGCAAAAAACTACCTTTGATACAACATGTTGCGCAGTATCTCAGTGGTCATGATTAAAATTTGAGCTTCTCTGTTAACCGCGGAATCTCCAGTAAGAAGACCAACATTATTATCACCAAATGTCTCCCTAAACAACAAAGACATCGAAATTAATCGAAGAACAATATACAAAACATAGTTTAGAAAAAACAACAACTAATCTTCTCAATCATAAACCCAAGCAGTTGATTACCGAAACTCACGAAACTTCTGGTTAGACAATGCCTTAAGAGGCGTCGTGTAGAATATACGGCGCCGTCTAGCTACTGTGGCAACTGCTGCAGCTTCTGCAATCAAAGTTTTTCCACTGCTAGTAGGCGCAGAAACGATCACCGAAGATCCTCTTAAAAAAGCTTCAATCGCCAACCGCTAAAAACCGAAGAAACAAAACATAACTAAGAAAAATCGAATCAATTGCGCACATGAATTTGAAATGTGAGCAACTTTACAAAGCAGATAAACCTGAAATTTATCAATGCGAAAATCGTAAATAGAAGCTAGTTCATCAACGTCGATTATTTCATCACCGAATTCTTTAACTTCACTACAAAGCTTTTCGACTCTCTGCCACTTGAATTCCTCGAGCCGAGTAGGCGCCTGCGTTGGATCCGAAGAGATTTCAAATTCATCTTCGCTTTGTTGATTTTCGTCCGAAACTTCACCAGAAACGTCGTCGTATTCATCGGCGGCTTCTTCATCATCGTCATCGTCGTCGTCGTCTTCTTCTTCATCGTCGGCATCTGAGAGCTTGGGCTCTACAGAGAAGAACGACTTACGAGACTTGTAGGAGACTTGGAATTGAAGAGAGTTTTTTGAGAGAAGTGATTTGGGACTACAAAAGATTAGCGGTTGAGAGAAAGCATGGAAATGAAGAAATGAAGAAGATTTGGTTCTAGAAAAGACCGAAAATGTGTATGGAGGTGTGAGGATAGAAAGTGTGCTCATGGCGGGAGAGATTTTTGCAGGATAAACCTACTACTATAGTACTATTGGGAGTTCGGGTCATGGATTTTGGTATTACCATATTTTTGTGGATTATAAACATAAATGATGTCGTTTTCATTTTGTTTTCTCACTCTCCCGTGTCGTGATAAATAACCAATAAGCTTAAACTTTGAATCTCCGATTATAAAGGAATGCATTGGATTGAGATATTTATAGATAATTGTCGTATTAGATTAAAATTTTATAAATAATTTTTTTTAAAATCCATAAATTCTGACTTTTAAAAGGCTGTAAATTGGTATTTATATGGATGGACGTTTAATGGATTGATTTATTTTCAATAAAACTAATAAAAAACCAATAAATTTCAGTTTTTGAAAATATAAACCGATCCAATAAAGTTTACAATTATCAACCGATAAAAAACCAACTTAATTGGACCGGTTCGGTTCGATTTTAGTTATACTGGGCCAAATTCATGGGCTTTAAATAGTATACATATTTTCATATTTTAATCATTTTGACCTTTGACCAAATTAAATTATGGGATTAAACAAATTAAAAATACTAGTTTAAAATAATATTCAGCAAAAGAAACAAAGAAAAAAATATATATTATGTGGTACACTTTCATAGTTTTTATAATTTCATGGACTACTGAACATTAAACTATGGTTTATATATATATATATTTATATATATATATATATATATATATATATATAAATTGGATCTCGGTTCGGTTTTTCGGAAAAAAAACCCGATCCAATCGGTTTTCAAAAAACTTAATCGACTAACATAAGAAAACCAGAAAAAAACTGATTGAATCGGTTTGGTTCACTGGTTCGATTCAATTTATTGGTTTTTTATCCACCCCTAGTCATTTGTACGATTTCATGACAAAATGGATTGTGTTAGACTTTTCAATGATAACTATAAATCCAAATTTTGGGGTCTTATCATCTCCCATCAGATTTTTCACGTTTGTTCAAGATTTTTTATTTATTTATTTATTTTTTTTAGCTGAAGAAGACAAATAGACATGTAAGAATAGCAACAAGGCTGTGAAGAAACCCTAATAAAACCTCATGGTCTTCAGGTTTGATTGATTGTTAGTCTGTTTTCGATTTTGTTTAAATGTGGTAGGATAGGTGCTCATATTCAGCTAAAATTCCATGTATCTACTACCCAAGCACCCAGTGATTTTTTTAATTTTAATTTTTTAATTTTTTTAAATTTAAGTATTACAGGTTACATGTTAGTTGTTAGTTGTTAGTTATTAGAGTTCAATAAATAATAAAAAATTAAAAATTAAAAATAAAAATTAAAAATTAAAAAATAAAGTGAAAAAACTATATATCATACCTATCTGTATAACTATACTGTTAACGTAGAGTATTTAAATCCCTTCTTGATCTAACCTTTTTTATGAATAAAATTTAGAATTAAAGGAAGTGTATGTGACTGACAAAAATTTTAATTTCTTCTGAACTTGAAGCTGTTATGTGTCATCATTTGGAGAAACTGGTGGCGTAGGAATCAGTTCTTCCTTAATATTGATGCTAGGTGTGATGAGGATTGTGTGAGTTGGGCAGAGAATTTCTTAGGGGAATTTGGGTCTGTCTGTCAGGTGAAAGAGGCTGCTTCTTCGAATTTGATCCCCTCTGCCATCACTTCGGTAAAATGGGGCAGGACTAGGGCTGGTTTCTTCAAGATTAACATGGATACGGCGATTAAGGAGAGTGATAATCTGGTCGGTTTGGGCATTGTCATTCGTGACTTTGAGGGCAGGGTGGTGGCTTCTTCTTCTTATAGTTTGGTTGCCAGTTTCTCTCCGGCAGTGGCTGAGGCTACTGCCATTGTGCGGGGGATTAATTTTGCCGTGGATTTGGGTTTGCTGCCTTGTGTGCTTGAATCGGACACCAAGTCTGTGGTCAACCTTGTCCGCTCAGGTTTTGCCCCGCTTGCGGAGGTGGGCGTTGTTGTGGCTGATATTATTCGGCTTGGGAAAGCTCTTCATATCGATATTTCCTTTGTTCCTTGAGCTGCGAATAGGGTTACGGATGGTTTAGGTAAGCTTGAGTTGTCCTCTGAAGAGGACCGTGTTTCTTATATGTCCATTCCTCTGCCTGCGGAGGTTTTGGTGTTGGCTGACCAGTTTGGTTAGCTTGTGTTTTTCTGGTGTTTGTGTTTATGAAGTCCAATTCTTTCTAATAAATAATAATAATAATAATGTGATCGTGAAAGTAAAATATCTGAATTTTTATAAAAGTATTGTCGATATCGGTAAAATATCAAATTTTTTTACAAGATATCTGTAAAATATGTAAATATTCAAAATTACTTTATATTAATCGCACAAAAAATATAAAAATATCAAGATATATCGGTGGAATATGAATATTTACTCGGTTGGGATTTGAGTAACTTACCATTACACCACAAATGCTATGCACACTCAAATGACATTTAATAGAATCGAAATAACTAACAAAAATATACATTTAATAGCACCTACGCAATTGCATAAACACGTGCAGCACTACCACCAAAATAGTGGCAGCTAATCGACACGAACGGTCAGATTTCCATACAAGCAGAAACTCTTATCGATTATTTATTTATTTTTTGACAAAAACAGAAACTCATTTCGATTAAAAAAATAATAAAGAAAAGTCAAATCACAACCAAAGTCACAAATCAGTAGCCAAAGCATATTATTATTCGCTGTATTTTTAACATACCCTTCTCCATCTCCCTCACCAAACCCCTACTACTATTCTCTCTTCCAGTTCCAGTCTTCCAGACCAACCGGAGTTGGATCTAAATCAACGATCGAAATGGCTCTATCCCAGCTCTTCTCTTCATCTCGTTCGTCCACTCTCCTCAAACCCCTCACCACTTCCTATCTCCTCCGCCGTCCGATCTCCACGGACACCACTCCTCTCACCATAGAGACCTCCGTTCCCTTCACCTCCCACCAGTGCGAGGCGCCTTCACGTGCCGTCGATACTTCTCCGAAGGAGCTCCTAACCTTCTTCCGCGATATGGCTCTCATGCGACGGATGGAGATCGCAGCCGATTCTCTCTACAAGGCCAAACTTGTCCGTGGATTCTGTCACTTGTACGACGGTCAGGAAGCTGTTGCCATCGGCATGGAAGCCGCTATTACGAAGAAGGACGCCATCATAACCGCTTATCGTGATCATTGCGCTTTTCTAGGTCGCGGCGGGAATCTCTTGCAGATTTTCTCGGAGCTGATGGGCCGAATAGACGGTTGTTCCAGAGGTAAAGGAGGTTCGATGCATTTCTACAAGAAGGATGCCAATTTCTATGGAGGACACGGGATTGTTGGAGCTCAGGTTCCGTTGGGCTGCGGCTTGGCTTTCGCGCAGAAGTACTCCAAAGATGAGGCGGTGACGTTTGCCTTGTACGGAGATGGTGCCGCCAACCAGGGGCAATTGTTCGAGGCACTTAATATTTCCGCGCTTTGGGATCTGCCTGTGATTTTGGTCTGCGAGAATAACCACTGTAAAGAAGAATTCTATTTAATTTAAAAAAAAAAAAAAAAACTGAAATGAATATTTGAATTGTGTTTTCTGGTTGTTTTTGTTCATTTTTTGGGCCTGGTCTCATTGCAGATGGAATGGGGACAGCAGAATGGAGAGCTGCAAAGAGTCCAGCTTACTACAAGCGTGGAGATTATGTTCCTGGATTGAAGGTAAATTTGAATTTGATACCTTATTTTAATAAGGTTTAGGAATTTTGAATTTGATTGATTTGTGAGGATGATTGGGAAAGTAATTAATATATATATATATATATATATACATGGACCATATGGTGTTGTTTGTTAAAGTTTATAGCTGGTTTTTTTTTTACTTAAGAGGTACTGTAATGCAAGGATCAAATGCTAAACTGATTATGGTTGATTTTGTATTTGCTCTTGAATGTTGCAAATATACATCCTTAAAAGTTCTCATGTTTTTAGGGAAGGGTATCAGCTATGGATTGGGGTATGTTGATGAGAAAACAATGTTAAGCTCATAATGATTTGAACAAAATATTCAATTGTTTTTCTTCTTTTGGGGGTTAACTGCATTAACACATTGTAAATACTCACCCTTGTTGATTTGGGAATGTCTTGAGTAATATGAATGAGTAAAATTCGAAATAAAATTGTATGAACTGAATGCAAGTCCATGACTCAGTGTAGCTATGAAATACTCAAGTGCATAGAGAAATTTTAAATAGATTTAAAATGTACATTTTACCAAGTGTTTCTGTTTAGGGAGATGAGGGGTGATTGGTAACCTTACCCATATTCTTTTGATGCTTTGAGTTTGATTACTTATAATAGAATGAAATTATCTTATTATTTGCATGCAATAGGTAATTTGAGACTAGACTGTTCATGAACTTTAAATTTCTCAATATAGCGCTATAGTGTTTTGACATTCTAAACAATAAATATAGTTTGTGACATGTCATATTCTGTAACAGGTGGATGGCATGGATGCGCTTGCTGTGAAACAAGCATGCAAGTTTGCTAAGGAGCATGCCTTGAAGAATGGACCTATTGTAAGTTTATTTATTGAACTATTGTGCTATTATGTCTCTAGATTTATTATGTAAACTACTGTTGATGTGATTTGATTCTTAGCAAACAAAATCAACTTATCAACCGCTTTACTGGTCGAATGAACTGATTTTATCTGTTTGGGGACCATAATATGCGTTGCAGTGTTCTGTATTCGTTTATTTACTGTTATGACTGATTTAGCTAAATATTCAAAAGCAATGTAATTCTACTGTAACTACTTAAGGAACTTAAATTTATATTATAACATATTGCAATTTTTTCGAAAGAATTATTTTCATGATCCTGGGAAAGAAACTAGGAAATGGTTATATTCAAGTTGATAGTTTGGTTCCAACATTTAATTGCTTAGGTTTGGATATTCGAATCATATTTTTAATTGGTAATTTTGAGATAATCCTTATAGTTTAATTTCAGGTAATATATCTTATTTTACTATAATAAATTTGGCTTGAAAACATTCATTCTGAAATTCATGTGAGCTCAGATGCAGCAAATTTGTTAGGCTTTAGACCAAGCAAGAGTTGGGGTTTAATTTGTAACATGTGTTGCAATGGACAGAATAATGATATTTTATGGATACTCATGTATTTGTGTGATATGCAAGGAAATTGCTCATAAAATGTAGTATAATTGTGGTAGATGATGAAAAGTAATTAAAATATTTGTTGAGGTTTTCACACGCTGAATGTTTGCTTGATTTGTGTAAACCGTAAACCTCAACTTGGCAAGAAATTCATTTCTTCAGATTGGGATATACTATACTGAGTGTCAATGATGAGCAGAGCTGGGCATATTTGCCAGCTGAACTAGCTAAAATTATACTGAGAATTGCCGTTGCTTGGTTTAATGTGTATGGGTGAAAGAAACACACACACGATTATTGCTTCCTCAAGGAAAGTTGAGAATTTTTTTGGTTTTTAGGAATTGAGAAATAGCTGATTGATTGATTGATTGCACTTTGTAATGCAATAAGCTTGAGCTTTTGCCTCTCTCAGGGTTGGTGTAGCTTTATGTTACATTATTATTATTATTATTATTATTTTCTTTGGGCCATTTCTTAATGACATGAATCTCCAATTAAGTATGAACCGAGAAAGATGCTACATCTTAATATATGTTCATATATGAAGTTTTAGAGGCTACATTCTGTGTTGTATATTGAGTTATGTGGTTTTTTTTCTCGTTTTCTGCTTCATTTTTTCTCAAGTATCAACAATAGCTTCTGGCCATGCATTGATGTAAACATGTGCCACAACATATGCATTGCTTGTATATTGAAATTGTTCCTTTGATTTATGTATAAAGTTTTGTTCTGTTTACCATTCTATATGAAAGAGATATATTGATTTATTCTAATCTTTATACCTGTGTTCAGATTCTTGAAATGGACACATACAGGTATCATGGTCACTCCATGTCTGATCCTGGAAGCACCTACCGCACACGTGATGAGATCACTGGTGTGAGACAGGTTATACACCTTGACATATCTTTTTGATAAGGCGAATCCTTTTCCATTTTGAAATTTTCATAATTTACTTTCTTTTGGTGGAATGATGTTCAGGAGCGTGATCCTATTGAAAGAATAAGAAAGTTAATATTATCCCATGACCTAGCTACTGAGAAAGAGCT
The DNA here is from genome assembly GCA_035582765.1 of Acer negundo. Classification (NCBI taxonomy): domain Eukaryota; kingdom Viridiplantae; phylum Streptophyta; class Magnoliopsida; order Sapindales; family Sapindaceae; genus Acer; species Acer negundo. The sequence continues at coordinate 5,670,301 of CM069239.1, read as the reverse complement.
GAAGGTATTTATTTCAACTTGAATTGACATAAAATTTCTACATGTTCAGGACACATATTCTGAGATTTCATATTTGTTTTTCATGCTCATTCTCTCACTCTCTCTTCTTGCTTTATCATTCTGATCAAATCTTGTCAGTTATGATCACTACTGTTATTGGAAGGAATTCTTATCATTTTCTACCAGAATAAAATTTGAATCTTGGTCCTGGTGATGGAATATGTGGCAAACTGAGTTTGTGTATATTTTTTATTTTGTTTTTTAGGATATCGAGAAGGAAATGAGAAAACAAGTGGATGATGCCATTGCTCAAGCCAAGGTAAGAAGCATTTGTGTGGATTGGTAGTCTGCTGTGCAGGGTCCCCATTTCAGTTTCATAAGTTAGTGAATATCAAAGTTAGAACAATAGGGAAGAAGAGAAACAATAATAGAACCTAAGCAGTTAGACCTGCAGTTCCTAAGCAATTACACCTATTAAAGAAGGCAATGATCCCAAAATACAACGTCGAAGCTTATGAAGATTCTTTGTCGTTCACTTTCACCCATTTAATCATCTGATTGCTTTTGCTGTATCTAGGCTATTGATTCTCCTGTACCTTTTAGGAATTATTCAGGAAACAAAAGCTACCTATTTGACAGGGAAAAAGAAAATATAAATACGTAAGAGACTAATAAGACAACTAAACCAAAAATAGGGTGCATGGGTTGTGGCTCTGCTGCAAGCTTCAACTCGTTCTAGCTATTTTGAAACTTACAGATTTCTCGACTCCTTAACTTTAAGAAAACATAAGGATAACTAATCCAGCTACACATTAACGTCACAAGTATGTAAAATTAGATTTAGATTTTGTATAAATTGACTAGCTAAAGTTCTAACTAAATCCTAAATAATTTGATCATCAAATTTGCTCCTGCTTTTTTAATGGGTACTGTTCTGATCATTGTTAATTGCCTTATTCACAATCCTAATTCTCTTTATTCTTATACTTTTCGTATTACCAGGAAAGTCCTATGCCTGATCCCTCCGAACTCTTCACAAATGTGTATGTGAAAGGATATGGAGTTGAGGTAATAATTTTTTCCTTCTACCAGTTAATTTTCATTTTGTTTTTCCATGATATCTGCTATCAGTCTTTCACTGAAGACTGGAAAAAAGTTTCTGTCAATTTCTGCTTTTTTGTTATTGTTTTTGTTTTATTTTTCCAGATACACCTATCAGATAGAAGGTGTTTTATCTCTCTATGTTGGGCACTGGAAATAGAAAAATGCTCTTCCACCATGAAGCTAATAGCATATTAGCATAAACTAATCTAGTTTCTTCTAATGACAAAGGCTCTGTTGTGTGCCCTTTAGATCTGAAGCTGATTATGTGAAGCATTTGCCCTTCAAAAACAAGAACTTCCACGCATCAGTATTTAAATCTTAGAGAGTCACTTCAATCTCTTATAGGGATAAGCAGATTTACATAATCTGAATACAACTTCACTTTGCTGTTTTTGCTGTCATAATAAAAAAAGGGGGGGGAGGAGAGTCGCCGAGAGAAAGGACAAAGGTCATGTTGGTAACACAATCAAAATCATGGTAACACAATTATCTACTTGGTTACAGATAAACCTGTACCATGGTGATATAACTTCTCCTGATAACAAAATTTCAAGGCATAACTTGGCCCTTGGGGATGGGGTAGTTACTTGCATTCAGATACTGTTGAGATATAGAGGTTACTTTAAGGCTAACTTATTAACTTTTATACCGTAATTTTTAGTTTTTATTTTCTTTCTTTTAATAGCGTACTTTTTCCTTCGAAATTTGTATTCTGTATATGCGTGTTCTCTTGTAATTCTGTTGGCCTGTCTCGACTCCTGTAAACGGAAACCAGCATTTATAACTTTACATTTGTACATTGCTTATTTATAAATAGGTAGATGATATCAGTTAACAAAAATTAGAATCTGTTTATTCCATATGATTTTTATCACTTCTTTATGACTTCATATGACATGGAGTTGAGATTATTCCCTATAGATGTTATACTGCAAACATCATTCGTGTATATAGATTGACGCTTAATACTGTTTTACTGATACTGGTATATTATTTTCAACCGCAGTCATACGGAGCTGATAGGAAAGAATTTCGAGGCGTGCTTCCATGAATTTATAACGTACGTGGAGAGTTTTTATGGACACCCCAATCTTGAAAAGTGAACAATAAAAGCTTGAAGAGAAGATTGTCAATCTCTTTCTGGCTATGATTCTGATTTTCACCCTTTAGCTGTATAGAATGCTCTGATTCATCTCAAGTTGCGGGGCACAAATGTTTACAATTTGGTCGTGTAGTCTTTTTGCGGAGCCTACAATCCAATGTTCATTTTGAATACTCCAATGTTTTTATCGTGATGTGCAAATGAGTTCTTATGCTCAGTTTCTTACTTTGGGTTGTTTCTGAGACCTAAAAGTGGAAGTGGGCATAGCATGCCATAAAACTTCAGGAACACACCGTTGAAGATTTAAATTTGTGTCTTGTCCTGGTTTCTGCTTTTTTGTGTTTAATGGGATCCAATTTATATATCTCAACGCATTGCTAATGCTGGCATTGTGTGTCTTATTGAGACTTCTGCTCTGTAATGTCACAAAAATTAGTCCGACTGTCCCTCCAAACGCCTTTTCACAGCCTAGTGATTGTGATAGTGGAACACAATTCTTTTTGAATTCTTAATCTGTTTTACTCCGTGCTCAGCCGAAATTGTGAATAGGGTGGCTTTATTTCCACGCAAAGAAATTCTTGACAAGCTATTATTTCAATGAAAATTTGTATTACTAGAATAATATATATTTTTTAATAACTTAAAAAGGACAAACTATATAATTAAAAATTCGAATTTATTTGGTTGTGGTTTCGAGTTTCCTCCTTTCTAAATCTCGATTTACTGTAACATATCAAAAAAAAAAAAATTCAATTTTTTAACTAAACCTATAAAATTATTATTAATAACTAATAATATATAAAATTAAAATCCAAACTAATATAATAAAAATATATATATGTATATATAATTTTCAAATGAAATGGAGGAAAGGAATGGACGAACAAAAATCAAAACTAATATCATAATAAAAAATATATAATTTTCTAATGTAATTATTGAATGGACGAAGAAAGAATTGTTTTAACATGTAATGAGAGTTTGTTGCATACTTGCATGTACACAATGGATGAATTCTATTCGATTTAAAAGTAGTGGACCGGTATTCCACTACTTTTAATAATTCTCACTTTCTAAGTGGTGTCCATGTGTTTATGTGATACATAGAATTTGTAAATCTAGATATCAAAAACGGCCTATTAGCTCAGTTGGTTAGAGCGTCGTGCTAATAACGCGAAGGTCGCAGGTTCGAAACCTGCATGGGCCAAATGGACTTTTTTTTTGTTCTGCTGTTTCTGGGTCCGTAGCTTTGTCACTCGTAAGTCATAACTGGACTAATTTTAGATAATTCTGCGATAATTCTTCTTTCTTTTTCGCTTTAAATGTTAGAAAATGGTTTAATTACCAACTGCACATAATGTTGTTACTTCAATTAATAGAATGCGTAGAGTTGTAGATATAAAAGGGACCATTCAGGCTAAAAGATGAAGTGGAAGAACTTGGTGTCATCAGTTCCCTTGAAACTACTCTGATTAGCAAATGTTTTGCAAACCACCAAATCTAGAGATTAGCTATGGGAACCAAATCTAGAGATGATTTATACATATCTGGCAGTAGATTATCTTCTCCACTATAGAAGAACCCAATCATGAAAAGTGAACAATAAAAGCTTGAAGAGAAGATTATTGTCACATCCTCTAGTTTGTAATAGAATGATGATGATTCGTGATCTCAAGTTGTGGAGCAGAAATGTTACATTTTGGTTGTGTAGTCTTTCGAAGGGGAGCCTACGATTTTTTATTTTTTTAAAAAGTTGACAACATTATAGGTTAGTTCGTTAAGGGTAAACTCTCATTATAAGAGAGAGGTCTCCACACTTTACGATTTAATGGGTAAATGCGATACTCTATTTTCAATATAAAGATTTGAACTATAACGGTAAAGCTTTATTTTGAAGTCTGCGGTCACCGCAGCAAGAGACCCTACAATTTTGAGATTCTATGATTGATTTAATAGATTGGTTCTCTTGTCAATCTTCTGAGTTTGGAACACATTACACATGAACCGTCTTTTCTTTCTTTGGGTCCTCTAAAATCAGTGGACATCTTGGTGGGATTGTTTTGTTTTTTTTTGTTTATGGGACCTTGAATACATCGCTGGCAATTTGTTTCTTTAAATGGGTTGCTGTAGAATCCATCAAAATGTTGTTCTGTAATGTCCATAAAATTAGGATCTTGGTGTCCCTCCGGGACTTTTTTTCACAGCCCAGTGACAGCGATCGAAGAACACAAGCTTTTTTGTTTTATTATTTTCGTGTGTATTTTAGCTGAAATCTCGTAACACAACTAAAAAAAAAAATTGTATAAAAAAAATTCATATTAAATTTTTTTAATTAAATTTGTAGATTGTAAGTGTAACACAATTCATGAACATTATTATTATTAATTTATTTTATTTTATTTATAAAGATATTCTTACATTTTAAAAGAGGAGATCCAGCAGGATATAATACTTTTCGTGAGACATATAAAAAATGGGGAGATTTAATGTAGAATTTCTTCTTGCTCATTGTACTCAAAGAATCATTTTAATTCCAAAATTGTTTTCATTATGTTATTTTGGAATTTGGAATATAATGTTGAAAAATGTTGTATTTAAAAATATAAAAAAAAAGGTTGAAATTCTTCTTGCTCAGTATACTCCAAGAATCATTTAATTCCAAAATTGTTTTCATTATGTTATTTTGGAATCTAATGTGGAAAATTGTTTTATTTATTAAAAAAATTGTTGAAATTTCGTTGACTTAGAAGCATGTAATGATTATAACTCATGAATTTGTTTTCATTGCAGGTTTATGCTACCATACGATTTGTAATAGTTGGAAAAGAGTTAATAGTATTTGTAAATTATACTATTAATCTATTATACAAGATTTATAAAGTTACCGAATGTAATAATGTATAGTTAATTTAATTCAAAAGTTCATACAATTAAAAATAAAATTCAAATCATTACTCAATCTGGATTGTTGGTAGATAACGTTCATTCAATTAAAAAAAGTTTTTTCTTTAAAAATAATAAATAATAAATGCTTCGGTTTTATATTTTAAAAAAATATCATCAAATTGAATGAACGTTTAAACTACATGCCCCGCTCTGTCTCCACTAGATCTATTCCAGGAAGTATCCTAAAAATAATAACATTTCTTATCCTTAACAATTTCGTATTAAGATGTGAAAACACATTTCTCTATATAATAACACCATACTTTACTAGGTGTGAAGTGGGGAAGAAGAGATTTCATAATTGAGGTTTTGAATAAGACGATTTTTTCATAATGGCAATGACTTGAACATTTGACATTACCATAATACCATATGATTTCCTTTCAACCCCAAGCCACAGTGGTAGGTGATTATCAACACCATGTCATATTGTTATGTGATTATTACCTAGCGAAAGCTTTTAAAAAATATATATTTGGTCTCGGATTAATAGATATTATGTTATGTAATTATTACCGCCATATATTAAGGGGTCGTTTGTTTTTTTTTTGTCTGAATACTGAACAGTCCTGAATTTTCTAAAGACTGAATAAGGACTGAAATATAAACTTGAATAACATGTTTGTTTTTTTTTTTTCTCACATTTGAATGTATTGTCAACACGTTTGTTTTTAAAAAGTAAAATTTTCTAAAAATAAGTAATTTTACATTTATACACATGTTAAACAATTATACATATAATATAGAATAAAAATAATCCAAAAATAATAATTATATATGAACACATATGATCATGATATTCTTCTTCGATTACAAACAAACTTCATTTTTTCTTCAAATCTAAATGTATTGTCAACACGTTTGTTTTTAAAAAGTAAAATTTTCTGAAAATAAGTAATTTTACATTTATACCCATGTTAAACAGTTATATATATAATATAGAATAAAAACAATCAAAAAATAATAATTATATATGAATACATATGATCGTGATATTCTTCTTTGATTACAAACAAACTTCATTTTTATTAAGAAATGAAAAGGAGTTTTTTTTTTCAAAAAATAAAATGGACAGCAGGAAAATTTACACAAAATACTCTAAAAAAAATAATATATAAATACATCACCATAACATAATAATAAGATATTGATATTAAACACCAATATTAGAAGTGATTAGGGTTTTTTTCTATTTTTAAAGCTATTTAAAATAAACAATATATTAAAATAAAAATTTCTATACAATATATAATTACGATGAAATTGAAAATATGTTATATATGAGGATAATATCGGAAGAAAAGATTTTGGATTGCATTTAATGCAATTAAGTGATTTACAATTCAATGAAAAGTCATGATTTTTTACTTTTTATTTTAAATTATTTTTTTAATATTTTTAAGTTATTTGACCACTTAAAAAAATAAATAAAACTACTTAATAATTATTATTCAGATCCATTAAATATAAAATCGAAAAAACAAACGAAGTGTATTACTTTTAGTATATACTATATAAAATATATATATATATCGTAAATACAATTTATAGTAACTTATGCAATCAGCTCTGTCAAGTACGATCATATGCAAGTCGTGAAGAGGCACCAGACTCGCTCGTCTCACGGGAAATCACACTGTGAGGATAATCCTAGCCGTCGGATGTTTCTTTCAAGTTCAGTATTGTGGGACCATCTACACAAAAGCCACGTGCTCCACTCCAAACCAAACGGTGGGCCTACCTTCAGTCTTCGTCATTTTCTACGTGCAGCATTTTAAAAAGTCAGATGCGGACAAACAGCACCGTCCGATTATGGTGAATTTCACCGCCATCACAAAAAAAAAAAACAGTCATTGTCCTATCAGAGATCAGAGTATCCAATGTGACCCACCACATCATAACATTCATACCACTGGCACTGCTGCACCTACACCTACTTTCCCCAACAACCCATAAATATTTAATTATTCTTTTACTGACACCATTAAATTAAATCATTAATCTTATTTTAAGTTCGTAAATACTCAGAAAACCAATAGCTCCAAATTTACCCGCTCCTGACCCATTCCTGCAGTTAAATCATAAATTTATCTCCCCTGACCCATTCGTGCAGTTAATTAAATACTTAAATAGTTAAATGTATATCTTCTTTTCACTAATTTTTTTTTTAATTCTTAATTTTTTAAAGTTGTCAGTATCATTAGTTAGGTATTTGATGAAATTAAGTTCTTTTAAGTATGTTTTCCGGAATCGGAATGCAATTCCCAACACAAGAAAAGTATCTCTCTACATTTACAAGGCTATTTTATTTGGTTATACGATTCGAATTATATCGGAGATATTATCGCATTGAACTTTTCTATTAAGTCACATTGGATAGTGACTGTTTTAACGAAATAAACTATATTATAACTGAATTCTCATATCAGAAGAATAGACCGTAATCTGTATACTATTTTTTAAAAATATTTTTGGGATTGAAGAAGAGAGCATGAGCCAACATGGGCGTAGTTCAATTGGTAAATTGATGAGCTTAGGGTTTAGGTAAACGACTCTCAGGTCAATGACTTGAATCATACCGATAGTGAAAACTTAAAAAAAAAAATATCTGGTTCCAGATTAATAGATATTATAAAAATAATAATAATAAATAATAAATAATAAAAAATAAAATAAAAAAGCATGACTCAAATTCACAACCTCTTATATACAAGTGTGAGTGATTTACGTCTGAGCCAGCCTCATATCCGGCCTGAATACTGAAATTCAAATCCCTGAAAAGTTACAAAATCGATAATAAAGAAGTTATTAGTAGCAGACATTCAAATTAGTTCTGCAATGAACTGTAGAGTGACAGGCTGCATTGTGTTTTTTTTTTCTTTTTCTTTTTTTCTCTTTTCCATAAACTGGAAAAAAAATATATATATTGAATGTGCTCTTTCTTTCTGTATTCAACAGGTGGTGGGGAGCTGGGAATCTAACATTTATCAGAAATTGAAATTTGAAAATTCATAACAATAATGAGGCACTGTAATACTTGGAACTTTAAAACACCCTATAAATGAAATATTAAAGGCAACGTTTTGGAGAGATAAGTTTTTTTTTTTTTTTTTTTTTTTTTTTAATAAAAAAATTGGCAAGTTGGTTGGTTCACCATTCACAGAATCTCTTTACACCTAATAACAATTTAGAAATACTGTGTTAAGTTCACTTGACTTATATTTAAACATTTATCTCAAACTGTTCTAGAAAATAATAATGTGATATAAAATAGGGTTCATGAATCATGTCCTCTTCAAAGTTGAAAAGTCACGGACAGATTAACTTCTGTGATGTATTTTTATTCACGGGTTTTATTATTGCAATGAAGAAATTAATTCATGTATCTTTATAAACAATCACCTTATGATTTACTAGTTTAAATACATGAATCACGTTTCATTGATACTTAAAAAGGCAATATGTTTAGCTTTTTTTTTTTAAAAAAAAAGGGAAGTATCAAAATAATCCGACAGCGAATGATTGGATTAATAGTTTATCGTAACCTACCGTGATTAAATAATATATATACCATTAGTATCAGTGAGAAAACTACTAACGTATACTTTTAAAGTGGTGTCCCACCGTTATTGTAGAAGGTGAAATACATTGTTACCTGTTAATAGACTTTGTTGATATGTTTGGTTCTCTCAACATAAGTCAAGATATGACTTGCTTGATCATTTGATTGTTTGAATCATATAAGAGTGGAACAATTGCAAAATTCTAAATTGGAACAGGTATCTATCTTAATTATTTCATATGTAGAACTTATAACTTTACTAGTGGTCTTTTTTTATTTTCAATATTCTAAGGTCCATTTGGTATCATTGTTTTCAAAAAATTACTGTTCTATGTTATAAAAGTCTTATTATTATTGTTATTTTCAAAAAAATTAAAGTCTTATCTCAAACGATATAAAAGAATGTTGGGATTCAACATTTACAATAGTAAAAGGCTCATCACCTTTTAGTAGAGCTGGTAATGTATCTCCTTTCCATATTAGTGGTAAGGGATTCAAATCTCACAATGCAAATTTTACAAGCATATGAGGGGAGTTTTTTTTCCCAGATTACGGTAGTAATTATCGACTTATCTATCTTTATGAGAGTAGATATCCGGACCGTATATGTACTGTTTGATCTCAGTAAATCCCAACAATCATATTGTAAAAAGGTTTACATAGTATTATCTTTCATTTTAAAATTTAATTAATAAACCTATAAATTCTTCTAGTACTTTTTAAAGAAAAATTGACACGAAAATTTTGATCAAGTTAGTACATTTGCAAAAATTCAGAGAGCACATTAACAAAAAATAAAAAATTGAAAAGATCGGTAAAAAATAAAAAGTAAACCACGAAAAAGTCAAGGATTCAAATGAAATTTTCCCTTAAATTTATTTTATTTAAAAAAAAAAAAAAAAAAAATCCGATGGTTTCATTTCAACCCAACTACCGAATTCGGACCTGGTATGTTTTAGTTAGGCCGTTATTATCCAAAGAATTGACTGGAAAAAAAATAAAAAATAAAAGGGTTGGCGTGCAACATAAATACTTCGTCTTGACACGTATAAAAACACCATTTACACAAACGTCAGTATTAGACCAAAACAAATGGAAAAAAAATTATATATATAAAAGAAAAAGGAAAACGAAAGCAAAAGCAAATATTGAAAGTTCAATAATTGGAAAATTAAAAATAAATAAAAAATCAACATAATACTACAAAATCATTGTTTTGAGGCGGAAAGTTCACTGCTGCATTCCCTGACCAGACGCAGCACCAAAAGGAGAACAAGTCCAATTCTTCACGCGCACTCAACTTAATAGTAACTCACTTTAATGTTTTTTTAATTTTTATTTTTTTAAGAAGTCAAATAATATTTTAAGATTGATAAACTTTTTTCAATCAAACCCATGCTAGTCTTTAACCTGGGCAGTGGGTACTAGGCACCCGCACTTCTACAGTTGGTGACTGGGGTTTGAGTCTCGTATTTTCATATTAAATCGTAAAGTTTGGTGACACATCTCACTGATAGTGAGGGTTATATTCTGAATTGAATTTATAACGGTTGATTTCGATAGGATCCGACTGGCCTCTAATTCAATTGGTGTCGAATTTTATTTGTATTATAATAATAATAATTTTTTTTAAAAAAAGTGGTGTCAAATTTTAAGAGTAAAAATGAGACAAGAATGTGAATAAAAAACATGGTGACACAGGGCTACTTAGCCCTGGTGGCCAAAGTTTGTCTAGGACTCTCTCCCACCAAGGTATGATCCCTGGTTCGGTGTGTACTTAGGGAAGTTTTCCCTCCATTGTGTGGGTCTTGTCCCACCTAAGTGTGGGTGATCTCTCCCCTCGAGTAAGAGTTGCTTTCCGGACTGTGTTTGTAGAGCCTTATTTCACCGGTCCCGACAGTTATCTGTAATAATAATAAAAAAAACAAATAAAAAAAACGAAAACATGGTGGATCCTCCAACGCTAACATCCATGTAAACATTTCCTAGGTTCTACAACAATGTAGCGTTCATTGTAAATGAGAAAATTGTTAGCATCAATTACAACTGTCATAGACTCAAAGTAGCTGTTTACTTTTGATGTATGTATTTAATTAATAATTTAAGGAGTATATTCTAAAAAGCCTCCAAAGATTTTTATTGGATTAACAAAAGAATTTTTGTCTAAGGTTTCTTATTGATTCTAAAATCTCACAACTCTTCTCAATTTTGATTGAATTTTAAAGTTATTCTTTTAAATTATCCTTTAAATTAAATAAAGCTAGTAAGTTGACAAAGTCTGAAGTTCGAATCCTCTCGTAGATATTTACACGGTCAAATGTCATAGTTTATATTTCCCAAAGATAACCTAGGTTTCGATTATAATTTTATTTTCAAACTTGGGTCAGCTAAACGGGTTAAAGGGAATTTTGCGTTGTAAAACAAAAAATAAAAAATAAAAAATTGTTTGTTCAGCTAATAATATATTTATTTTTGTAATAAACAATAGAAGAAATGGGTTTGAGTTTATTAACCGTAAAAAAAATTATATATAAAAAACCTATCATCTACTAATTTAGACCACAATTATGTTTAATTATTTAGCTATTAGAAAATCAATAATTGGAGTTATGGATTTAAACAGGATTTTGTTTAGACTAATATTTATAGGAAAATAAATATTCTGTGTAGCAACATAAATTATTTAGGTAACTAAAAGAGGAAAGAGAATTCCCAGAGAAGCACGTGATCATGTGGGTTGGGGAGCCTAATCAGCCAATGAAAAAGAGAGTAGTGGGACCATGACAGATTGATCTCAGCCGTCAACATCGGTGATCAATCAAAAAAAAAAAGCATCAACCAGCTGGATGCATTGGAGGCACAGCTGGCACCGCACAATTGGGAGCAAAGAATATTACTTGTCCCCATAACACATTATCTTACCATCTTCGTATTTCTGTCTGACCTGGCATTGCACTATTGGATTACAGAATTTTTTTTTTGGTGCTTTTTCTTTAATTTTTTTTTTTTTTTTTTTTTTAAACATGAGAAAACATAATGTATTCAAATTTAGTGCAAACTCTCATAACTTGTATTGACCAACTGTAGAATGTCCTCTCGACTTTCCATTTTTTATAAATCCAACACCCGATCCTTTAAGAATAACACTTTTTACTGTAGAATCCCCCATCATTATTATTATTATTATTATTATTTTAAATATAAAGTAGGACCAGTTTGATATTACTTTTGAGAAATTAAAACCAATTTATTTTATAATTTTGACATTACAGTTAACCAAACATCTGTCGATCAACTTAACAGTTGATTATTCTTTTAACACGGCTACCGATGATTATTGATCCTAATAGTTTTTCTCATTGACACATTAGATTTATAAAAAAAAAAAAATAAAAAAAAACTAATTTATTTTATATTCTATATATTAATTTTCTTTTATAAACAAAACATTAATATGGACCAAATATCATTGCAATTTAGACTCTAAATTCAACCATCCATTTATTATGATTCATTTTTTTGAAATAAAAGTTGCACAAACATTATGCTCTCTTACTTGGTTTGCACAAACATACACGTCCTTGTTAAAGTTCAACATCAATTTGGCCAAAAATAATAATTTGGGCATCCATTAAAACTCAATTCTAGAGTTTGTAGCACCCATGACAAATGCATGAACTCATTCAAACCGCATTTTATTTTTAAATTAAATTCAAATCACATTTTAAATAAAACCAAATCATAATAAATCTTAGCATTTATCTACCTTAATTTAATAAATGGAAATCAAATTAAAAAAAAAAAAAAAAACAACAACAATTATTAATATCTACAATATATTAAAGCTTAATTAAAAAATTTAACACCCGTATCAAAATAAATATAAATTCAACTAATTTATATTCGAAGATTAAATACGGTGAGCTGTATTATACTACTGTATCATTATTACTGCTAATTACTACTTACCGCGAAAATACGTTTCTCGCACCAAATTCAAAACTTTACATTAACATATACATACGCCTTCCTATTAAACTCCAATCCCAGTCGTTTCAAGAGCGCGTCATTCACAAGGCAGTAAAATAAAATATATTCTTTCCTTTCACTTGCAGTTTCTTTCTATATCTAGAAAAATAAAATAATCAAGAATCGGAGAATATATAGAAAGATAATCCCCATTGACAGAAAACAGAGAGCAAACCACTCTCTTCTCTCTCTGTGGAAATTTTATACGCAGACACAGAGAGAAAGAAAACTCAAAACCGCGTTTCTTTGGAAGAGAGAAGAGGAATCATTATCCTTCAACGACGTGTTGATTTGATATACATTCTCTAGAAACCATCCTTTTCTACTTTACTTCTTATTTTTCCTTTACAGTGTGCAATGCAAATCACTTCCAGATAGCCGCCATTTTCATTTCTTCGTATTCAATATCCCAGACAGATATTATAGCCGTTTCTTGTTCAAGAAATGTCGGTGGGTTTCAGATTAAACGCCGCCGTTTTGGTCGTTCTTGTTTCTTTAGTGTTACCACCGTTTTGTGTCGGGATTCGCTCTATTCCGACGATCGGAGATGGGATAGGGTTAGGGTTCGACCGGTTCTCTGAGGCGCCGGAGTATCGTAACGGAAGAGGCTGTCCGGTTTCAGCTGATAAGAGGGTGTTTGGATTGAAGTCTTCGTGTGACCCGTCTTTGGTTCACGTCGCGATGACTCTAGATTCAGAGTACCTTCGTGGCTCCATAGCTGCCGTCCATTCTGTTCTCAAACACGCTTCTTGCCCTGAAAACGTTTTCTTCCATTTCATTTCTGCAGAGTTCGACCCGGCCAGCCCACGGGTCCTGACCCAACTCGTCCGATCCACTTTCCCTTCACTCAACTTCAAAGTCTACATATTCCGAGAAGACAACGTGATAAACCTGATATCGTCGTCGATTCGTGAAGCTTTAGAGAACCCATTAAACTACGCGAGAAACTACTTGGGAGACATGTTAGATCTCTGTGTTGATCGAGTCATTTACCTTGACTCAGACCTGGTTCTTGCAGACGACATTCACAAGCTGTGGAACATCACCTTGACCGGGTCGAAAATCATCGGGGCACCCGAGTACTGCCACGCTAATTTCACCAAATACTTCACCGACACTTTCTGGTCCGACCCGCTCTTATCTCGGGTATTCGGGTCACGGAAACCTTGCTACTTTAACACCGGCGTGATGGTGATGGACTTATTAAAATGGCGAGAAGGGAATTACAGAAAAAGAATCGAGAACTGGATGGAAATACAGCGAAGGAAGAGGATATATGATCTGGGTTCTTTGCCGCCGTTTTTGTTGGTGTTTGGCGGCAATGTGGAGTCAATCGATCACCGGTGGAACCAACATGGATTAGGCGGCGATAATGTGAAAGGGAGTTGCCGATCTCTGCATCCGGGTCCGGTCAGTTTATTACATTGGAGCGGTAAAGGCAAGCCTTGGGTTCGACTCGATGCGAGAAAGCCTTGTCAAGTTGATTATCTCTGGGAACCGTATGATCTTTATAAGCACAGCAACAGAGTCCAAACTCAACACCAGTCTTCAATGGCGTATTCGCCTTCTACCTTGGTTGGGTACTCCACCTATTTGTGATGACTTGTTTCTTCATTATACACATTTGTTTTTAGTCATTCTTTGATAGATGTGTACAGAGATTGGTTAGAGGTTGGGATTGAGCTGATTAGAAGATGAAGAAGAAGATTGATGGTGGATTATTGGTGGGATTTGGAATTTTTTTTTTCTTTTTCCGATTATTTCTTTCATTTTATTGTCTCAATATTCCAGTATTTGGAACAATTTTGGTGTATTGATTTCATTGTATGTATCAATTCATTTGTATAACGGAGAGGGAAAATAATTTACAGTTCTTTAAATTTCTGTCTTCTGTTCTGCTTTTCAATTTTGTGGTTTACTTTTAAAAAAAAAAATCTTTTTTTTTAATTTTTTTTAATTTTTTTAAATTTTTATTTATTTATTTATTTATTTATTTATTTATTTATTTACTGCAAATATCGATTTGGTAGGCCAGTTTACAAAGCTGTGATTGGTTGAGGCAAATAAAGTCGAGAAGAATCGAGAAGCGATGTGTTCTCATTGATTTTTGTCTATTTGTGCTCACTGGCTTGAAATCCTGACACGGTGTTTATTTTGTATTTTTCAACCAATACTCACATAGAGCTTTGTTTCAATGTATTAAAGAAGTCACAAGTTGGAATTTGTAAAGCTGTAGCTATTATTCACAATTTACTTGCTCTCTTACTCCGTTTCTAAAATTACGTTCGGTATGACTTTTTAATTTGAACTTTTAGAATAGAACCTCTAGTGCGTAGAGTTTTTAATAAAAAAGGCTTTTGATTGTGTAAATTATATAAAAAAAATATTAATAATGTAATTTTAGAAATAGTTTTTCGTTGAGTGGATTATAAAAAAGGTGTTAACAAAGTATTTATAATAAAGAGTTATGGTGGAATATCTAAAATTTATTAAGGGTAGTTGAGACAATTCATATATTAAAAAAAAAATATATATACTTTTTGGAGAAGCTTATATTCAAATATATATAAAATAGTTTTTTTTTTAAAAGGTAATTAAGATAATTCATATATTAGAAAAACTGTTTTGAGTATTACCAAACAACTTAATTTTTTTTTTTTTTTTTGAAATAGTTTCTATCATTAAAATATGCAATAATTAATTTTCTATAATTATCTCGTTTATTTTGACTTTGTAAGAATAGATTTTTACATGTGTCATGTGATGAGTCATCAAATAAATATCCCCATGAAATGCCAATTGTCAACCCACTCACTCAGCCATGACGGTGCTTCTAGACCCGGTAAAATTGATGGATTCAACTCAATTACAGAGTTTATAAATATTAATATCGACTGGGTCAGGTTCTTTTTTTGTGGTCATTTTCACCCTATAGTTCTTGAAGAGAAAATTGAGACACAGTGGATTTTGTTCTGTTGGCAATCGTCTAGTAAGTACCCTCCAATTCTTTTGCAAGAAGTTAACCAACCAGCCATGGGTTTTTTTGGATGAAATTGAAAAGCGGCTGCTGTCTAAAGTCACGTTTGGAGCTGTTTCTACGATAAGTGATTTTGAATACAAGTCGAAAGTGATTCAATTAGTATTTAACACAATTTAAAGAAATTCAAATTTACCTTTGATAAAAAAGAAAATCATTTACCGGACTTTTTTCTAAAGTAAGTATTATTATTATTATTATTATTAATTTCTTTTAAACACTATAAAAATGAAAAATAAACACTAGTAATTATTTTTCACTAATACCAAAACAATTTCAAGTATATTAATCATAAATAAATAATAATATTTGAACATCTACTTTTTGATTAGATGGTTGTTCACTTCTCCCATTATATTTGTGATAATTTGATCAAGAAAGAACTTCTAATTCTATCCGGTGTCAATTTATTATTTTTTTAAAAAAAATCATTAATAATAAATGAAAAAAATTATACCCAACAACCCATTTTAAATATATCGGGTGATATGCCATTAATATATTATTTGATGCATCATCTCACTGTAAACTAGATAATCTCACCACCGACACATTGTTTTAACAAAAAAAAATTTGACAACAAGTTGAGCTAAAAACTATTTCTTATCATAAATATTTTGAGGCCTTACGTTTGATATCTGTAAACTAAATGATGTGCAGTTGCTTATTGAAATGGAGAAAAATTTGTGTGGGACGGTCTTATGACATGACGATTGGATCCTCTAATAAAAACGAGACATATATGATCAGTTTGTATTGAAATCATATATATATATATATATATATGTTTTCCCATCAGGTCGTACTGAAATTAGAATTTCAGAACAACCAACAACAGTCACATGATCAAATAAAAAGTTGATTTTTTTTTAACAAATATTTAAATATATTTGAATATATGATTGTAGTTGATCGTCCTAAAATTATGATATCACGACGACCTGATAGAAAAACCTTTCTATATATATATATAGTTCATTTTCATTAGACGTTCTGACCGTATGAACGAAAATCCGTCAAATTTTTCTCCTTGAAATGAACTTAATTCAGTTCGGTGCACAAAGTCACATACTCAATAGTTTGATCAGGTTTCTTTCTTTATCACTGATTTCACTGGGATATTATTAAATTATCAGACCCTCTTGAAACGCAACCTTACTAGTTTACTAATCCAATAAAGAAGTTGATTGATTTAATGTGACCGTTGGAAAGTCTATTTGTATGTTATAAACAAACCCAACTTTCCACTTTCCACTTTCCACTCTCCACCTCCCATAAAACTACACAACATTAATAATTTATATATAATAATTCTGTACTTGGTCATTGAAAGAACAAATAAAAATAAATTCAGAACTTAAACGCGGTGTTGAAAAATAGTTACGTTACATAGTTGAGATCATGAATTTTTTTATTTTTTTATTTTTTTATTTTTTAAGATTGACCTGTGAAGAACTCATATAAATATTGGTACAATACAACAAACATTTATACATAATTTTACAAAAGTAAATTAAGTATGTTCAAAAGTAAGATCAACCTCCAAAATTCTTTCAAATGTTATATAGTCAATTAGTCATATAAAATTTATTTTGTTGAGATCTATAATGTAATATTATATAGTCGTGATTCTAAAAACAGTGTCGATATTTACACAATTGAAAAACTATAGGTGTACCCCTTTTTATATACACACTTTATTAATTTTTTTTATAAATATTATAATTTGTAAGTACACCGTACATATTACTAAAAATACCTTTTCTTTTCATTTTTTAAAAATATTCTAAATTAATGAGTCATAAAATAGTTTTTTAAAAAAAAGATGAAAAAAAATACTTGTATGGAGATACGAGGAGCCAGGCCTAGGGATGGCAATGGATCAGATTGGGTACGGATACCCCAATATTCATCCCCGTATCCGTTTAAGATATATATCCATTCCCGTATCCATCCCCATTTCTAAATGAACGGGGCGGATTCGGATAATCCGCTAATTAAGATAGAAATATCCATCCCCGCTCCGTTTATATCTGTATCCAATGAAAAAACTGAAAATTTGTATTGTTTACAAACGAAAAATATAACTAACATATGTAACGGTATATTTTATCCTATTTAAAGAGAAATAGATACATCCAATAAAATTTAAATATAAAAATTAATAATAACTTATATAATTAGAATTAATAATTACATAGTATATTTTTATATATTTAAAATATTAAAATATTAAAATCTATAATGGATTTGGATGGGGATGGATATCCACCCATCCCATCCTCGAAAATAAAATAGATATTAGGATGATATCCATCCCCACTCCGTCTCCGAAATAATAGCATCCATCCCTATTTTAAATGGAGCGGATTCTTACGAATATCCGTATCCGTGGATAATTTTGTCATCCTTAGCCACGCCTGACCTAGAATCAAAAACCTAGCGATGGAGGCTTTTTATTTTATTATATTTTATTTTCCTTATATATATATTTTCTTTTATTCTCTCTTTATAAGCACCGTTCTATGATTTGTTTTTTTTCTTCTTTTTCTAGCTATACAATTTCAGTTAGTATAAGAGAATTAGTCTATCAATGACATTAATTGAATATGTTTGTATGATTAAATTTTTGGTCATTTCTTTTTAATATTAGTTTAGTTTTTTAATTAATTCAATTATTTTCTCATCTTAATTTCTTTTTATATTAGTTAGTTAATATTTATAATTTTAAATAATCACTATTCAAATCTTAATTGATAACAAAACAGTAATTTAATCAAAAAAGGTGATTTTTTATTTATTTTTGTAACTAGTTATAATATTTATTAAAATATTCTAAATATTAAATATTTTATTAATACGATGATCGTGTTATATTTATATAAATCATTTTAATAATTTTATTTAAAGTTAATGTTGAGATTATAAATTTTAAGGAGTGTAAATATCATCACTCTTCTAAAAAAAATTACATAATTACGGTCCTAAACTTATTTTTCTGGACTGGACTGATTAGTGAAGAACACATCATACATATTAAAAAAAAAAAAACATTTATACATAATTTTACAATAATAAATTAAGTCCGTTGAAAATAAGATCAACCTCCAAGATTCTTTCGAATCTTAGAGACATCTTGGCCGTTAATTTTAAATGCTTTCTTCAAAATCTCATCAGGAATGGATGGCTTGGATGGAATGCGGCAACGGAAGATATTTGGGCCCCAGGATTCTGTCTACTGAGCCCAGACACGGCTAACGCGGGTTTATCCAAATTGAATAGAAAATGGATCAATCCTTTGGGGACTCACCGGGCCGCAACTGTTGTGTAAAGAGACGACCGGAGGTGTCGACAAAGCCCACGAGAAGCGTACCTTCAAGGCAAATGGTTACTTCGGAGGCCCGTGGGTGCGAGTGGGGTGGAGCAATCCCGTCACCGGAAATGTCGATTCGGGCCAAGGTCAGGCCCATAGTGTTGAGCCCAGGTAAATTGTCAGTGTTGGTGACTGTGACATTGGATCCGAACAGGCTGCCACTTGTCTTACCGCGCACGGCTAGAGCTGACGTGACGAAATGGGATGAAATTACAAACTTCGGATTGATGCACGGTACACCGTTGATGAAGAAAGGAGCTTTAGTGTCTGCAACACAATAGTCCTGTAACGTTTCGGGTCGGCTTCAACCATGCTTAGTAGCATAGCTAGGCAAATGAATAACTGGAGACCGGTTTTCATGGCCATTTTTTTTTTTCTTATGAGTTTTGAGATGTGAATTTTAGTAGGCCATATGTGTATATATAGTAGAGTTTATATATATATATATATATGTGTGTGTGTGTGTTTTGGTGAGAAAATGGAGATTGAGTAGCTTAAAGTTAAGGAGAATAGAGGAGGAAAAAGGAAGCAAGACAAGTTTATGAGAAATTAAATAGCAAGCCATGAAAGGCCCCGCCAATCAATTGATAATGTGCAGCTGAAAATTGATTGTTGCAAGTTAGTGAATCCCACCCAATTCATTTGTGTGTCTATATTTGTGAATTGGCCTTAAAGCAACAGCATTTTTTTTTTTTTTTGTTATTGATGCTTTTTTCTTCTTCTACTTCCCCTGTAATCAACTATTCAATAGAGCTAAATTACGGTTATGCCATGGGTGGATCTGAGATCAAATTTCCTAATATCACTCGAGATTCAGGAAATATAAAAACAAAGGACAGGGAAAATAATTAATGTACAACTTGTCCATTTTCGTAAATTGTTTATTCCTTTGTATGAAATCCATGCTTATAAATTAAAAAAATTCAGTATCTCTACAATGGATTTATTTTGGTTTATATATATATATATACATACAATTTTCCTATTATCGGTTCAATCTGGTATATTTTATACCAGAACGAAAAATGTGGACCATTAGATTTATATATTTTGACTCAAAGTGTATGCATTTGTCAAAACTTCTCTATAATCTATGATTCATATTTTTCATCCTAATATATTTTATATTAAGACGAACTGATAGTAGAAAGACTGATATATATATATATAATATTTCTCTAATCATGACCTTCATAACTTTATAATTTCAGGACTTCTAACAACAACCACCCATTCACAGTGGGCCCATAACCCCACATTAATAAATACCCACACCTCATATGAATGTATGACTATGGTTGGACGTCCTTAACTTATAATTTTAAGACGTCCTTATTAGAGAACCACTATATATATATATGAGAATGCTATCTACCTTTCCCATTTGTTTTTCTCATTTGCCTTTTTCACTCACTGCTTGATACGTATATATTTTTTTATTTAATAAAAAACTCTCATATTTTGCTACAAAGCTTGTTTACATATTTATTTTTTATTAATGAAATGATAAAAGCAGCCATCAGGAGTAAAGACGTAAACAAGCTTTGCAACAAAAAGTGAGAGTTTTTTATTAAATAAAAAAGTGTATACATGTCAAACAATGAATGAAAAAAAGTAAATGAGAAAGGTAAATGTCATTCCCCGTACATATGATCAAGATCTATACATTTGTTTGACTTTTCAAACTTATAGCTTTCAAAAAAGAGGTAGATCCATTGCATATTATTTGTGATTAAATTTGAAGATTAAAATATCTATTAGTTTTAATAACTCAATATGAAATCTTACCAAACACCTTATTTATATTTGAGTGCTTCTCTGATCGTGACGGTTTTAAAAACAAATTTCAAGACAAATTAGATGTCTAGTTTAAAAGTTGATTATGTAATGCCACGATACAAATAGAATTATTATTTATCTCTGCTCGAAAGTCGAAATACCCTACCTCGACCAGGCGCAATAAACAAGTGCGGCCTACAGTAATTGAAGCCTCGGCCAATAGCTTTTTGTCAATATGGTATAAACTCTCTAAGACTCCACCACTATAATTAAATGTCTAAGGCATGCATATATATATATATATATATATATTAATTGTCTCACCTTAAGTGTGAGTGCCCTCTCTTTATTTGTGGGAGTAATAATTCGAACTGTGCTAGTCGAGTCTAATTCTCGCAGGATCCCAACAGTTATTGTAATTAAAAAAAAAAAGTAATTGAAGCCTCAAAGGACATTATTATTTTATCTCCAATTTGGGGGTTAATTGCACTAATTTACCCTAACTTTATTGGATCTAGTAAGATTTCAAAAAGATACCATAAATTAACATAAGCACCCATTGCCATCAAGTTAATCTGTTAACTTTAACGGTTGACTAATGTTGACCAATGAAAAACCAGATATACCCCTAACACATCATCTCAGACATAAAATATTTTTAATTAAAACTGATAATTTTTATTTTATTTTATAAAAAGGATAATATATCGGTCGTCTACGAAAACACCCTCAATTCGTGGATGAGCCTCATCTACAAATTGCAAGAGGTCGATCTCCAAGATTGGTGAAGATCTCTTGTGGTAAGTAGGAGATCGTAAAAAATCTATTGTTTCATACTTTATCGCCGGTAAATTATCTTTTTTAATTTATATTAAATATTTGATATTTCAATCTTAATTAAAAAAATATTTTTTGTTTGAGATGATATGACAATGGTATATTTGGCTTTCCAATGGTCAAAGTTAATCAACCGTAAAAATTAACGAATTGATTTGATGGTAAGAGGTGTTTGTATTAATTTATGACATCTTTAAAAAAACTTGCTAGAAGCATTAAAGTAAGGGTAAGTTGGTGTAATTAACCCCTAATTTGGAGATATTCAAGTCAATAATGTCACCTTTGGTTTAAGTTGCACCACTTCAATCCAAAGATCGAAAGCTGTCCTAAAAAGACTAGATAAGCAAATATTTAATTCAGCGATCTGTCTTCTGTCGTGTGTGACTCTTTTTACACTCAAACACACTCACATTTCTACTTCACTTATATTTCTTTTCTTTCTTTTTTATGTGGGCCTCTCTATCTGCCCTCTCTCTTCTTCAATCTTGACTAGGAATCCATTGATCTAAGATCACATATAATTCTATAGCATTAGTTAATGTACATCTGTCTTTAATCAATGTACTCACTTTCTTTTGTTGAATCTCCATATTTGATCCAACTAACATTTATCAAATCATTAAAACATTACACCTCCTTTTTCCTATTTTCTCAACAGTGTTTCTCTTCTTTGGAACAGCAAAAAAGTTGAATTATAATGTGGGTTATCTTCACTTTCAATTAACTTTTTGTATTTTCTTCCTTTTTGTTTCCCTTTTCTTCTTCTATTCAATATGATTGGGTTTATCATTTTAGGAGTTTCTACTTTCTAGAAGTAATAGAAAGAGACAAAATATCTCATTACCGTAAAAAGGTGAAGTGATAATAAAAGTATAAAACTAGAAGAAGCATAGAAAAAGAAAAAAGAAAAAAGAAAAAGGAAAAAAAAAAAGAAAAAGGAGCAGGACGCCTGGACATAACTCAACCACATGCTGCAGTGTACCTATCTTCTTCATTGGTTGCATTTTTTTTTTTTTTTTTTTTTCTTTCAAGTCTTCTTTTTGTCTTCATTGTAAATTACTCATTCATGGTGTTTTAGTGTGATCCAGTGGTTTGATTTGATGCCCACCAAGCCCATGCTACACAAAGTTTGTGTCTTTCTGTGGTAGGTCTGTGATATAATTCAGCGCCTTGTTCACAGAATTAATGGGTGAATCAATACTAGATGCTCCAAATCTCAAAGATAAGGTACACCCTTTTGTCCTTTTGATATGTTAAAACAAAAAAATTGTTCCTTTTGTTCAAGTTCAGTTCCCATTATTGGTTTTTTATTTATTTATTTATTTATTTTTTATTTTTTTTTTTCAATTCATGAATCCAAAATCCCCATGCTTAGAAGTTGAAATTATGTCTGAATTTTGGTTTTTGTGTTGTGTTGTGTTAACAGATGGGAGAGACAGCTTCCTCAAACCCTGATTTTGAAGTGTCGGTTTCATTTGGTAGGTTTGCAAATGATTCACTTTCTTGGGAAAAATGGTCATCTTTTTCACCTAATAAGTATTTGGAAGAAGTTGAGAAGTGTGCAACACCTGGATCGGTAGCTAGGAAGGCTGCTTATTTTGAAGCTCATTACAAGAAGATTGCTGCTAGAAAAGCTGAGCTACTAGATCAGGAGAAGCAAATGGATGATGAAGATCACTCAGAGTCAATTGATCAAAGTGATGGAGATCTGATTAGAGACAATTGCAGGACCACCAAGTCAGAATTTGATGAATCCGAGTGTCAAAGATCTGCTGGATTTGTAGTTAACCAAGAAATCAGCTTGGCTAATGAAGAGAGTGGAAATCTTGTTAATGAATCAAATGGGGATGTTGTAACTAGTGTAGTAGCGTGTCAAAGCTCATCAATTGGGGAAATCAAAGAAGCAGAAATCAGATCAGAAAGTACTAATTTAGACAAACAAAAAGAAGTTGAACATGTTTTGGTGAAAGAAGAAGAAGAAAATGGTTCAATTGGGATGAGAGTTGTAAAGGAGCTGCAGGAAAGAGAGATGGAAGACAATCGAAAAGTTAAAAATGAAACTGTGAAGTTGGATCGCCCGAAGGAGTCTCATAAGGTGAATTTCTTTATTTATATGAACTGAATGGTTTAAATTAGATAATTTAACTATAAAGATCATCTTTTATGTCTTGTGAAGATTTGGTTGTTTGTTTAATTTTCGTTTCATTTCTCTTTTGTCGAATTTGTATACATTTAGATTACTCCGGTGAATAAGGATAGAAACCTGTCAAGGATAAAGAAGAAACCAACATCATCTATAGCCAAGGCATCACCTATAGCCAAGGGATCGCCAATAGCCAAGGCATCACCTATAGCCAAGGCATCACCAATATCCAAGGCACCGCGAATTTCCACCCCCAAAGTGTCAAAGCCAGCATCAACTTCTACTCCGGTTACTTCATCGCGATCTTCAACAAAGATAGCAAACAGTTCATCTTTACTAAGGAGCAAGAATTTTTCAGCAGTAGAAAGCAAGAAAGTTGCTCCCAAGTCCTTGCATATGTCCCTTAGTTTGGGTCCATCGAGTTCTGATCCAGCTTCTCTTAACACAACTAGAAAATCTTTGATTATGGAGAAAATGGGAGACAAGGACATTGTCAAACGAGCATTTAAGACATTCCAGAATAATTACAATCAATTGAAACCTTCGGGTGAAGAGCGATCTCCTGCATCAAATCAGGTTTACAATTTTATTATTTTTATCCTTGTGAAGAGACCTTTGACATGTCTCATGTTCCTGTTGTAATGCCTCCAATGTACTTTGTGGAATGTTAAATCAGTAACATCTGTTTTCTGTCTTTTACTCAGGTGCCTGTTAAGGGGACAGAACCAAGGGTTTCTACTTCAATCACTCCACAAAAAGAGAATGGAGGGTACATTTTGGATTTGGACTTTTCTGTGCTGATGAATCTACATACCAATGCATGCTTATATTTGTGTATAGTTGTGTTGCTGTTTATGCACAGAAGCTTGAAAATCCGTAACGCATTAGTCTATATGAATGAATAGCTTCTCCGCCATGCAACACTTTTAAACTGATAATAGAACAAGGAAGGTAACGTCAAAGGTGTGAATTGGAGTTGAATGAAGAGCAATAGAGAATCCATTTCATAAACCATTGGCTGCATTGTGCATTATATTATTTATCAGCATAGCTTGAAACAGTCACTTTGCTCAGTTTGTTCCAATTCAATGAAGTCATGGACCGATGGTTTGAAAGATTGTCATTTAGTGCCCCTGAGCTACAGTTATTTATTACCCTATTACGCCTTATTGTCTTCTTGGGGAGAGTTTAATTTTGCTTTGGTTGGTTTGCATCAGGTCTTTCAAAGCAGCTAGTGTGGAGAAAAAATATGCTAAGGCTGCTCCATCGTCTTTTGCCTTGAAAAGCTATGAGAGGATAGAGAAAAGGAGAGTGGTAAAATTGAACACTCTCCCTCCTCTCTCTTTCAATAACATTCAAATTCTGCTTTGAAATACTTTTGTCTTTCTTTAACCACTTGTGTTAGTGCCTAATTCAGGTTCCCAAGAAAATGGAGGAAAAATCCAATGCTAGAGAGGCAGATAGAAGACGCCTTCATGTGAAACCCAAGGTAAATCCGTACAGCATTACTGTTCTTTACTGGGGGCATGTCTTTCCATTGTTGTCATCAGTTAAAGATGGCTGCACATAGTTTTTATTGCCTATACTTTTTCATTTTATCTGAGAAATCTGTTGCTATCTTTTAATTGTATGCATATAAATACGTTTGAACACCAAATGCTTGATTCAGGACGATAAGGAAGCAGAGATCAAAAAAATAAGGCAGAACGATAATTTTAAATCCACATCAATCACATCCATGCCGGGTTTTAATCGTGGACAAAAAATAACAAAAGGCTCTGTGGATAAGGTATGTCACATTAAATCCTCCTATGTCCGATTCCAAATCATCATGATTACTATAGAAATGTGATCACTTACTGAGATTTACGTGTGAAATCATCCTGTTATTGGCTTTAGTTTTTGATGATACACTTGTTTGTTCCCTGCCAAGATTCTTTTTATGTTGGTAGTTAGAATAGTGAGCAAAACAGGGTTTTATTTTTATTGTTATTCATGTTTGGAATATCTTTGAGTGCTTGGAGTGAGAAACTTTATTTTTAAGTTGAAGCAAAATAATAATTAGTGCAAATAGGTTATGATTATGAAAAGTGGTAACAACTTTTAGAAGCACAGAACTTGAGAGCCGAATAAGATTTTGATTGTATTAACATATACTTTTAGGAAACATGTATCGTGACATAGGTTTTTCATTATGTTTTTGGATCTTCAACATGTTTCCTTAGAGCACGAGTAATGAGAACCTACAAGACCTACAGAGCTTGATAGTAAAATCAAGTGAGATCATTTCGCTATTTGATCCAACGAGCCCTTGTTTGTTGTTACTCTTTTTCAAACTCAAGTTGAAATACTTCTTTGCTCTTCAAAACATAAACAAATTAAAAAAATGCCGGCCCACTTTTCTCTTGATGAGACTGCAACAATTAAAAGTATTTGATCCAGGCTAGAATAGAACCTCTTAATTGTAACTTGAGTTACCTGAGAGTAGGAGCCTAAGAAATTATGGATATCTATGTCTAGATGTATAGCAAATGAAATTAAAGATAAAATAAGATTTCAGAGGAATATAGCCATTGATATTTATCTTAGCATAAGTAAAGTGCATCCGCCTAGCCAAAAGAATAAAGAGAACCAGAGTCATGACTGCATCTGGAAATTCAACATTTTGATTCATTTTCGCCTTCTATTCTTCCTCTGTATTAATATCAACTATGATCCGGCATGACTAATTTCTCAGGAGGGTTCAAAGAACGAGATCAATCGGTGATCTGGGTCCCTTTGTTTGAAAGCATCTTAGCAATAGTGAAGAAATTGAAGAAGCTTACAATTTCAAGCAGTGGTTGGAGAAGGAACACAAGAAATGCATCTCTACTTTGGAGGCTAATTAAATCTATGGATAGTGAAGTCTTTGCTTCTCAATAATGGCCCATGTTGTGATATTATTGCTTTGCAGAGAACAAGCAGTCATTAATCAGTTTCAAGCCTACAACCAAACTTATAAAATGTAGACCATGTTTTTAGTGTTTTCTTGTGGGGCATATCAATAATGTGCTGTAGATAAAGAAGAAATTTGAGGTTCTGCTATCTTTCATTGATGTACTTTTACTTCTTGCTTCCATCTTTAGCCATATAGATACCAGAAAAGAAGAAGAAGTTTTTGTAGTGCATGATGAGCTGTTGTAAGACTTTCTTGTGGTTTATTGCACCCAACACTATAGTTATGGTAATGCTACTCATTTTATCTAAACTTTAATCAAATAAACATAGATAATGCTTGTTGGCACTGTTATTTCTCTTGCAACTTAAAAATTAAACCATGTAAGTTAAACGTGTAGGATCCAAGAACTTTTTTTCATTTATATTTCTCCAGTTGATGTGTATATCAAGATGAAATGAGTTTTCAATTTTTTTTATTTATTTATTTATTTTTTTTACAGTTATATTATACAACAAAAAATACTATACGATAAACTCCTTATACCTACATCTAAAATGTTGTTGATTTGAGTAACGTCTATTCTCCAAATTTCGAAATATTCGAATATTGTATGTAATGCCATATTGTCATCCTGTTTTACGACAATTTTCTTGTTTGGATAATATTATACAACTTATATTTGAAATTTGGGTTTCCACATTGGAATGAAAAAGCCCAAGGTGTTGGGCTTTAATTTCACTAGGCTTACATGAACCTGGTCTATAGAAATAAAAAAGATTAGTGGTATTTTTATAAGATTAATGCTAGTTGATATTCTCATCATTTTGAGTACCGCTCTTCGTCTTGTTGAACATAAGTTCAAGTTAATTTCAATTCCTTCTCAGCCTCTCAGTTTCCAACAATAAGAAAGCTCATTTGTATTATACTTCTCTCACTACCATGGAACCGCTTGCATCAGATCAGAGCTCAACCATATATTTTTTGTTCATGTGTTTTGTTGATCGACAACTAATTTGTCAATTTTGTTTTTGTTTAATTTTTTTTGTAAATAATTATGAATGAAAAAAAAAAAAAAAAAACCATAAGAGATCAGAGAAAATAAATATAAGGAAGTGAAAATAGTAAATTTAAGAAAAAGAATCTTGAAGAGAGAAAAAAATAAGATAAAAAAATTAATGATAGAGTGGAAAAAATAAATAAATTCAATGGATTCTAGACATCCACATTTCAATAATCTCATGGTTATAAAATTGGTGTCCATTTTTGTGTCAAAAATTCAAAATTGTGTATCCGATCCCTCCTGATATAGTGTATATATATAAAGTTAATTTTGAATTTATAGTAGTATGTAAATAATTTCAGAATCACGTGAGAATAAAAACTGATTCTTAAAATCAAAAATGAAAAACAACCGTTTTGCTTGCTTCTTAAAAAATTGTTGTAATAAAACTAGCATTATTAAATAATCCCTGTTAGCTAGAGTGTTTTATCAAACCAATTTTGTGATTAAAATTATAAAAGAATCTCAATCTACACCATTTTTTTTAAGTACTAAACTATTATACAAATTTGAGATTTTTTGAACGGGGAAAACTCGAACCCTCAACCTCATTGTACAGATGTAAGGGGTTTATTAACGGACCAACCTCATTTGTCATAAATTGGCCATTAAACAAGCTCTAGAATGCTAATGTATCACCACGAGATTACCTCTTTAAACAGAATGCATGCCCTATTATCGCATCCTTTAGAGAGCTGTCTTGTAAAACAAAAAGAAAATTCTAAAATTGGAAAGTTTGACTAGCTTTGTATTTTAGAATTTGAATAGGAGTTGATTTTTAATCCAACTTTCTTTAGGAGACCTAAATCCAACTTAATACAAGAAACCTCCCACTATAAAACACTGCTTCACCTAGTTTTCTCTCATTAGAAGTCACTCAAGTAGTTTTTTTCTCTCTCTAGCCGAAAACAATGGCTCCAGAAACAGAAACAGAACCATCTATACATATATTAAAGGAAAGAGTCCCGTTGACTATTGTCAAGAATCACGGGTATTCATTGGGATAGTTGATTAGAATCAATCAATATTAATTAGTATAGTTGACTATAATCATTCAATACTAATTAGTATAGTTGACTAGAATCAATCAATGTTAATTAGTATAGTTGACTAGAATCAATTGTAATTAATTGTAATTAAGTTAGTTTCCCTTTTCTCATTTGTATTAATTGTATAAATATTTGTAATTATAGAAATATATAGAAAATTCACAAATTCTCTTCTTCTATATTCTCTCACAAATTCTCTTCTTCTATTTTCTCCCAAATACCAAATTTAACATGGTATCAGAGCCATCAGTTCTAAACACGACTTCCGCTACACAAGAGAAAGAAGAAGGTGATATTGTTTCTATGAAGAAGATGACAGACAACGTGGATTCCTTCACCATACACCATACGGATCACCCAGGTCTCGTTTTGATATACTTCTCTCACTACCATGGAACCGCTTGCATCAGATCAGAGCTCAGCTAATCATCAACCACATGATCATGATCAATCATCATTTATGAATTTTTTTCAATCAATTGATCTGTAGAGGATCTGTACTAACTTGTGTCTTTTAGAAGTTGGAATTGACGGAGTTTGTTAAAGGATCGTTAACTTCTGTTAAAAAGTGAGTATTGTAAATTTACCGATGATTAACGTTGACATTTGTATTTATACGGTTATTATTTTGTCTGTATATAAAGCACTTTGTACTCTGTAATTGTTCAAGAAAATGAATGAGAAGTAATTTAGAACTTTGAGCTCCAACAATGGTGTCAAATTTCTCTAAGTTTCATTGTTGAAGTTTCAAACAGTTAGTTTTATCACCTCTTAGTCATTCAAGCATTCTTCTCAGTTCTCGGAGTTCATAAGGATAGTATAAAATTTTCTATATTTTCTTTTTCTTTTTCATGGATTTTTTCTTTGAAATCGACTAATATGTTTATGGATTTTTTTGGGTTTTACATGAATTTTCTGTTCTGGGTGCTTATTGTTTTTTGTTTTTATGGAGCAAATGATAGGAAGATATATTGAGAACACATGCACATGTTTATAGTTCCATGAAGCAAAATTGTGACTGTTTGATCTAGATTTGATAAAAACAAGATCATTCCTGATAGGGAAGACGGTTATCTATCTATTGTAAAATAGCTCCTCTATATATTGAACAATATCAATGAAAAATGCAAATTCAACTCTCTAAATATTCTCTCCGTTTGAATTACGAAGTTGTGTAGAGAATTGACGTTAGTGGATATGAGAGTAACAGTTCTGAAATAAATTTGGTAGGAGCAAAGGGAGCGAAGGGAAAAGGAGACCAGAGCCTTTCAAGGATTTGTGAACAAATTTTATATTGTGATATGTTATATTAGATTGTATTAAGTTATTTAAGTCATGTGCAAATCGTGCTATTATATTTTATAATGATTAAAAATAATATCGAATATATATTTGCTATACTATTGTTTTCTAAATAAATAAAAAAATATTATTAATAATTAACACTTTTAATAAAATGTATAAAAAAAATTCATAATTCAATATAAAATTAACAGTTTTGAAATAAATTTGGTAGGAGTAGAGGAAGCAGAGGGAAATGGAGACCAGATCCAATGAGGAAGTGTAAAGTTTGAAAACAATTTCATCGTGTTGAAACTTGTGATGCCCTTCAAGGATTTGTGAACAAACTTTATATTGTGATATGTTATATTAGATTGTATTAAGTTATTTAAGTCATGTGCAAATCGTGCTATTATATTTTATAATGATTAAAAATAATATCAAATATATATTTGCTATACTATTGTTTTCTAAATAAAAAAAAAAATATTATTAATAATTAACACTTTTAATAAAATGTATAAAAAAATATTCATAATTCAATATAAAATTAATATCTATTTATTATTTGATTATGAATTTATTATTATGTTCTCGTGAATAAATGGGTGTAAACTTTAAAATGGTTAGAGTAGTCTATAATTCTAAACTATGTTTTTTTTTGTTTTTTGTTTTTTTGTTTTTGTTTTTTGTTTTTGTTTTTGTTTTTCATGATCTTTAAATTTGTGATTTACATTATTTAAAATTTATTAAGCCATATTCATGCTCTTGCATTATTTGCGAACATTTTTTTTTTTTTTTTTATCAAGAGGTATACTTATTATTATTATTTTTACATTATATATCTATCCACCTATCTAGACCATGTATTTTTTTTTTTTTTTAAATTTTTGCAATTGGTAGGATTTGAGCCGCTGACTTGGAAGTCATTTATCTAAACCCCAAACTCATCCATCTACCAGCTGAACTATGCCCCTGGAGACATATCTATGCTTATCAAGTTCTCAATCCATGCTTCAGATATTTATATTTATTACTTCGTTTATGATGAAGACAGATGGGGAGAAGTTTAGTGATTGCTTGAAAAACTTATATTGTTTAATTTCTATGAGTTAAACAAGTATACTGATTGCTCTAAGATGTGTTTTTCCATGTTGTTAAGTTATTGAAAATTTATTTGTGTAATCATGACATCATAAACAATGGAAAGATTGTTAGTTTTGAGGCTTTTTGTTTGATTTTGATGATAATTATAATATTTTGATTTAAGAAAAAATAAGTCATAATCATTCTGGAAATAAGCAAAGCATCATGCAAAACTTTAAATATATGAATAAATCAATATAAGTGCATGAAAGGCTAAAGAGGCAAATTAATAAAAAAATTGTTTTAATTTTTTTTAAGTTTTGCTTTGATTTTGATTTTTTACTTTTTTTTTAAGTTTTGCTTTGATTTTGATTTTTTACTTTTTTTTTTTATAATTATTTTATATATTTTTTTTAAAATATTTTTTTAAAAGATTAAAAAAATCAAAAAAATTGAAAAGGTATAACAAACTTTTTGTTAGTAAAACAAAAGCCAACTAAAGAAACCCTAATGGTGTTCAATTTCAAGGGGTTGTTGAATAAAAGCACACTTCTCTACATATCTAATAATAATTTTAAGAAGAGGAAAGAGTTATGATTTTAACCATGTTTTTTTTTATTCTTCATAAATCCTAAGGGTCTCGAGGGGTTTGTAAAAAGCTGAGATTCTTGAATTATTTTTTACTTATTTTTTTTTTGAAACTGAGATTCTTAGAAGTATTCAATATTAGGGTTCTTTTTGAAGTTCTCAACTATACTTTTATTACCTTATTGAAAGGAGATGTAATTAATGAAAAACTTATAACTTTATATTTTTCCATATAGTCAATATTAAAAATAAAATCCAAACAATTTATCCTAATATATTATATGTATTATATAGTTAATATGTAATAATATTTTTTTCATCAAGTACGTGCATATTGATATCATAAAATCAATTCATCAGCTATCAAACATTACATGCAGAGCATTCTGCAAATATGAGTCAAATGATTATGAGTTAACTGGTCATGTTCCTATCAGAGCATCCTTATATAACTTTATCAGGATATTGAATGTGAGCCATTCATTTATAAAAATGATTTGTGCATACATATCAAGTCAAAGTATGTAAAACGAGTGACTCACATTCAATAAAAAAAAAATATAAAAAAAAAAGTAATATTAGAAATTGGTTATCAAGATCCGTATCATTGCACCAAACTACCAAAGGCGATACCACATTGTTGGGTTGGGGCCATGCCCCAAGGCCCAAGCCCACAGTTTTTGAAAAAAATTATTAACATTTTACTTTCTTATTTTTTGTTATTTATATTTTTCTTTTATAATTTTATCAAATTTTCAAATTAGTCCCCCACACCATTCGAATATGATAAAGTTGGATTCGCCCCTGCACTGAACCTAGCATAATTTAGATTTACATTAATGATATCTACCTACCATATGATTTGAAGTTTAAAGATATATAAAAATAAAATCTTAAAATCATCATATATACAAATATACAATGCAGGTTTAATTGAACAAATATCCGGCCAGCATTATAGAATTTATATGTTTTCCATTATTATTTTAATTATGGATTCAAATCACCTATCAAAAAATGGTGTTCCAATTTGTGTATAACCAACTAAATACCAAATTGGGCTATGTGTATAAATGATTATGTACACATGACCTAATTTGGTTGGTCACACATAAATTAGGATACCATTTTTTGATAGGTGATTTGAATCCATAATTAAAATCATGTGTACATAATCATTTGTACACATAGCCCAATTTGGTATTTGGTTGGTTATACACAAATTGGGACACCATTTTTTAACGTGATTTGAATCTTTTAATTATTATTGTCAATCCCCTTTTTCCAATAGAAAATAATAAATCTAGATAAGCAAACTCAGGAAAAAAATAAAATAAAATAACATTTCATTGAAATTATAGCCACATTTGGAAACAATTTGATGCCTTAAAAAAATAAAAATAAAAACTCAAAATATGTTGATTTTGTTTTTCTGTTCTTTGTTTTATGTAAATTCTATGTACAAATACCAATGGATTGTTTTAGATAACAATATATATATATATATACACCTTTTCAATCAGAATCCGAGTCACTAGAAGTGCTCCTGGACTTGTCTGACAAGAAATGTTCAGGCAAGTTTGGAAACCTGACAGTCCTCAATCCTACTGGTGATTTTGGTGATGATCCTCCCGTTGATGTTTTTCTCCTCTGCAGATTTCGAGCAATTTCGACACAAACTTTATCAACCATACACAGAAAATCTTTAATTATAACAAACAATTGCAATTTAAGTGCTCCTTCATGCTTTCCAGCTCCAGCTTGATAATATTCTGCCGTTGTCTTCACAAGGTCCATCACCCTGGTTTGCTCTTCCTTCAATGCTTTCAATTCTGATTCGGCCGTCACCGGAAAACTCTTAATTTCCCTCACAAATCCTCCTCCTCCTCCATCATCTTCACATTGTGATACAAGCTCCCGAATTGCAGTTGCTCGGGCTGAAAGAGCCGGATAAATTCCTGAAAAGGTATCGTAATCTATCGTAGCTGCTTTCTTTACATTAGAAAACTCTGCACTGAGGCCTCCTACAACAGGCAACCCCAACATCATATATTCCTTCTCTCTTCCTTCTTTGGATATCGAATTATCCGAATTTAAGCTTTTATTGCTGCTCGTGCTGCTGTTTCGACTCAAGCTGCGATTCCTATTCAGAACACAACGTTTACCCTCAGACCGAACCACTTCTTCTACCACAAAGTGAAGCAAAGTAGTCTTCCCATCCGAGCTTTTAACATCAGAGAGCTTTCTAAGCGCGGTAAGGTTGAAAGCCTGAGCGTTTCCTCTAGCAGTCCCTGCGTTCATTCGATTACCAGCCTTGAGAACTGCCTCTAAAAGTTTAATAAAAAGTCCTCGTGTTCGAAGCTCCCTGCATCCCAATTCGAGTGTTTGTATATATTCCTTGAGTTGGAGAGTCTCTGATTCGTAATTTGATCTGAATAGCATAGCGTTTAGACGAGTATAAGCCGATGGAATAGCTTTTAGGAGGTGGAAGTGGAAGGATTCAGCATATGCAAGCCTTGTTGGATCGCCATCATATCCGAGAATTTGGGATTGTTCTTCCATAGTTGGAGAAATCCTGGTAAGCTTGTCAATAGTTTCTGCATTTAGGCCTCTACCTTCAATGAGAGCATTCAAGAGTTCTTTGCGAGAAAGTGCCAGAGATTTGATCACAATTGCAGAATTCTGAGACTTCCGAGGATCAAGTATAAGAATCGGTGCTGATGAACCTGAGTTGGGACTAGTTGGGTTCATTGAACTATCGTCTCCTGGAGATGATTTCTTATTGGTAGCAACATATCCAAAAAGAGCTTCCATCATATCTCCATCAAACCTGAAAATTTTCATTTCAATGAAATGTTGTTTGAAATCAGCAGAACAAAACAGGGTTGATTTTGAAAAATTTTAATGTACCAAAAAAAAAAAAAAATGTAAATCACAATTTACCTAAAAGAGCCTCCACCGATTTTGTCCCACACCATTGAATGTTCAACATTATTGTTCACTTTATCCCAATGTAACGGCTTCAATTTTACTTGACCATTTCCAGCTCCTACAGCTGAAGATTCCTCCAATTTACCCTGACTTGAATTTCCTTTATTAGACCCTGAAGGTGGTTTCAAAGACGTTTTCAAACCACCTGTCTTGGGTGGTGGAGGAGGCGGAGCAGGGTTTTTCTTCCCTGGAATTGGCGGAGGAGGAGGCGGAGCAGGGCTTTTCTTGTTCTGGGTTGGCGGCGGTGGCGGAGGAGGAGGAGGAGGAGGAGGAGGAGAAGGAACAACAACAGCAGTAGATGGTTCACGTTCTTCAATAGTCCTGAGAGTTTTTAAAGCTATGATTCGATCATCTGAATCATAATAATCGTCTGGAGGAATAATGATTTCAGAAGTTGAAGATTTTCCTCTAAGAAAAGGAACTTCTTGTATAGCATCAGATTTGTGATCTCTCTGATCTTGTTCATGTTTTTGACTCTGGAAATTCTCTTTATTCAAACTCTTTTTCCTCTCTCCTTCTTCAAGCTTTCTCCAATAAAGCACATCCAAACCATCTTCATCAACAATCAACCCTTTTAGACTCCCATCAAAACTTGTTAAATTATTCGGATTCGGAGCCACCTCAAGCCGGCGGCCGCCTGGAGAAGGACTATGACCAACTTTCTCTCTTCTACGTTTAGCAATAACATATTTCTGGAGTACAAAGAAAAACAAGACTGCAAAAACCAAAGTGCTGGCTGCAGTCGCAACCACTGCCTTTACAATGGTATTTCTATTATTCGATGATGACCCTGAAGACGGCGGCGATCCTGGCGGAGGAAATGGAGTCAAGTTCGGCGGATTGATCGGAGAATTAGGTGATGGAGATGGAGATGGAGTTGGAGGCGGAGATAGATTGTCAAATGGATAAAAAGTTTCAATGTTTTGAGGTTGGCAAGAAGAGAAAGGAAGAACAAAAATGGAAACAAGACAGAGAACAAGCCATGGCTGAAACATGTGATCAGCCATGAAACAAAGAATTTTCAGGAAACTTTATTGAAACTGAAATCTGTTGAACAAAAAAATCTCTCTGTTTTGGGATAAATGGAACATAATCTTGTTGTTGTGTCTTGTTCTTCTGAAGAGGATTGATTTGCTGACAGTTTCAACTTTCAAAGAAAAACCAAAGTTAGTTGTATCCCAATTTCTGTTCTAGTACTCAGTCCTTCCCGGTGTTTTTGTTTCTATAATGACAAAACTACCCTTCAATTAGTGTTTTAAAGTAAGATTTTGATCCTTTCAAAAAAATTAAGTAAATAAAAAATAAGATTTCGATTTTTAAAATGTTCAATTTGTGAGGCAGGTGGGCGGTGAGCCGGTGGGGTTTTGACTTGTAAAATGGTTTACGCTGTAATACTCCGATTCTTGTATTTGGATTGGAGATTACGAGTTGAATTGGTATTTTCGTAATTTTAATTATGTCACTGTTTTGTGCCATGGTGCCAATATTGACAAGGTTTTTTTGTTACTTACACACGTAAATGAACCGAGTCACAAGGAAGTTACCGTCAAATTTCCTTCTAATTATCTTCTAATCATTAATGACAATGAAACTTTAAATATGTATATAATTAATATTTAAATCACATGAATAGATTAACACTGGAATGTTCTATGCGAGGGACCAATCAAGATGTCAAGAATTTAAAAATTCAATTGTAATTTGTCTTGGAGTGATAGTGAATTCTAACGTCTTTTCTTATAAACATAAAATAAAAAATAAAATAAAATAAAATAAAATAAAAATTAAAAATTAAAAAAAAAAAAAAAAAACGTAATGTCAACGGATATCTATGCCGAATTTTAATGAAGATTTGGTAGAATTTAAACTTAATTTTGTTGACTCATGTTTTATTTGAGATTAATAATTAAAAAAATAAAACAAAAAATACCATACCGTGTGCGTGTGCGTGTCGCATGAATTATTGGCAGGTTTTCTAAAGTAGGACACACGGTGCCGGCCCTGGGTGTTCCACGCCAGGGCCCAAAAAGGGTCGATTTTTATTTTTATTTTAGGTTTTTACAATTTGGTCCCAATATAATTAGAAAAATGTATGAGTGGTGATAATGACAATCTTTACAAAATGTATCTAAACACCTTTCGTAATTATACCTATCAAAATTTTAAAAAAAATCACTAATTTATAAATAAACCTCACTTAATGTCAAAAATACCCTTTCTTTAATTATATTTATTGTATTTTTGTAAGTACACACCACTTATGATTATTATTATTATGTTATTTAATCAGCTTTATTATTATTTTAAAAATTTATGTTACATTTAATTCTCTTACTATTCTTTATCTTCCCAACTTTTTTTCTCTTCTTGGTTTTTTTCAAAATCAAACTCCATTTTTCCTTACAAATCCATTTTAAGAATTTTTTTTATTCGAGAATCACTTTCCATTTGAGAGAGTTGTAGGAATGCAAGATTTATATCACATCTCAATTGATGTGAAATTAGATATGTGTTAAATGATATTTAAAAAAAAAAAAAAAAGATAGTTGTTTAATGAAATTGAAGAACATATATATATATATATATATATATATATTTTAACAAGAAAGAACATATAATATTGATAAATAAATAAAAAGTTTAAAGTGTTTTTGAAAGAAAAAAATATATATAGATGATATAGTTAATTTAAAAGCGTGTTTATATACATAATGATATTGTTCTTCTAATAAAAATTATTTTAAAACTTTACTTTTTCACACCCAAATTTGTCTCGTGATTTTAATTCATTTTCCATACTTAGCAATCAATTTGTATTTCCTTAAAAGAAATTGAAAATTTATTTAAAAGAGAATCTAGGATTTATTAAAATGGAAAGAGTTTTTATGATATATGTTAATGATATCAAACTATTAATAGGAAAAAAAAAATACAAAAGATTAAAATAGGAAACTAATTAATAATTATTGGTGGGTGTATTAACAAACAATTAGTCATCTTTGTAATTTTACTTAAGGGTATTATTGGATTTTTAAAAACATACTAATTTGGGGTGTACATACGATTTTTAATAGGTGTAAATATCGTCACTCAAATATATATTTTTTACTTGCTAATTGATTTTTCAACAAATTGGTCATAATATAATTCAAAATATAACAAATTGGTCATAATATAATTCAAAATATAACAAATTAGTCCTAATTTTTTTCTAACCTTATGACCAATTTGTTGTATTTTGAATTATATTATGACCACTTTGTACTTCATATAATTATGTTAAATTTGGACCAAAAAGAAAAAAAAAGACGTGGAAATTAACTTTTTATATAAAGATTGGGTTCAATATAGATTTTCATTTGAATTGTTAAAAGCAAATGAATAGCTCTATTTGTATCCCTAAAATTTTGTATGTGCATCCCTCTTTGTATGTACACCTCATTAAAAGTTTTTTAAAAATTATATTTTGTAAGCACACCCCAAACATTACCAAATATACCCTTTATTTTATTTTATTTTTTAAAATTATAAAAAACATAAAAAATTTTAAAAAAATGAGGTATCCTTGTTCATCACTCCTTATTTACATAATGTAGTTCTTTGAGTGGAAACTGTTATACAGATCTATTTGTTCATAACTTCTTTTTTTTTTTTTTTTTTTTATGTATCGCGATATAAATTTGATGAAAATTACTTTGATTAAGTTTTTGTAAATTTTCTTAAAAAATAATATATATATATATATAGAAATTATTAAGTACAAGATTTATTATTAAGTATAGGATTTCACAAGATTTAGATACAAAACTGAACAAATGGCTATATTTTAAATATTCGTTCTAGGTCTCCAAAACCTTAGGATCAATAATGAGAACATTGTAAATGCATTGGGTAAACTGTTGATTTCTGCATTCGATCACTGAAAATTCAATATACATAGGAAAAATGTACATATATTATAAGAAAATACACATGTCAACTGCATATTACATTTCAGTAGCTGAATACAACACTCATCGATACATCTGGTGTACGGGAGATTTTCTTGAACCCAAAAAAGTAAACCGGGTGAATTGAGTAGCTCAACTCACCAAATATTTAAGAATTGTTGTGTTGGCTGACCTGATTCATTGACTTTGTCCAAGTGTTGTGTTTTGGTTGTTGAAAGAGAAAAGATAACAACTGTCTCCTGAAATGGTCAGCCTCATATGATTAGGTCAAAACTTGTACTTTGGGTTCTCATTTGAGATTCTTGTGGGTGGAAGTTTTCGTTTCACAATGCTTTTATACAAACCTACTCCAGAGATTATAGGTAGAGTAATGTTATTATCTAAATTTAGTGTTAAATAATATGGTAATTTAATTTAAATTAATAAATTAAAATATTATCGTATCATTTTTGATATCATATAAAGTATTATTGTTAATTCTATACCTGATTTTGGATTTGAATTTTTTTGATATAATAATCTTCGATTATAAAGCCAATCAAATCATCCGCACTAAATCATGATGTTGATGTGTTAAATCTTAAATATGATTGTCATCTGACTTTCTCTCCAAATAAAATAAAATAAATAAGTGTTGTTATCTGACTTAAATGTTTACAATTTTGGTTTGAGTTTTCGTCCTTCTCTTAGTATTTATTGTACCCACTTAATTATCGATGTCAAATTAATTACACACTAAAATTTTGTTGTTTATGCAACATCTCATTCCTTTTTATTATCTATGTTACAGATTTTGATTGATGGCAAAAATTATTCAACATTACAGAGTATGAATTTATTGTAATAATTGTTCAAAAGTTCCCTGTTAGATCACTTACCCTAAATTGAATGACCAGAAAAGATTTTTTTTTTTTTTTAATGAAAAAATAAATAAATAAATCCAAACCCGTTGCGGGTTTGGGTGTAAAAAAACAACCCGAGGCAGGTTCGGGTTTGGGTGTGGGTTTGATAAAAAATCCATACCCGAACCCGTTTAATATTAAAAATAATATAATGTTAAATATGTAGAATATTACAAATTTAAACTTTTAAGTGAAACTTAAAAATAAAATATAAAAAAAAAAAAAAAGAATAAAATAAATATATTCAATCTCTTCAAAGTTTGTTTTCAATGAATGTTAAAGGCCCTTTATATAAAAATAAGGGGTGAACCCTTTATTATTTTAATCTTTAATATTTAAATATTTTTTATAATTGAAAAATATAATAATATATAATTTTTTTTTAAAAATTCACATGGGTCAGGTATGTATGCCCCCAAAACCCGCAGGTGAAACCCGAAACTGCTTAATTTCACGGGTTCTTAATCGGGTTTGGGTGGCAAAATCCTTCACGGATTCGGGTGTGGATTTGGCAAAATCCATCCAAACTCAACTCATTATCATCTCTAATTGCCAGTTGCAGTATAACAAAGCATTGCATATAATGACAACTCAAGTTAATATCCGTTTTGTTGGCTAAGCTTTATTAATCCCATTAAAAAGCACATTAACTTTTAGTAGAGTGGTTGCTCATGATTCATTTAATGTCTATGTTGGTATTAAATCATAAATTGTGGAAAGACTTTTACCCAATAGTTAGAATTACATTCCATATCGTGTTTGTAGAGATTAATCTCGATAAGTTCCGATAACTTGCGGACAAGTATTGTTGACCCAATGGTTAAGCCCTTCACAAGTCACATCCACACCACGAGGTTGTAGATTAGAGTCTCTCCTCCATCCTCAAAATAACCCGAAATATTGTAATATTTTTTTTATAAAAAAAAAATAAAAATTCAGATAACTTGAAACTAAAGCTAAAAGAAAGTTAAAGAGAAGGCCGGCGAAATGCCAAAACCGATCATCACGTATTGTGATTACAAGAGGTTTAGTTTATTTCAACTTTTTTTTTTTTTTTGTTCCAAATGTTGTTTCAATGGGGATAAATATTGGAATTAGAGTCTTGTTATTATAAATTAACCATAATTCAATACATTAACAAACCGAATGAACATTTTTTATCATCAAACAACATCAGACAGTAATGGCAAACACATCTAAGTTTTTTTTTTAAAATTTTTTTAAAAAAATTTTATTTAATTTTAAAAATGTTGGATGCCTTTTATTAAAAAACATTTAAGATATATTTTTCTTTAATTTTAAAACGTTAATTTAAGAGTGTTTTTATTTATTTATTATAAAAGCTTTTGAACAAAAGCATTCTTTTATAAAACCCTAAAATCCCATTTTATAACGGTAGTTATTAAATGTCTCTTTAAGAAGGATGAATACTTTTTAATTTAACACCTATCAAATGCTTCTTTAAATTTGTTCCAACTAGTGTATATGTTTAATATAAAATATAATTGTATTTATTTTTATTTGGTACCATAGAATGTATATAATAATGTGTTTTTTTTTTTTTGTTTTTTGTTTTTTATTTTTTGTTTTTTATTTTTTGAAGTTATAATAATTTTGAGAGTAATTGGCACCAATGCCACCTGAAGTGTAAGTGAATTCGCATGTTATTTTAGACATTAAACCCCCGAACTATTGTTTATTGGCAAACAGTTGAGTTTATTCCCTCCTGAGATAGGGCATCTACCGTCGGGTTTTGTCAATAAACAATAATTTGGAGGATTTAATACCTAAAAAAAAGTTTAGGGGGCAACAGGCGAATTCACATACACTCCAAGGGCATCGGTGCCACTTACTCTAATTTTTATCACTAGAGAAATCCACAAAGAAGCAAAAACTCTTTATTTTGGCTCTCAAGCTAAAATTTTGCTATGCCTTTGCCTCTACCCCATGAGCTGACCGAACAACTTGAATCCCAATGTGTCAGTGCAACGTAACATTAGTGATTCAGAGTTTACAACCCAATACTACATCAAGCAGCATACAAATTAAAATCACAAGAATTCAACTGATCCTTTTCTACATGATTGTCATCAAACTTTATGCAGAAACAAGTTTGAACTGCCACTTATGGTCCTAGTCCCGGAGCCTGGGTATCGTGAGCACTGAGCACTAAACCAGTTTTGTGATAACGAGGGCTGCACATTGTCATATCAGGTGTCGTTTAAACCAAGCATAAACATTGACCATTGATAGTTCTTGTAGTTGTTGCGGCATGCAGAAATTCTAGGATTTATCCTAAACAAAATGAGAGACAAATTAAGTTGACATTTTACCCAAGAAAGAAGACAATAAATACAAAGAAACAAGGTTGCTCACCACAAGCTGGATCTTTAATATGGCCACCCTCTCATAAGAACAGAGCACTCTGTGGTGATGCAGGACCAAGAAGCTGCAACTACAACATTATATCAGATTGTTCTCAAGCGGATATATAACGACTTAAATATAACCTCTGATTGTTCTCTTAAAAATTATATCAGATGAGCTACCTTGAGGGTTGTGACAGATTTTGTGCTGAGGAGGACTGCATTAAACAGACCTTCAACAGATCAACGCAATTTTCCTGTATTGCATAGCATGGTATGGTAAAGAAAAATAAGACTGATTCCTTGATGAGACTCGATAATTCCCACATAGGCATTTCACAAAAAATTACATTAAAAGGATACAAATTAAAACAATTGAGAAGCATACATGCATACACACAAGCAAATGCATGTACACAAGCGGATACAATAATATGTGTGTTTTCAATTAAGTATATTTGAAGAAGACCCTGGATTTCAAGCTCTCCAAATTTAAAGCCACGAGAATACCTAACCTATATATGGCAGCATCGTTCCATCTAGGAGGATAGTCAGAGCCCAGATTCTAGAAAAGGATCATATGTTTACTTAATTACTTTCATATGCGCCTAGCATGAAAAAAATGCATCTGGCAAGTAAATACATAGTTCAATTGGCAACCAAAGGAAGACATGATAATTACATTCTCATGAATAAGTGCAACGAAACTATTATTTATTACAGAATTACTAAAAAGCAAACAATTTCACGTCGTAGAAATGAAGAAATCAGCATCAAAACAATAGTCAAGTTAAACATAAAGGATGGAAGAATTTCATGTTAAAATTTACCTATAAAAGCAGAGTTGGATATTGAAGTTGGGGAGCGAAGTACCAAAAGAAACAAAACACTTTGTATCACCTTTTTCTCACTTCAGAGATATAGGTGAAAAGCCAGGGAGGATCTCAACAAAGTTGAGCTACAACATCAAATAATCATAAGATGCTGCCAGATTTAACT
This sequence comes from Acer negundo, assembly GCA_035582765.1. Lineage (NCBI taxonomy): Eukaryota > Viridiplantae > Streptophyta > Magnoliopsida > Sapindales > Sapindaceae > Acer > Acer negundo. The sequence goes on along the minus strand of CM069239.1, from coordinate 5,627,179 downwards.
TCAAGAACAATTATGAATTTCATTTTAAGTATGTTTGTGCCACAATTCCAATTACATGAAACCTTGAAGTCTTGTTGAGGCTGTACTCTATTTTTGGATTCAAACAAGTCCACTTGCTTCCCACACTATAACAAAATACGAATGAAAAAAAAAAAAAAACCGAAAAACTTATTTCAATACAACATGAGTGTCGTTAAATTCCAGGCATGGACTAATAATATCATTTTGTGCTATGCTTACTGATTAGTAAAATGAAACATGAAAAGTTACTAATTAGTAATTACATATCTTCCTCGAAAGTTTTTTACACCATTGTCAGCATCTCGTTCAAATTACTTTTAACCAGATATAAGATTGAGTTAAACTTACCAAAGACTATACATAGGATAAGGAATTGCAGAAATAAAAGAGTGTGATATGATGACTACTAAGATATCATAAAAATCTTGATAATGGAAGAAATTAGTATACCTTCAGAGTATATGATTTATGGATTGGATATTAATCTGGCAGGTAGGGTTGATGTAATGGATGTTGGCTGCTTTGGGTCTGTCAGCTGCTCCGGCAGCTCTACCTAGATCGCAACAATCCCTCAGAAGTCCAAGTGCAAATACTGCAGCCTCCTTTTAGTCCACTTCATCAATAAAATGAACTGATCATCTGAAGAGTTTAGTATGTATAACGTTAGAAATCGTAATTATCAAAATTTATATAAATTAAGTTTTGTATATTTCTTCTAGTTACCTTTCACTCTCAATAATTCAAAAATTATCGAGATGAAGAAGCGGTTTACTTCAAGAACAGAGAATTAAACTTCATGTTCAAGTATGCAAACGTCCTGATGCCAATAAGCCTGGTTTAAATCTAGAATATAATTCTTGATTGAAATAGTTGCTTGCTTCCCTCTGAAAAACAAAAGTATATGTAAACCAAAGAAGGATAACAAAGAAACATAAATTGATGAAGAAGGAATTAGAATATTTTTCAAAAGTCAAATTTAAAAACCTGAAATTTGTACAAGTTTAAAGCTGCAACATTTCCCAATATTTGACGTATCAAAAACATATACTTGGTTCAAGTATAAACAAGATTTCTAAAACCAAAAGACAAGATCAAGGAAGTTTTCAGAATTCCAACATCATAATATGAAATGAAGCAATTTCTTAGTACCTCTTCTCCAAATAGTGTTTGCTGGTTGATCATGCCTACATACCACCAGATTCCAAGACTTTGTCTCGAGCCAAACTGTAAATTAGATTTAAAAATGACATTGAAAAGAGGGATACAATTATGAAGTTACCTTGCTTCTAAAGTCTTGAGATACAATTAAACCATGTGATGGAGTAAAGGGTCTAAAATATTTGATAATGATAAAGGATGTTAGAAATTGACATACCAGAAATGGAACCCAATAGAGATCATGCTTCTACCTCTTGATCGTAGATGAATTTTGAATCTATTAAAACACAAGGAATGTCGGATATCTTAGACCACTCTATTCCTTTATCCCTTTTGCATCCTTCTTTCAGCAACGGACACCTCAGAATACGTAATTCCAGAAGTGATGATGGCAGGCCCTGCTCTGGAAAGGATATGAGATTCGAGCAATCACTGATCCACAAAGATTCAAGGGAGGTAAAACTTTGATAACCATGGTTGCAGAAGCTTTTCAATCTTGGAAATCTTTCAACGCTCAGACGAGTTAGAGAATCGGGCAGCAACATTCTCATTTCTTGCTGTGGAAATGACTCTGCATCTGGACATCCCTTGATATCAAGAGAGGTGAGACAAGTGAGGTTGTGCAACCCCCACTCCACCAGTGCCTTGTACATATTTACACAATCTTCAATTTCAAGAGATGTTATTTTGGTCGGAAAACCATATTCTGGAAAGGATGTCGTACTTGGACATTCAACTATTCGTAATTTTTGAAGAGAGTTGAGTCTGTGGAAGCGATCAGGTAAGGCTTGTAACTTCTCACATTTTGAAATCACAACTTCACGTAAACTGGTGCTTGGAAGCCCTCCCTCTGGAAAGCAAACAAAGCTTGGACATTTGTATACATCTATTTTTTGTAGATGACTAAGATTGTGTAGGCCCTTTGGTATGGATTTAAGGTTTTCACACTCCCATATACAAATGTCTTCGAGTGACGCATTCTGAGGAAACCGCTCTGCTATTGACTCTAGCTTTGGAACATGTTCAATCTTGAGGTGACAAAGTGACTCTGGTAAAGGACCACTTGATAACATTGTCAGCTGTGAGCAATAACAAATTGAAAGGTTTTTGACTGTCGCAGGCAACCGACCACTTTGTGACAACATTGTGAATTGTGAGCAACTAATAATCTGAAGATCTTTTAGTGTCGCTGGTAACTGACTACTTGATGATAAGCGCATGAGAGATGGGCAGTCGGACACTTGCAAGCATTCGAGAAGAGATGTACTTTCGCATCTGTCATTCCACAAACACTCCAGTTTCGCACAATTTCTTACCTTGAGACTTTTCAGAGTTGAGGGTAATTGGCCTCTTACAATGAATGTCACAGAATTGCAATCTTCAATATTCAAAATTTCAAGACCTCCATTTTTGTGATTCATTCCCTCAGGTAGTGAAGTTAGAGTATTGCAATTTCTAATCACAAGTTTACTCAAATGGGAAGCGAAACAAACCTCAAGGAATGAATCAAAATTTGAACAATTTTCTATACATAACACTTAAAGAGAGGTAAAGCTTTGCAAACCTTGTGGCGGCTGGTCACAATCCATATTTGAAATTGTCATAGACTTCAGTGATTTGAAGTCCATTAGACTATTGCATGCCATCCCTTTGCATATATCTATTTGTAATTCACATAGCAACGAACTGCTTGAAAGTGAAACCACCAACTGCTCACATTTCTTAATCACAAGTTTCTCCAATGAAGGAAGATGATCACGTAATGTTCCAGAGAGTTTAGGACATTCTACAATAGAAAGCTCTTGGAGCAAAGGGAATACATAATCATTTCCATTGATAGGCTCCCAATGTTCCCATTCCGGCAAATCTTCAAAACAAAGAGTCTTCAATGATCGAAAAGGATTTGAGCAACCATCACCATAAATCTCAAATCCAAAAGTTTCAAGTCCTTTCATCCCTTTGATTGTGAGATCGGTAAGTGAGTTCAATAGCCCTAACGAAGGGAAAGACACACAGTTCTCACACCTTTCCAACCTTATGACTCTTTAAGTTTGGAAAACGATGGATTGCCTACCCAAGGTGGAAATTTTGTGCCACCATAACATATGATTGTGAGCTTTTCTAGATTTGGATGAGGTCGCAGCATGTCAAGAACTTCTTGTTGTTTTACCTTATCTAGCGTGTCATCAAACTGAGAGTCCCATTCTAGCTGCAATGCTTCCAAGTAGGTCTTATTATCTAAAATCATCTCTTTTGGTTCATATAAATCAACTATATTCACTAATCCTGAAATACAAAGCTCTCCACAAAGGTTTACATTCTTCAAATCTTTCAATCTAGCTCTGAAACCTTTGTCTACAATAAAATTGGACAAGTATAGTTTACATTTCAACTCATTCATTCCCAATGGCAACTCATCTAAACAAACACCTCTAATATCTAGATGGCATAAATTGATCAAAATCCTCATCTTAGAAGGTAACTTCCTAAGACGAGAACAATCTCTTAATTTCAAAATCTCCAAATTAAGCAAAGTACTTGTTGATTCAGGTAAGCTCTTGATCATTGTACGAGAAAGATTGAGGTATCTCAGATGTCTTAAATTACCAATAGACAGCCCAAAAACATAATAATCCTCTAAAGATAACGCCCTCAGTTTTTTGAATTTTGGCAGTAAATCAGAAATAATCGAATGAGTTATGTAGCGTTTACCGGATACTGCACTGATGGATAATGGCAAGAATGCCCGTAGACACGGATTAGCTCGTTCGGCTTTGCCAAGGCTTCAAGTTTACTTTTGCTAGTGTAACGACCACAAGCATAAGAAAGATGACGAACCTTTTTAAAGCTTTCCAGTTGCTCATTAGCTTCCAATATATCCTCCAAACGGAAACAAGTTTCTCCAGAAGCCCAATGGACCAGGTCATTGACAAGGTCATGCATTGTAAATCTGGAAACATTAGTATTTGATTTTGAAACAGCGACATCGAGAGTAGATCTTTAAAGAACTTTTCACCTTTATCTTCCCACCGGATGCTTTGTGTTGACGATTGAAGAAGTACGATTGAAGAAGTGATGTAGGAAGGTTTTCAGTGTTTTAATATTTTTTTTTTGTTTTTTAGTTCTCTTTTGTGCAGTAGATGGCTTTTTTGTTCTTTTTGTTTAAATCAGGTTTTCAGAATCTATCGAAGGCTCTTTTATTTTTAGTTTCAGGAGATTGAATAATATTATATTTTAGTTTCGATTTATTTTGCTAGTAGATTCCAGTTTACGTTCTTTTAGGGTTTACGCTGGTAGCCCTAGACTTCCGCGCTGTGTCAATTGATATCAGAGCAAGGATTCGCTTGGCTAGATGACAACTAACGGAGCAGGAGGCAAAAACCCTAATGACATTGGTCGTGGGGTAGAGGCCTTGAAGGTGGCGATGGAGGACACTTGGCAATAGGTGGTGCAGATTCGCGACATGCTTGCTGGGATGAACCTCAACGCTAACAACAGGCCGCCAGTTATCAGGACACGCGCCGAGGGATTTGCCCGAGGCTAACCTGCTGATAGAAGACATAATCAACCATCTCGTGATCAACCTGATAGCGAGGATGGTTCGAGTGAAGAAGATCCGGATGTTCAGGATGGAGAGTGAATTAATTGTGTGGTGCAACGGGTGCTGTACGCGCAAAAACAAGATGATTCTGGCCAGCGAAACAATATATTCTGATCTTGCTGTAGCGTTAGTCAGAAAGCTTGTGAACTGATTGTTGACAGTGGGAGCTGCGAACATTTCGTTGCAAGAAGGCTGGTGGAGCACCTGAAATTGCCAACTGAGAAACATCATAAGCCTTATGCGAAAGTGATGAAGGTGTGTAAGGTTCCTATTTCGATCGGGCAGCACTACTGAGATGAGGTGGCATGTGATGTAGTCGACATAGATGTTGGTCACGTGTTATTAGGTCGCCCATGGCAGTTTGATCGCAGCAATGTGTGTGTTTTTAATTGGGATGGCAGGAAGATTACAATGGTTCCGAAATGGAGTTAAGGCAGTGGCTCAACTAAGACCACGATAAAAGAGCAATCATTAGTCTCCTCAGTAACGTTAGGAAATGGTCTGGAATCTGAAATTAAGGAGATGCAAGATGTGATAGATGTGAAGGCTGCTCCAGAAGAAACTGTTGCAGTAGACATAGTGACAGAAGTTGTGCCTGAAGTGAAGAAACACACAAAATGTGACAGAAGCTGTGACAGATATGAAAGGTGCAACCGAAACTCACGTCTTGGTGGTTAAAGGTTTTGTGGCTGAAGAGGAGAAAAAACCAGCGGTAGTGTTTCCTGAGAAAATACAGTCACTGCAGCTAAAACAATTCACATGCATTACCTCAAAGGAAATACCTAAGGGTTCGAGTGTCAGTATTGCTGCAGAAAACGTGTGTAATCAGGCTGGTGCAGTGCTGCAAGCAAAGGTGCGACAGAAGCTGGAAGAAATTAATGTGAAATATAAAGCCGCGGCAGATGTCAAGAGGCGTAAGAAATTGTTTACTGCTGAAGGTGATCAGGTTATACTTTATCCGGGTTATAACTCGAGGTCGAGTTCTTCACAAGTGGGAAGGACTGATGTAGGACGGTTTTTAGTGTTTTAATATATTTTTTTGTTTTTTTAGTTTTCTTTTGTTTAGTAGATGACATTTTTGGTTTTTTTGCTTAAATTGGGGTTTCCAGAGTCTATTTAAGGCTCTTTTGTTTTTAGTTTCAGGAGATTGAATAATATTATATTTTGGTTTCGATTTATTTTGCTGGTGGATTCCAGTTTATGTTCTTTTAGGATTTACGCTTGTAATCTTAGACTTCCGCGTTGCATTAAGAAGACCTTCTGTCTTCCATAAAAAAAACAAGTTCCTCCATTTGGAATTCATAATCCTTTGGAAAATTACACAGTAAGCAAAGTATCTCTTTAAATAAACGAGAATGGAGATAATGGTAACTTAATTTTAAGGTTGCAGGAATCTGGCTTCCATCAACTAAATCCCATATTTTGTCGTTTAATAATCCCAACCATTTATCTATTGGAGTTGAGCGTAAGAGGGCACCGAGAGACCTTGCTGCCAAGGGCAATCCTTCACACTTCTCAATAACCTTTCGACGAAACAATTTATCGTCACGAAAATATGGAGGAATGCTTTCAAATGCATGCAAAAAAAACATCGACCAACAATCTTCATAGGGTAGAAGATTTAGTCGGTAATATCCACCGAGTCTAATTTTTAAAGCTGCCTCTGCGAGTCGTGTTGTCACAATTATTCTATTTGCAGGTGCAGCCACCATAACAAGGGACTTTAGATTTTCCCATCTACTATAAAACCTGTCAAAATCGTTGGTCCAAACATCATATAGAACAAGTAAGAATTTTTTTTTCCAGTTATTTTCTGCTTCACTTCATGCTGGACTGTGCTTAAATCATTCAGAGCTCAAGAAGAGCGAGTAATATGCTCGAGAATTGACTTTAAGATTCTAATAAGGTCAAAGTTATCAGATACGTAAACCCAAAACTTTGACCTCGAAAGATTGTACTACTGCCTCGGTATTGTAGACCTGCCTCACAAGTGTAGTTTTGCCGACTCCTCCCATACCCACAATGGGTATCACTCTGAAGTTGGCATCTGCATCTAACACCATTTCAAGTATTTTCGCCTCATCGTCGTGTCTTTTAACAATTCTTTGGGTATATACGGGTTCTTGAGAGGAAGTTGGTGTACTCCATGTTTCTAGAAATTTTAATTGCAATCTAAGGTTGTATCTGAGTTTTCAGAGTCTTTCCAATCGGCTAGTGACATCTGCTATCTCGACTCCCATACAATTGTCAAACCCAATAGCCTTGGGACTTAATTTTCTGAAACAGGCAGTAGCGAACTTCAGAACCTTAACCCTGCAAGTGCAAGCATGAACCTGATCATCATGTTGCTCCATCTTCTTCAACTACCTGGCTAAAACTTCAGTTGCAAACTCATCAAGTATGTCCTCCACATCATAAGCCAAGTCTCGAAGATCGTCCAGCCACATATTCACAGCACTGTTCGTCAGTTGCTTCTCCTCTGCATCGCTAAGCATTGCCTGAATCATCTCAAAATCTTTTTTCCATTCTATGATCTTTGAATATAACCCTTCTCGACGCTGAAATCTCAGGAACTCACGAGAAGCCAATCGGTCAAACAACACCTGAAGGAAGGCTGCAAGAAAAAGCTCTCCCACAGGCATGATTTTGGTTTAGTTGGTCGAAAGAATTTAGGATTGACGCAAGCAAAGAAAACGATGAGATGAGAGCAAGCAAGAAAGCAAAGCAGAGATTGGTCTTCAGTTTTCAGTGAAAAGGGGAGTAAATTTCCAGCTGAAAATTGATAATGAAGCAGAGTGCTTTCCTCTCAACAGTGTGGGCTCCATCACTTTTTTTTTTTTTCCCCTCCGTGTGGGCTCCAAATTTGAAAATTCATCCATTAATTGTCTATAAATATTTAATTTTTCAATACTATTAATAAATAAATATTTAATTTTTCAAATTCTTTTTACATTTACTAGTTTTGAATAATTAACCAACCGACTATAAATTTGATCAAATGCTAACAAAGGTCATTAGGTGGAAAATTTGGTTCAAAATAACCATTATAGGTGAACAATGTAACAAAAATGATCACCAGTACTCTAGTGACCACTCATTTGGTCGGACGCTACCATAATAGTCACCCAATTATGAATTAAAACTAAAAACAAAATTTTACAAAAATAAAAACAAATTTTTTTAAAAAAATTTCAATTTATCTCTAATCAGTTGGAGATTATATTTTTGTAAAACAAGTTTCTTTTTATAGAAAAAACAAAAAACAAAAAACAAAAAACAAATTCTAGTGTGCAATTTCGCGAATAGAGGAGGTCTCGCCTCCCCCGTTCCCGGTTAAGGGAGGTCGGAGCCTTCTCACTACAAACCGAAGGATGAATGATTTCCCCCTTCACGACAGGAGAGGATGAAGATCGAAAATCCATTGATCTGGTGGAGATTGGATCTACACCCGATTTTGTTCTTATTCTTATTATTATTTTATTTTTTTAAATGTTTAACTTCCGATGATGGATGGTTGGATATAATAAAAATTATAAAAAGTTTTTTAAATTTTTTTTGCCATGAATATTTTAAAATTTTCTATTGATTAATTCTATTTATAAAATTAAAATTATATAAATCGGTGGTCAATATAGTAATTTTCTCTATGGATGGATATTTTTGTCACACTATTCACTTATAGTGATCATTTTGAACTAAATTTTTTACCTAGTAACCATTGTAATAGAATCTAACCAAATAGGTGATCATTAGGTCTACTAGGATAATTATCCTCGTTTTTCTTTTTTCCTAATGTGAAACCAATAGAAGGACAAGGAGGTTCATCCTCCTACTCACAAGTCACACACCCCATCAGAAATTTCTTAGAATCGTGATGAGATTTATCAATCACTCAAATTTTCTTGGCAATGATATTTTAAATGTTCCATATTCTTGAAAGTATACACAAAATCCATGTGAACTCCGCCAATTTACTATAATATCCTCATTTTTCTTTTTTCCTAATGTGAAACCAATTGGAGGATAAGGAGGGTCATCCTCTTACTCACAAGTCACACACCCCATCAGAAATTTCTTGGAATCGTGATGGAATTTATCAATCACTCAAATATTCTTGGCAATGATATTTCAAATGTTCCATATTCTTGAAAGTATACACAAAATCCGTGTGGACTCCCCCAATTTACTATAATAATGGTTGTTAAACACTCATTTCAAGTCCTTAATGAATTTTGAAATATAATAAAGAAGACAAGAAAGATGACTTTTCCATAAACAGTAGTACTAAATTGAAGTTTCCCCTTTTCAAAATTCTAAACCATTCAATTTTCATGTGAATTACAAATGACAAATATTCCTACCTAGAGTTGGGAAAAGAGAGAGCAAAATAAACAAGAATTCTATGAGAAAGTACATTATTTAAGAGAAAGTACATTATTTTAGATTTAGAGTAATAAGTTATATTAGACATTTCACTTACAATCCCATATTTTTCATCCCAACTCATGTGGCGGCTGATATGTCACTTGGTGAGTGGATATATATTAATTGTGATTCATCTCACCTATCTGATCACCGATTAATGTGCATACATCCATCAAGTGATACGTTAACTGCCACATAGGTTAGGACAAAAATATAAGATTGTAGACGGGATGTCCAGTATTACTCGTATGTTAATGCAGGTTCGATTTAGTACACCCCATCAATGAGATGAAATGATCATCTGAAAGAAAGCCTGTTGATATTGCATTGGATACTAATGCTTTCGAGATGATGTTTGATCCAAACAGGTTCGGGCAGAATTTTAAACCTTTTAATGTTAGCCCGAGAAAAAAAAAAGTTCTTCAGGCAATTAGGTTGGATTGAATAACACTAATATTCAAGGTTTTCGAGGTGTGGAAGTTGGGCCCTGAGTGAACTTTAATCTGCTCAAATTAGGCTTTCAATTGGATATATAAGGATTCTGAAGCCCAAGATTGGAAAGGCCTATATAAAATAGTTTTGAGAAACTGCTATATTTGTGCCAGTTTAATATAATTGTGTACATTATAAACATATCATTTATTTATTTTTTTTTTTAACACAGCAACAAACGAAACTAAACCAAAGGAACATGACAATTCCCTTGCCATAGTTGCTCTTTCCCGGAAGAGATGGCCAAAAAAGCGAGATTATGAGCCAAATCATTCCCTTTCCGAGAGATAACCCGACACTTGGAAATCCCAACCTCCTTAAAGAGTGCTTGAACAAACTAGCACAACAATTTTTTTTTTTTTTTTTTACACTCAAAACTTTGTTATTATTTCAAAGTTTACCTTTGAAGTTAACTTTTTTATAATCTTTTAAAAATATCAAAGAGTTTTCTTTCTTTTTTTTTTTTTTTTTTTTTTTTTAAGTAATAATAATAATCGAGAATTAGTACCAAACACATGCATTCTTAAATATCACACTTTGCTGTGAAAAAGTCAATAAAGAGGGATTTAGTTGATATACATATTACAAGAAGATACCCCTTTTTAGTAAAAAAAAAAGGAGGTTTATTATTTTTACTCAACATTAGTATTTTTATTGTTTCTACCCAATAATTGGTTGTGAAAACCTAAATGCTCCTCATTATTTTCTTTACTTCTTCTCTCTTTTTTGGTCAGAATCATTTTATTTATTTTTTGGATTATTACTCTAGTGGTCATCAATTTATGCAACCACTATCAAAATGGTCACTATATGAGGAATTGACTTCAAAATGGTCATTTTTGGCAAACACTGTTACACTAATGATCATTCCATTAATTCCATCAATTTCCATCCAATTCCATCCAATAAGTGGTATTTTAGTAAATAAGTGGTATTTTGGTAAATAAGTGGATGTCATTAATTTATTTTAGATATTTTTTGGAAATCAATTTTTTTTTTTTTTTTGAAACAGATAATTATATTTAGCGTGTGTATATGCGTATAGCATATCTTAGACATATATATATTGAAAGTATTAAGATTAAAAAATCTAAAAATTCTAAAAAATATATTTGAGATAAGTTGAATATATATATATATATATATATATATCTTTTGAAAAGATTAAGACTACAAAATTTAAAAATTCTAAAAAATATATTTGAGATAAGTTGAAAAGAAAAAAAAATTATTTTTTAAGAAGATTAAGGCTATAAAATCTAAAACTTCTAAAAAATATATTTGAGATAAGTTGAAAAGAAATGTATATATATATATATATATTTGAGATATTCTATACGTATATACACACGCTAAATATAATTATTTGTTTCAAAAAACAAAAACAAAAAATTGATTTTCAAAAAATATCTAAAATAAATTAAGTCATCTCATCGAATAGAATTGGATGGAATGGTCATTAATGTAACAGTGCTTGCAAAAATGGCTATTTTGAAACTAATTCCCCATCCGGTGGCCATTTTGATAGTGGTGGTATAAATTGATAGCCACCAGGGTAATTACCCTTTTTTTCATTCTCTCTCTCTCACGCCTCTCCAAATCTCCTTTTCATTCTCTCGCTTCCTTCTTTCTCTCTTCAAGCTCTTCTCACCTCTCTCCATCTTTCTCTTTTCAATCTCTTCTTATGCCTCCTCTCTCCTCTCTCCTCTCTCTACCACAATTTTTTTTTTGCAACCAGATCTTCTCTCCAGATCTCTTCTCTCATGCCTCTCTCTCCTCTTTAATCCAACCATTTTTGTTGGGCTTTTTGTGTCTTAAGTTTGATTGTTGTCGATTTTATGAATGGTTGTTGATTTGTTGATTTTCCAAATTTTTAAAAAATTCAAATTTCGTTTGTTAAATTTTTTTTTTTCTTTCCAGATTTGATTTTGTTTAAAGAAAAATTCAAGGTTTTTTTTTTTTTTTCTTTTCTGAAAATTTTCTAGATTTAAAAAAAAAAAAATCTAGATTATGTTTGTTTAAAAAAAAATTTCTAGATAAATTTTAAATTTTTTTTTCTTCCCAAAAAAATAAACATTTACTAGAGATCAATTGTTTTAAAGATTTTTTAATTTTTTTTGTTGGTATGATGAAATCTGGAAAATTTCTAAATTTATTCAAATCTTTGAAAAAAATTTCAAATCTGGAAAAAATTTCAGATTTTTTTAAACACACCAAACTACCAATTAAACACACAAAGGCAGACCAATTAAACACACTATGACGACCCAATTAAACACACAAGGCATACTAATTAAACACACCATGTGTAAACCAATTAAACACACTAGGGCAACTCAATTAAACACACAATAAAAAATCAATTAAACACATCAGGGCAAGACCAAATTAAATACACCAACTCTAACACAATTAAAAACATCTGGGAAAAAGAAGAAGATGGAGGTCTGGGAAGAAGAAAAAGAAAAAGAAAACTAGAGAAAAAAAGGTTTTTTTCTTTTTTTTCTTTTTTTTTTTTGGTTGGGGGTGAGGGGAGAAAAAGAAGAAGAAAAAGAAAAAGGAAAAAAGAGAGAATTTTTTTTTTTATAATAGAGGGTAATTTTATCCAAAAAGCGGATGTATCAGTGAAAACAATAAAAATACTAATATTGCGTAAAAACAATAAACTCACTGATTTCTTGGTTACTTTTAAAGTTCTCTCTTAAAAGAACTATATATCTACAGTTACATGGGTAGTTATAAGTTATAAAGAGAAGTTATTTTCTTTTATTTTTGACTTTCAATTCATTGACTCTTTGATTAAAATTCAATTACTATTGATTAATTGTGTAACTAATAACTATATAGTATAACTATTAACCGAAGATATATATCCGAGAATTGATCCAAACGATAAGATAAAGCCGGCTCGACGGTATATCCCTCACACTACATTGAAATTGTAAGTTCGAGTCGTATCTTCTTTCTCAATGGCTCAATCAGGCCAAACTCTTAATTAGTGAATATTTCAGTCAAAAGAAAATAGAACCGAACCTAACTCTATCGATCTATTTTAACATATAATCAATAAAAAATATATATTTATCAAAATAATAATAATAATAATTACAACATTTAATAGTTAACAATTTTACTCAATGTCCATATCGGTTTTGATTCCAATTTCCAAGCTTGAGTTTGAATATGAATCAGCTCGATATATTATTTATCCAATTCAAACTGACCTCAAGCTTTTCTTATATTATTCCCTTTTGAGCTGGACTTCGAATTTTGGTCAAAGAGTCTTGTACAAAAACTGCATTTAACGGGGGAAAAAAGGGGTTTGAATAAAACAATTTATGGCACATAAACAAGGCATAACTCAATGAGTAGATTGGCGAGCTTGGAGCTTCGGTAAATGACTCTTAAATCAGAGGTTTGAATCCTATCAATAGCAAAAACTTCAAAAAAAATATATGGTAGATAGATAGCTACTGTAATATATATATAAATATAAATGAACTTTTCTCATTGTTTCAATCAAACTGTTTCTCATTTCATTATATATTTGTTTTTATATTACCATTTGATTCGTAGCCAAAGGCCAAAATCATCCGCTAGGAGTTAACTAGCCAAAATAAACAAATAAATGTTTAGTTTTTTTAATACAAATAAATATTTAGTTAGAACAACCAAATTGAGGTTTCATGAAATTGAAGTGAAATATCTTCCACGAAAGCGAAAGCAAAGAAAAAGAAAGATATGTTTGCATTGATAATTGGGCTGCCTTCTCAATCACGCCCAAAATTTATTTGCCAGTTGCAGCATAGCAAGTCATTGCATATACAGTAATGACAAATCAAGTTAATATCCGTTTTGTTGGTTAAGCTTTATTAATCCAATTACAAAGCACTTTAATTTTTAATAGGGTGGTCATACATGATTTATTTCATGTCTGTGACGCCATTAAATCATAAATTGTGGGAAGACGTTTCTTCGATAGTAAGAATTATATTTTATACTGTACTTGTAGCGATTAATCTCGTTAAGTTCCAATAATTTACAATGAAATTCGATTAAAGGCATTTTAATATTGTGCGGCTTGAAAATTAAAGCTAAGAGAAAGTTAAAGAGAAGGAAATTTTGTGCGGCTTGAAATTCGATTGTCATGTAATGTGATTACAATAGGTTCATTTATTTTATTTTCATTTTTCTTTTTATGTTCCAGATGTTTTACTTGGGATAAATTTTGGAAATAGAGAGTATAGGTATTATATATTATGCGGTGTAATGACTTGAACTTAATATATTTTCAGATCAAACGAACGTTCTTTGTCATCAAGCAACATTGGAAGGTAATAGCAAATACATCTAACTTAATATATTTTCAGATCAAACGAACGTTATTTGTTATCAAGCAACATTGGGTAGTAATGGCAAACACATCTAAGTTTTATTTTTTATTTTTAACATGTTGGATGCCTTTTATTAAAAACTTTTACAATATATTTTTCTTTAATTTTAAAACGTTACTTTAAGAGTGTGTTTTTTTTAATAAAAGCTTTTGAACAAAAGCATTCTTTTATAAAACCATAAAATCCCATTTTATAACAGTAATTATTAAATGTCTCTTTAAGAAGTATGAATACTTTTTAATGTAACACCTATCAAATGCTTCTTTAAAATAAATAAATATATATAAAATGTTCCAACTAGTGTATATGTTTAATATAAAATATAATTTTATTTATTTTGATTAGGTACCATAGAATGTATATAATAATGTTTTTTTTTTTTTTTTTTTTTTTGAAGTTATAATAATTTTTAATCATTAGAGAAATTCACGAAGATACTAGTCCAATAAACTAAATAGAATAACAGTAGATATATCGTATGAAAAGGCAATCCAGTGTTACTTTGGAAAAATAAATAAATAAATAAAAAATAAAAAAGTACAAAGCCAAGCTAACATCAATTTTTTTTTATTTTTTTATTTTTTTATTTTTTTGAAAATAGCTAACATATTTCAAAAACATCTTTGAAGTATCGAGTTTAAACAAAAACCTTATATGAGGTTACACAAACATTTTGGTACTTTAAAAATTAAGTAAAATAAATATTTTAGAATCTAATCAAAAATCAGAGAGTTATTTTCTACAAAATAGTCAACAACAAAAAATGACAAGGGTTTTTTTTTTTAATTCTTTCCTCGAAACCTCATAAAAGTTGAAGGAAATACATAAAGGAAAGGTTCATGCATCTGGTTAATTAAAACAGACTATAAGCTATATATAATATAGCAACCTACCACTTGCGGCTAAACAATGAGCAATCAAAATTCGAAATCTCACAATCCCAATAATCAGCCGTGCTCAAAAGCCAATAATGTTGTTGGTAAACAAACACCCATGACTAACATTGACACAGATTTGATACCAGTTGTTAGGAATTCAACCGATGAACGCGGAAGCGACATGTCTAATATTCACACATAACAAATAACGTTTATAGTAGAAAAATAAAATGAGAGAAAATAAACCAATCACACAAATACAAAATATACGTGGAAACCATCAATCAGGAAAAAAACCATGGGCCATCAGGATGACATTGAAATAATATACTATGTAGTAAATTTGTACAACTACACACTCAAGGATTCTCTCTCATACAACCCAAACCCATCACAACCGAGCATTTCCGAGCCCTCAAGCTCACAACCGATCTTACATCTTAGCTCTCAACTCACAACGTTCATTGAGTCTTCCCCTGAATACACCCCTTCTGAATATCCCCTAGATCTCTCCTCTAGATCCCCGGATATTTCCTAGATCCCTCCAAGGATATTTCCATGGGGTCTCTTCCCGGATCCACCTACTCTCTCTGATGTTACAGGTGTTCTTTTGCTTCACACTCTCAATAAACAAATATTACATGTATTTATACTAGAGTACTAGGAAGTTAGAAACCAACAAGGAAATCTTCTCTTAGGCACACAAGTCTTCTAGATCCATGCAAAGTCTTATAGATCCAAGCAAAGTCCTACTCCTTTACGCTTAAGACTTTCCCGTTCAACACAAAGAGAAACTCCTTTCCTTTTCCACATAAGATTTATTGTTCCGCACAAAGTCATACTCCTTTATGCACAAGAATTTCCTAAAAGAAAATATTTCCTTTTCTGTGCAACTTTCCAAACCTGTGCAAAATATGTACGTCACCACGGTCTGGGTCGTAGTTGGCCACCTCGCACCTTACACTGCAGAATATCTCTGGAAACGATGCTCAGAATACTACGGTCTGTGTCTTTTGCCTACGCTGCAGTCTGCGTCGTTTGCCTATGCTGCAGTCTACACCGCGTGTACTTACTGGATTTGAACGATGTCCATGCACGTGCCTGCGCCACGGTCCATGTCGCGGTTTCTTTCGAAATCTGATTCTTCAGTTCTTCTTCGGTATCAAACCTCCCTCAAACACCATCTTAAACTTCCAAACGTTTTCCCCGTCTCAAAAAAGTTTCACATCAGCTGAGTCTCATTTGGTTAACATTGAGTTCACTTGGGAAGTAAGCCAAAATCTAACACATTGGATGTGGAGTAAGAAAGTTGTAGTCGATCAGATCTACAATTAATTCTTGATCGTCGAGGTGGGCACTGGCAACTTGTAAGATGAAGGAAATAAAGTTGTGGCGAACCACATGAGGGGGTGTTCTCTTAAGGGGACTCTCTGATGCTCAAGTCAGTAATTTACTCGATGAATGAAGCAAAGGAAACGATATAAAGTTACAAACCGTGTTGCTCGATATATTGATCCGAGCTCTTGGTTGATATAGTTGGGTTGACATTGGGTGTCGATGTCATTGTGTTGGAAACTTGGGAATTCTTTGGATCAATGTGGATCGAGCGAATGTTAGAATGATATCAGATATCAAACAATTTGATAAGTCAATGCTCTGACAAGCTTTTTTGTTCGACTTGGATTGATTGAAAGTTGGATCAATTGTCTTCGGAAGATAGTTGTATCAACCTTGATCAGACAGTGGAATAGCAATTAATGCTGCGTGAGAACCACCGTAATAAATGTTGTTAAAAAGCTAAACTGAGAGTAAGAAAATCAGAGAGAGCATTCGCGTGAGAGTTGTAGAAAATCAGGACCCTTTCTCTGAGAAAGGGTATAGTTTTTATAGTGAAGCCATGAAGTCTTCAACATTCGAGCACATTAAGAGGACGTAGATCACGGGTCTTTAATTCGTCTGTTTTGATTCATTCTTGAATCTGACAATAAATCTTGTCAGACATTGGGATTTACACAACGTGTGACGTGACTGCAATTTAATTCACCTTTTGACCACATGTTTGATTAGGTTGAATCCCTTGATGGGTCAAGTCCGATTTTTTTTTATTTATGTTGGTTTTAACCCATTGAGCTTTTTTGGGCATTGTAAAGCTATTTTCATTTGCTGAAGACTTCTTTTCATCCACCGTTGTATTGTGGGTTTGTTTGGTTGGGCCATACACATATTCTGGGCACTATAAAAGTAAATATCGATACTATTTCTTATATATTCTCAGTATTTTGCTACTTTTAAAGTTTTTATCAATATTTCCATAAATTTATATAATTTCATCTAAACCCATTTTTATTTATTGTTTTTTTTTTTTTTTTTTGGAAAAACATTGTGGAGTGAGAATGAGGCTCCTATTAATTTGACATAAGAGCAAATGGCAAGGAAAGCAAAGCAAGACAAGACTCAAGAGCAGTGACCTAGAGACAATGAGACAATAACTGAAAGGCAGCCCCAGACGAGCAGACCCCACTGTGGCGAGGGTGTTGATTAGGGAACATCCCAACCCATCTCCAACTATTTCACATTCCTATCCCCAAATATTCTCTTTAACAGACAACAAAATCTTAATACCAACCCCATCACAATCATGCCAATTCATTTCAATATCGATCCCCATTATTATATTTCCTTTTTCAGATTTTGCATTTTCTTTCACCAAAACCCTATTTGATTCTTCTTATCAACATTCCATGTTACTTTGCCATTCAAACTATTCCAATTACATATACAAGTTCTCATAAAAATCTTAAATTGCAAAAATTACTTGAATAAAAATTAATACTAATTTTTAATTTTCCGACAAAGACCTAATACAAGGTGGTTTAAGTCTCCGTCAATCCATAAAAGTTTAAAACCTTTATCGAACATTCTACTAATTGGATTCTACCATTTTAAAACTTATAAAGATTTTTCACATGATATATAAAACGATTTGTAATTATCACATCATTTATGAATCTTTTACTATGACAAATTTAAAATTGTTTATATATAAAAAAAAAAAAAACAGAATTTTAGAAAGTATAAGATTAATCAAAGTGAAAAACTAGAAGTTCCTCATTCAAATTTGAAAGGAAAAAAAAAAAGTCAACACAAATTTTTAATTCAAAGCAATTAAATTGTTTAGAAACAAGATAGTTTCATAATTTCATTAGTTAATGAGTATTAAAAATTATGATAATTATCATACAAATAAAGAAAATATGCAAAATGTCCCCAAAAAAAAAAAAAAAAAAACGTTAAAGCAACAAAAACCGTTAAAACTAACGGAGAATTGCAGGATCTCTAATATAGGGTTGGGAATTTCAAAATATATCACAACGATCTAATCGGAGAGGGTCATTTTAAGCCGTCTGGTTGGAGAATCTAACGACGACGACGGAGAACACGGTGCTGATGATGATAGAACTGTGGGTGATGGAGACTGCGACGCCGATAGTAAAGACGGCGGCGGCGATTGTGACGGGGATGACGGTGCCGATGACGGTAATGATGAGATAACAGACGGCGGTGATGAAGACAGATCACAGGCACAGGTTTCACTTTCTCGTAGCTTCCTCTTGTTGACGCCTCTCTCTTCGTTTCCCAATTTAAACTCTCTTGTCATGCAATCTTTAATCCGTTTCACGTCTGATAATTTCACTGGCTTCACTATAAAATCCTCTGCACCCTCCTCCAAACATCTGTTTCAAACAATTCAAATTAAAATACATTCAATTTTGAATACTAAAACAAAATTCAAACAAATTTTTTTTTAAATATTAAAAAAAAAAATTTACCTGTCTATTCGCGCCATTACGTTTTCAGATGACATAATCACAACTGGAATTTCTCTGAAAGTAGACGATTCCTGTTCAAGAAACAGAGTAAGTACTGATAGAGAAAATTTTAAATTTTTTTCAATTAATCGATAAAAGTAAAGTTGTTACCTTGATTTTTTTAAGCAATTCGTATCCGTTCATTCCAGGCATACAGTAATCTGTGATGATCAGATCCACCTTTAAACCCTAAAGTCAGACACAGTTAAAAAATTAGCTCAAAAAATCGATCTTTTGGATGGAAATTGAGTTAAAAAATAAAAAAATAAAAAGTTTTTGATATAATTTTAAAAATTCACTTACATCGAAGCCATTAGTGCTCTTTTCCTCATCTAATCCAAGAAATTGCAGAGCTCTCCTTCCACTGTCGACTGCAGTCACTGTAAAATTGAAAACAGAAGAGAAAATTAGAACAAGAAAGAGAACACAGACAACAATAGAGTCGATTTTGGTTGAAATTGAGAGAGGAAAAACAAACCTTTACATGAAGAAATAGTGAGCAACCTCTCGATGACTTTTCGGTCAACGAAGCTATCATCAACGGCCAGAACATGAACTTCGTCTGATTTAGAAGAAGGCGACGACAAATCAAAACCGTCGATCGTATCGGAAATCCTACGCCATGAAGCGGCGACGCCGTTAGCGGTGGTCGTCATCTCCAGTTGTTGTTTACTCTTCTTCAAGCAGTACAATTGTAAATGAAAATAAAGAAAGAATATCTCTCTCTCTCTCTCTCTCTCTCTCAACTCAAAAAACAACTGTCTTCTTTAACAAGAAGCTTAAAAACAGAGTTGCTCTGCTTCTTTGGCCTCTGCTTTATACGCTGTAATGTAATACGTCTTATCTGTCTCTTTCATATTTTTCTCTATCAAATCAAATCTTTCTCTCTCTAAGAAATCTCGAAATCTTGCTTTTTTATTATTATTTTTATTTTTTATTTCAAGCCTCTAATAGTCTAATAACGCTCAGATTCTGAAATCCACTTTGGTGCGATCTCCATATCACAGACTTCGTTTTCTCATCTAACTTTCTTATCGTATCGCGATATGTTCGATAGGTGTTTTAAAAGTTTTAACACGGTATTTTGGTCAAATATCGGTTATCGTAAATAAACAGTGACAGTAAAAATGGTCGGGATCGGGAATCGAAATTTCCCGTAGGAGCGCCGTCAACAACGCAACTGACACGTGTCGGCATTAGACAGCATAAATGGAAATAGCTTTTATTGTACCACTGCCTTTTGCCGGTGATATTTACCGCTGGTTCGTACAAATGACCGGTGACCTCAAGTCTTTAATATAAAGAAAGTGGCAGGGGTATCTTTACTGATCTTGTGAGAGGAGTGTGTTAATCCCACCGTCTTGTCTTACACGTGCTACCTCGTGATTTGTTTGTTTTATTTTTTAGAGGTAATTATATTCTCATCCCTTAAATTCGACATAAATGCAGTTTGAGAATAAGTTTAGGTATATATACTCAAACTTCCCCTTACCATTAGTGAAAACTAACAGTTTCGTTAGCTCAACTAAAAAATGACCAAAGTGTCCATGAATTTATCAAAATTAAAATTAAAAATATATAATAAAAAAAATAATTAAAATGAATTTTAAAATAAAAAAAAAAGTAAGAAGCCACCCCTATAACAACTTTTGGATATTGTCTCTACCTAAATCTAAGAACACATACTTCATGATTCAACAAACGACAAGCCAACCAAGAATACTCAAGTGAGCCTCCCCCCTTAACCAACAAAGGTGAAGGCTCTAACCTCAACCAATGGAGGATGACGTGGGCCTTATTTTCTTTTATCAAATTTAGTTTATTTTATTTTTTATTTTATTTTATTTTTAAAAAATTTCATCGGATTTAGTTTATTTAATATCTGAAATACCCTCATATTGTTAGTCGTCAACAGTTTTATGTTAACGGCAAGGGAGGTTTGACTATAAATAAAAACCCAAGCTTGCTCTCCAACTTCACTTATGTCAAACTTTAGGGGTGTGAATGTATTTAACCCTACTGTTTTTATTTTTTTGCTTTTGGTAATTCTATATATCTTTTATGATTCACTAAACCTTTAAATCGAATCAAGTTTGCTTCTGTTTATATATACGAATCTCAGTTCTTATAAAATTCAGATTTGTGTTACTTTAAGTAAGTAAATTTTAAATCTTTACAGGGTTTAAATTTTAAACTAATCTAGATAAAATGTTTTAAATAGTTGATAAGTTTAGTTAAGGAAGATATGAAGATGATATTGTAATCTGGTATTTATAGTGTAAATCAATAATAATAATAATAGTAATTAATGCAGGTCTAATGGGATGCCATTAATACGGAGGATTGTGTTATACGTATGTAGGAACTAAATATTTGTTACCAATCAACGATCGACACGTGGTAAGAGAAACACATTCACAAAAAGAATGATCGGTTGGCCTTATCGATCACGTGGTTCCATCCATTGACTTAATCAAATGATCTCACATATCCAACAAGCGATCATATTGGAACAATATAGTGTGGTTAACTGTACACTGTGCATCCCTCTATTCTCGATTTATATATATATACACACGATCTCGATATGGTTAGTGTACACTGATGTAACTACATCAGTACCAATGTATGTGAATCACCGATTATGGAGAAGTTTTGACAAGTGCAAACACTTTGAGTCAAAGTATGTAAATCTAATGGTCTATATCCAAACACTGATGAAGTTATATCGGTGCGCACTAATTTGAACAATTATATATATATATATATATATGGTTCTGTATATGGTTTTTCAGCATATGATTAATTGTATGTGATGCTTTTCCCTCTAGATTAGTCTGATTTATGAAGGAAAAAAAATGTACACCACCTTCTCTTTCACTTTAATATAAATCTCATGTTATCGAAGTAGATATCCGAACGATATATGTATTATTTGATTTCGATAAATCTCAATATATATATATATTATATGAAAGGATACTCTCACTGTTATAGTTTTGTTATTTTTTCACACAATTCTCTCAAACACTCATTAATTGCATTACTTGTTGTGCACTCTTTTGCTTTGGCATCAGAATGTCTTTGCAGGGACACCACCTCCGTTCTTCAACTCCAGTCATCGGCGAACCAAGAAGCACTTCGACTCTTGTTCCTACAATACTATCAAAGAATATTTATTTTGATATATCTATATAGCAACGTCACAAGTTTCGATTCTTAATTAATACATACAATAAAGAATATTTATTTCTTATTTATATATACAATTACACCTCAATGAAATTATCCGATTAATTGCCAACAATGACGTAGCTTAATTGGTAGATGGACGAGCTTGAGGCTTGGACAAATAACTTTCAGATTAGTGGCTTGAAGCTTGGGCAAAATGATTCAATGTTAGCGGCTCGAATCTTAAAAGATATTGTCAAACAAAAACAAAAATTATCCGATTAATTTTTTTATTAAAGAAAGCTTGTATTCCTTACTATATATTATGAAAGTAAAATTTGGGAGAAATTTTAAAAAAAAAAAAAAAAAAAATCTATATAGAAAAATAACTTATGATTTTAAAATTAGAAATAAACCTTTAACGTGGAGTTGGCTAACAAGTAACAACAAAGACCAACAAGAGAGTTGTTTAAATTATGTGATGTTTTTACTTAATAATATAACGATTTGGATTATTTTTTCCATTTTAATCAAATTTCAAATGGATATTAATAATTTTCTTCAATAAATTTAAATTATGCTCAGCTTTCTCTCTAATCAATATTTTTCTTTTTCTTTTTTTTTTTTTTGAAGAAAAAGCTCGGCATAATTTAAATTTAATCAGTTAAAGCTTTCAACTACATTCTCACTCTTCAATGAAAAGCAAAATACAGTAGATAGTTTATTTATTTTTATACAAAAAATTTCAATTATTATCATAGTGACAAATCAAACAGGCCCTTGGTTCCAAAAAAAAAAAAAAAACGTTTACGAGTTTGACAATATATTTCCAATTCAACATGTTTGTGCTGAATAAAAAGGCACATTAACGTCAAACATGGGTGGTGGTGAATAATAACGTTGGGTTTTTAGAAAAGGAAAGATTTGATAATATTTACGTTACGATACACGGTCAAGACTCAAGAAGTTGCGTAAGTTCCACATTGGAAAATTTGTATTTGCCAGAAAAAAACGAAACGACAAGGGAGAGTAGATTTGGGAGTCCCAACGAAATCTAAATGTAGGACCAACACGCCCTTTTTTGTGTTTGGACTTTTCCCACAACTTTCCATATTTTCAGACACTGGAGATCAAATCTTGGAGATCGAATTGTCTTTCCAAGGCAAAAACAACATAACACAACACAGCACAATACAGATTGATTTTGTTTTTTTATTTTTTATTTTTTTATTTTTGTATTTATTTATTTATTTATTTATTTTTCTCTCCCTCTCTCCTCTCTTTAATACTCTCTGTCATATCTCGCGCGGGATCTTCTCCTAATGAATGACGAAAGTGAAAGGCGAAAATGCTAAAGTCACATGTAACGTGATGTTTTGTCTGTCACGGTCTGACTACTTGAACAGTTGAACCACAACACCAAGCAACCAAAGGAAAAAAAAAAAAAAATGTTACAACGATGAATGTGAATGGACCCTGTCTTGCCTTTTTGGTTCTTTTGTTTATTGATTTTCTTGTCCTCCCTTTTGCAAGTAGAATTATTGCACTTGAATCACGTTGCTGTTGGTGGTGGAATAATTCCACGTGCCAATGGGTCAATATATTTTAACCGTTTAGCTAAACACTGTAATTTCCTATTCAACTTTTTTTCTTTTTTCTTTTCTCTTTTTTCTTCTTAAGAAAATTGCATAAGCATCCCTAGTGTTAAGCCTAATTGTGCGCGTGCGTGTGATTGAATGGACATCTCTTACCGTTAATTATGTATTAATAACTTCTTGGATGGTTAAATATTTAAAAATTATTAAATAGATATACGGATTTAGAGATCATAATGTTTTTCAATTTCGAAAAAAAAAAAAAGGATGAAGAAGAAGAATAAATTATCTTCAAGCTAAATAGCAATGATTTAATAATTAACATTACTAATGATGATTTGATGGAATGAGTTTCCACGGTAGCAATAAATAAATTAATTAATAGTACATTTACAATAATTGAATTTCATTGATGTATAATTTTTAATATATATATATATATATATATATATATATTTTCATTTAAAAAAAGTACTTACAAATATTTTTATATTACTCAAAATTTGCTCAAGCACAATTCTTTTCAATCCTCTAATTTACCAAACTAAGTCAAAGTTGTTTTAGCTTAATAGTTAATACTAGGGGTGGCAATATGGATAACGATATGACGGGTCGAAATGATATGAACACGATTATTACTAGTTTAGGTTGAGGATAAACGGATCGTGTTCGTGTTGACCCACTATGTCGCGGGTTGACACGATTATCAAGGGTAAAAATATAATATCACTATTTTAAAGGACTTTTATATCATTTTATATTTATATATAAATAAGAAAGAAAACCCCAAACTTTTCTATATATTTTTTCTTATTCACTGATTTCAGTTAATACTTTAGTGTTATTGTTAATCTATTAATTTAAATTAAAATATATCATTGTAATTTGACAAAGATTCAATAAACTTTAATATATGCGGTCTAAATATTTACTCTCGTAATGGAAGATAACTACTCCTACAACCGATAAGAAAACTCCCGACACATGTTTGTAAAATGTGCATTGTGGGATTTGAACACCTCACCACTTATACGGAAGAGATGTGCATTCCCAACTCTGCTAAGAGGTGATGTGCAACGATTCATGTTTTTATTTGCTCATTTTTATTGTTTTATCATCTTACATTGATCCTGATCTGCACTTCAATTAATTTATAAGATACGTTTTTGATGTAAATTAAATTTTTAGTATTTAATTTGAGTTATTACAATTGTTTAAATTAGGTTATTCATTCATTAATCTTAGTTAGTGATGGCATTGAGTTTTGGTCTCCTTAACTTTTCGAGTTCAATTTTCTAAAGTTAGCTACTATAAAACAGAAAATATTTAATGCTATATGATCTATCAAGATCTATTTCATTGAATGTAATTCAAGTTCAGTTGTTGAAACGTCATATATTTAGTTACTAAATCTGACAATACGACATGCATTTCATCAAACAAATAATTTACAAAAATATGTTGTACATATAAAATTACCGGTTTGACCATGCCATATACTTGATATTATACAAGATATAGAGGATAATATATATAATGAGTCTCTCATAAGGGATCTCATATTTTAATGAATTTTGATGAAATTATATCGATTTTTATAAATTCTGATATGAATTTTTATATGAATGATAAGTTCAATAAAATCTACTTATGGATTAAATTTGAAATTTTTTTTAGACATTACAACTATTTATCCCGATTTTGTTAAATATGACGGCATTAGACATT
Organism: Acer negundo; assembly: GCA_035582765.1. Lineage (NCBI taxonomy): Eukaryota > Viridiplantae > Streptophyta > Magnoliopsida > Sapindales > Sapindaceae > Acer > Acer negundo. The sequence continues at coordinate 5,601,847 of CM069239.1, read as the reverse complement.
TTTACCTATATTTTACACATTTTTCCAATGCCGTCATATTTTAAAAAAAATCGAGATAAATAGTTCCGGTACTTGAAAAATTCTTAAATTTTATCCATATGTAGATTTCAATGAATTTATCATCCACAAAAAAATTCAGATCAAGATTTATAAAAATCGGTGTGATTCATCATGGTCCCTTATTTTAATTTCGGTGAGGATATTGATGAATCACATCGTTTTTTTTTTTTTTTATAAATTTTGATATGAAAATTTTTAGCTGATGAGTCCATTGAAATTTATTGAAATTTACCTATGAAATTTTTAAGAAAAATTTCAAACATTAAAACTATTTTATTTGACTTTTTCTATATTTCGTCCATTTTTCCTATGTTTTCATATTTAACAAATTGAGATATATAGTTCTAGCGCTTAATTTATTTATTTATTTTTTCAAATTTTATTCATATGCATATTTCAATGAATTTATGATCCACAAAAAAATTTATAAAAATCAATATGAATTCATCAAAGTCCTTACCGAAATTAAAATAAAAGATTCCTTAAGAGAGACTCACTCACAAGAGATAGTAACGACATTGATTAGAACCATTGATTTAAATGAATTTTAATATATATATATATATATATATATTTATATTTGTATATGATAAGTTCAATAAAATTTATTTATAAACAAAATTCGAAAATTGTTCAAGCATTACAACTATTTTTCTCAAATTTTCTATTTTTTATGGAAGCCGATATTGACACCCATAAAACTTATTAGTACACCCATATTTTATTAAAAAATTTAATTACAAAAATATCCCAATAGAAATTTACCAATAAAGACAATACTTTAATTAAAAATAAACCAAATACTATATAAACTTATTAATTACACTCATATTTTTAACTATATTTCTTTATTTAAAAAAAAAAACTTACCTTTCAAAAAAAAAAAAAAAAACTTGTGATAAACTATAATTTTTATGATAAACCCTAATTAAACTTTAATTTTATTTAAAGTATTAAATTTTCTCATCATCACATGATTCTCATATTATTTTTGTCTTTCTTTTATATATAGTTGTAAACTCTATCAAAAAACAACAATTTTTTTTTTTTACTATAGCTGTAAATATCAACAAGTTTTATTTTTTATTTTTTATTTTATTTTTTAAGATGGCCATAGATGTCGATAATATATATATATTTAAGATAGCTGTATAAATAAGAGAATTCCAAATTGAAAATCTTTTGACCCCATATACATATTAGCTCATACATTTCCAAAAGTAAATTGGACCATCATTAAAAAATGATTTGATTCCAAAAATAATATGTTTGTTTTTTATAAATTGGTTGTGGTAATAATTTAAGAGTGTTTATAAATAATATGTATTAAAATGAATATATTTATTTCAATGAGGTACTGTTGGAATTAGGATGAGTGTTTATAGTAATATTTAATTTTAAAATTTTAGACATCGTGTATTTATAAAAATGGATATACTAATAAGTTTTATGGGTGTCAATATCCGTATCCATTTTTTATATCATTTTCCGATACTTGATTTTCTATCAAATCGGGAAATCAAGCAAAGTCTAAAACATACTTACCCTATAGCTTATATATCGAGTCCTACATTACTAGAAAAGTCTAAAACGTTAAAATGAATAATCTTGTTATTGAAAAAAAATGTATAATCTTATTATATCAATCAAACGTTACAAAATTAACATCTGAATTAATTATTCGAGAGCATTTAAAAAATAAAAATGCTAAAAATACATTGACACATACCTTCCTATTTTTTTTTTGAGAGACATACCTTCCTACTTAATACGAAGCAATTCACTATAATTTCTGCATTATGAAGATAATTAATGCATTTGCATTGGCATTAGCATTATTAAACAGAAAAAATAATAATAATAAAAGCTGACTTGACTTAAGAGATATGCACCCAGCACCTATACACTCCAACATGTTCAATTTTTTATTTTTTTTAAAATTAAAATTAAAAAATAGAACATGTTCGGTGTTCCATTGCTCTGCTAATTGTAATTTGAAATATATTACATTTTATTTTGATTTTGTTTCAGCGTCTTAATTATGTAACTTTACAAACGAAAGTCTTTGTTTTTTTCAGAATCATTTTGACAAATGAAGCACCATTCGCTGATTCGCATATGTATTTATTTATATAAATAAATAAATAAATAAATAAATAAATAAATAATCCAACTATTAACGAGAAATTGAAAGGTCCATGGTATAGAGAATTGGGTTGACTTGGTAATGATGAAAAGTAAAGGTCGACAAATGAAAGCAGAACTTGTGTTAACGAAATCTAATTAGAATAATCACCAATTCCCTTTGGTCAAACAGAATCTGGAATTGGCTTATCGGGACCCACTAATCAATATTTTCCCGATCACTTTTCATGATCATCAATCAGGCCGATAAAAAGAAAACCGTGTGGGGTCCTTTTTAATCGTACGACTAAATGAGTCATGGCTCGTGGTCTTCATGGCCGACCAACTGAACTAATTGTATGGATTAGATCCGGTTCCAAGAGAATCAAAAGAACCCTTCCCCAAGGTACTAATTAAATAAAATTAACAAAATAATTAAGGTTAATCATCTTTTATAATAATTTTTCGTAAGTGGTTGGAGATTTCTTCTTCATTTATATCCATATGAATCTCATGTTCGTAGAGAGAATTGTACTTGAGGTTGTGCTTGTATAGATTGACATCGTTAGGGGTTCGTAAAATATTTATAAACTCTTCTTATCTAGTGTAACCGTTGATTTCGTCGGTTCTGGAAAGAAATAAAAAAAAAGAAGGGTTAAAATTATCTTTTTGAATGACTTTATGATTATGAGATGAAAGAGAAAGCATTGACGGTGTGAATGATCCTATTTTCTTTTACAAGATATGGCATCTGCTTTTTCAAATTTCAGTGTGATTTGGGGCATCTTTTTCTCTTGTTTTTCTCTTTTCTCTTGTACTGGAAATATTATGGGATCTTTACATTTTTCTCTCTTTACCAAACAGGTAATCAAACTTCTTCCTTATTTTCAAACACTATTATTCTGACCATCAAAAAGTATATTGATGGGACTATTAAGGATATGCTATAATATTTCGAGAATAATTTTGATTTCATTTATGATTTATAACAAAAAAGCGAATCCAATAGACTAAATTTTGTTCTACGGAAAATCAGTTATTACGGGTCTTTTGATTTTATGGTTAGCGACATCAAAATGAATTTTCTACCACCGTAAAAAATAGTTAATATAATTATATTTTCGATGTCAAGGGGTGCTAGCTAAATTGATAAAGCCTTCTAAGTTTTAAGCTTTTATGATTACATAAGAAATCATCACATCTACTCTTAGCAAAATTCTTCTTCAATGATATGAGTTCGAGTCTTATATTTACCTATTAAATCGTAAAACATGGAGAGATCTTTCACCTATGTTTATAAAAGTTAATATTGTTAGGTTACGAGTCTCCTGATAGATCTCCAATCTAATTGGTGTTAAATTAAAATAAAATATATACGTAAGAGATCTTCTCATTTAGGTTTTATGATCATAATTAATTCTCTTAGTGGTTTAATATACGAACAATATTTGACTGTCAAAATATTTTATCAAAATCCATATACAAATGATGTGATGTTTGAGCTAGAATTATTGGTTATAAATCATATATTCATATGCCAAATCATTTAAATGTACGTTCCAAGTGTTGCATTATACAAAATAATCAACAAGAAGACATAAGCACGCTGTATATATAGTCCCGTACCTCTTTAGATAATTGTCAGCCGCCTAGGAACCAAGTTTGGCCCAACGTTAGGTTGGATTCGCAAGCAAGAATTGGACAGTGAAATCTTGAAAAACCAATCTAAGCGTCTACCACGATGTTGCATTGATTTGTTTCTACAATCTTCTTAAAAGAAAACACAAGTAGATGACTTTGTTTGTATGTCGACTCACCCTCCTCCATCCATAAAAAGCTTCAATTTAAAGATTGGGGCCATTGCCTTTGTTTTTGCTCTCTCTTGCGTGGGGACAATGCCACCACTGCCGACCCTCTTCACTCACCACTTTCATTTTTTGATCACCTTTCTCTTTCTTATCTTTTAATGGTAATAATTACAGTAAAATTTGATTGGAAATGACGATGACAACACAGTAGATTAATGCATTTGACCAGATCAGCAAATTTTATCATGTTAATGCTATGTTACTGGCAGTGACGTACGAAGCCAGTTTCATCAAATTTAGAGAGTTTGAAGATATGACAGAAAATTTTAAAGAAAAATGTAAATATCAAAAGATTTGGGGTAAAAATTAAATAAATTTAATACATTTTTTTTAATAAAAAGTTTGGGTTAGGCTTCTCCAAGTCACTGGTTAGTGATAAACCCCATAAGTAATAGTAGTAACCCTTAGGACGTAACAATTAACAAATATGTATCAACACGTAACGATTCGTTTTATTTTGGGATATATGATGAATTTCTATGCATAATTTCGTTTTATTTTCTTTCAATATTTTGTTCAAATTAAAATCTAGACCAGCCACATCTGCTTTCTTCGTTTAACTATGATTTATACGACGAGATAATATTGGTTCAGTGGTAAATTCCTTACACCCGTACTACGAGGTTATGGGTTCGAGTTCTCTCCTTTAAAAAAAACCCGAATTTATATAATAATTAAAAAGAAAAAAACTCTATGATTTATCCAACTTATGTTGATTTTCTTCTCTTCCCTTTTCAAAACCGAAGAACAGTACAACATCATTTGTTAAAAGGGGTCCAAACTGTCTGTCCCAAAGCCAACAACATCATTAAACCGACCTGGACTGGGCTATCACTTTGGGCTTCGCAGAGTCAATTTTGGGCTAAAATAACCCCTTTCCTATCTCGAAGAGCAAAATTGGTAATGCATGCAATTTTCAATTTTTCGTATCTTCGATTTTACAATCAGTCGAAAGCTTGAAAATTGAAGAGCGATGGAGTGTGCTGGCAAGGGAAGTGGAACTCGGTGTATAGGCCCAGCCAGAAGACGCTGCGGTCGATGTGGAGCCGTTGCTTATTGTTCTGCCTCTCACCAGGTTTTCCTCTTCTATGAATTTGATTGTTTGTACTACTTTTATTGCAAGCTAGTTACAAAAAACTGTTATGTTTGACTTTTGATAGAATTAAGGTTGTTCAAAATGATTTGTGTTCTCAAGAAAATGAGTTTAATATAATAATAATAATCATTAGAGTTATATTTGGGTTCTTCTCATGTGCCAAAACTTAAAGATAGTTGTTACTGTTGTTGGCTCAGTCTTGAAATTAGACAAGAGACTGTACTCAAATTGATCAGTTTCAAGGGATATTGAACAGTTTGGAACTTGAAATTTTAGGCAATATGCATTTTTGTTGGAATTTGAATGCATATGTAAGCATGGATATCTACTTATATGCAGAAGAAAAAAAAGACGAATAAAACGTAAAAATCGAGCCTTTGACAGTGTTGGACACTTCAGGTTAAATTGTGGAAGCATTTATTTTTTTATCTTTGTTTAGAAGATAATATGAAAATATCGTCTGCTTATCGAGAATTTATCTCGAGTAGTTATTTAATTGTAAGGTTCTGTTCCCAGATTTCACATTGGAATGATCATAAAGAAGAATGTGAGAGGTTAGAACAGCAAATGAAGCGTGTAGATGTCTTGAATGATCTTCCTTTCATGTTTTCTGAAGAAGCTACTGTTCAGGTAAATGGCTTTTCTCTTGGAGGGAAAATGGAAATTGTCATTGTAGAATTGTATTAACTTTCTTGATAGGTGTGTGAAAAGCGGGAGACTAGGTGTTCATTCTTGAGGAAAAGGGGCATTCATTTTGTGGGAATGTGGACGTGTGAATGCTCTTGTGGGTTATCAGTTGCTTCATTTGATCATGCAAGGTTTCTTGTCATTTTCTTTTTCCAAATGCTTTTTACCTTGGTAGTCTGTGTTCTAGATCATATGGTAAAAAATGTGATACAACTGGGTTTCAAAATGTCAGAATCGGTGATGCAAAAAGGATTGTTAAACTTACAGAATTTGAAACTTGATACCAAGGTTAAACTTACGAAGTTGTAGAAAGGTAAAAGATAAATTAAGTACTTACACTGTGTAAGGTTTTTTAATTTTGAATGTAAATAGGAAGCATTTTCATTTGAAAGGATAAAATCCCTTGTATTGGAGGTAGTTACCAAATCATGCCTATGTATACCACCGGAGCATCTTTATGAAACTATTGGTCCATTGCTGTGTGCTCAAGTTATGTTAACCAATCTGTCAAACTAATAAAAGGATGACCAGATACATGTAATGGTAAAATGCTGTCTTGTGATGTTATACGTCTTTTTTACACAGTATATATGGACGGGACTATATCCTTCACAAAATAATTGCCTATCTATGTGATACAGAGGAGGTGACATGTTTCATTCTTTTTTGCTTGTGAAGCCTTCGGTTAGCAATGTAAACTCAGAATGATTCTTTTTTTTTTTTTTTTCAAGGTTTGTTAACATATTTTACTTTTCTGGCAGGTCTAAAGATGATGGTTGGGATCTTGCCAGTATTTTGTGCCCGTGTTCTGGTATGATCCTTTCCTTTCCTTTTTTTTTTTTTCATGTAAAAGTTGATTTATCTAATCTTGTCCTGTAATCTGCAGAGCCTTCATCTCCGATAAATAGTTTAGGTAGTTGGAAGGATTACTATGAGTGGAGAAGCATTCCGTTACATTCACCTGTTGCTTTGCTTCTTCACTGGGTATGAATAGTGTATTTTCATGTAAAAGTTAATATGTTACATATGTATAATGTATATTACCATTTTTCATTTTCAACAACCGTTTATCACATATATCCTATTGAGATTATCTTTATCTCACATAAATCCAAATATGACTTGAAGTGACAACACCTACTAGTTAATTATTGTCCAAACTTTTGGGGTTTGTGTTCTATCTGCTGTTTGACTGTTTCCCAAAATTCTCATATGCTTTCTTAAGATTTTGTTAAAATCTAAATAGTTGGATATAGGGAAATCAAATTCAAAACTCAAAATCCATTTATTTTAGTGCTACCGCAATTAAATCCTAGTTTTTGCCGTTTCAGTAATGATATATACATGTTATCACTGCTCTGACTATATATTTTATTTTTATGTTGCAGCCACTTACAATATATTATGCCACTCAAGTTGCTGGATTGAGAAGCGTTAGTTCTATAATCAGTAATAAACTGATCATACACTACCTTGGTATATTATTGCCTTCAAATTTCTACTGTGTAAGCACTAAAATTTGATGTATTTGTTGAACTGCTACCTAGTGTGTGGTTGTATAATACACATGCGACTTGCACAATCCCCTTCATAACGTCTTTTCTGCAACCTGTTAATAGTAACTTTATCTATCCCCTGGTTTATAAGGCAATTAGGTAAATGTAATATCTTCCATCTGTCTAGCACACGGGATCCAACATTGTCCCAAGCTCTGAACATACTTTGATTGTCTAGCAGAAATGAAATATAAAATATTTCCATGGTAGGAAAACATTCAATTGTAATGTGAGACCGGCAGTTTTTCTATCAGACTATCAGAGTAGTTTGTATTTCTGCTTATGAGTTTATATCACACTGTGACTAGTTAGATTAGGCTGAAACATTGCAGCAGTTGGCCGTAAAATCAGGACATATAATTCTAAAGTAGATGTTCATGGTATGTTTGAATGGGCTGTAAAAGCATATATACATTATTTATTAAATGTCAATGCTGCATTACTTTCCTAATCAAATGCTGCAATTCACTTCATTGGGGAGTGTAGTTACCTTGACTATCGTCCATTTTGGATGAATCTTGTTGGTTTGTTTTCTTGTACAAGATCAAGTTGTAATTCATATGTTGTAGTATATCCATGGCTTCTTTTAATTAAGTTTGCTTTTATGTTTGAGTTATATTAGGGCCTGAGATAGAGCTGCTACAACTGGCTGTCTTCGGGGAGTTGCGTGCACTTTTCCCTGGTGTGCAGGTGCATATAGAGCTCATTGGACCTGCAATTCCCCAACATAGGTCAGTTGCAAAGTTCTTTATTTGTCTTTATTCTGACCTTTCTTCTATAAGTAATATAGGCTGTCAAAAAAAAAAAAAAAAAATACAAGGCACATGGAATTGAAGATCAAGCCAAAGATTAGAGGGAGAAAAGTGCAAGAAAAGGAAAGAAACGATGCAGAGAGGAGAGGGTGTCAGACTTATGTTCTAACTCACAAGCTGACCCTTATCTATTTTAATAAATTAATTGGGGTACTAAGAGTTCTTGTGCTTCCATGGATAAACTTTTTTGCCATCATATTTATTACAATAAATCTAAAGGCTTGGAATTGGGCTTATTATTTAAAAAAAAAAAAAGATATTTTACTCCATGCCTCAGGCCTCAACCCAATAATGTCCTGAATAGAGTTGCAATTTTTTGTTGGGGATTATGAGTTCACATATTATTGAGTTGACATTCAATTTATGTAGATGTGTTGGTTGCATACAGAAGGAATGGCTAGTGCACTCGGAAGGGTATTGTGGCCAATGATCTTACTCCCTAGATTTTAGCTTGAGAACGAAAAAAAAGGAAAAAGAACTGGGTGAATCTGTACCAAGACCTTTTCGATGACTCTCTTATGAGTCCTTTATTTGGGAAATTGGACTTCTCATCAAGATACAACAATTACTAGTTCAGGGTGTTCCTTAATTGCCACAGTTTATGATTCTTGCATATCTTATTCTAACAAGATTTATTTCTTTTCATGCCTCTTGATAAATAGGGATGGTGAGAAGATCAATCTTTGCAGTTATGCTCATTGCACCGACGCTGATTGCATATGCAAATCTTCAAGTGATAATTTCGATCGGAGTCTGGGCACGGTTAGATCTTCAGCAGTGACATTGCAGCTTCACAAAGGATTTTATCATGACCGTTACAGAGATATAGCAAAGGTCTCTCTTTTTTCATCCCTCATCAAAGCTTCTGATCTTGAAAATCTTTTGTATGCACAATTCCAATTATTGTCGTTCCTCATTAACATTCTGTGGACAGGATTCATTTCCTCATTTAGTCATTGCTCCAAATGCTGGCATTGCAGCTTATTCAAGTTGGTCGTCCACTATTGTATGTCTTTAATACCTTGAGCATCATACTCACTGATTCACGTGTTTGTGTTTGAGCAGGACTAACTGAGAGGTTTTTACGTTTTACACGTCATTTTCTACTTTTGGATTTCAGGACCTAATAAAGGAGATAAATGTACCTGCAGTATTTTCTGATTATTGTGAAGAAGCTTGTCATCTTGCAGCTTGTAACATAAGCACCGTAATTGGCTGTCCTCTCTCACTTCCTGTGCGTTCACATTGCTTCTCTGTGTTTACATGGTGTTAAATTTATCACTGAAATTTGATCATGTTTTTAATTGAAGCCTTTGCCTTGTAGATTCAGTTGAATCCATTTAGGCAGCCGATGGTGGTGGAAGACAGTGCCATATTTCTTCCTTGCTATTCAAATTGCTTCCTATTTGGAATCTGATGTGAAGCGGGTTGCTTAGAAATAAGCATTTACTTCAAAATCTGTTCTTGGCTTCTCCAAGCATGTAGATATCTGGTCCCTTGAAACTAAGGAACATTGAGTTATCAAGGCTAATGAGACATTTTTACAAATGTAGCAGTCTGGAATTCACTTTAGTTGTTCATGAAGGTTTGGTGCGGCGTGGCTGTTTGCTTTGGAAAGTGAGATCAAGAAGCTTGATTTAAAATCCTCACCTTTCTGCACTCTTAAGGTAGATATTTATATTTAAAGATGCTGATTGAGAGCTCCAACTATTTTTGAGGAACCAACTTGTTTGTGTTTCAAAATATTTGATGCTGAATTCCTGATAGTGTGGATTTGGGCACTGACTTGAGAACCTATTCATCTAGCACATGTACTGGAGAAATTACCTTGTTAAATGGGGCTGTCAATTCGAGCCTAGCATGTATAATTTACTTTTATTTTAAAAAAGTCGGTCAATTTTTTGGTTATATACTTCTATGAAATGATTTGAGGTATTATAATAAGGGTCCTGATATGTATCGTCACAAAACAGACTCAGATTTGGACTGTAAATTGTTTCTCCCATTAAAATGATCAATTGTTTAGGATATATTTTAGATGAGATGAGATTGGTCCGATGGTTTCTTACATTTGCATTATAGGGCTTCGGTTCAAGTCTTAAATAAAAAAGAAAAAAAAGGAGAAATCATTACATTTTGTTGAGTTTGCTGTTTGCAACGACAATTCTAACAATACAAGGCAAATGATAACTCAACTGAACTTTCAACATTTGCTCTGCTGGAGAAGACGTATATCTATAAATATACGCCACTTAAGTGTCACTCACGTCAACATTTACTTGAAATGTCCCCATTTTTTTCCTACAGAGATGAAAGTAAAGCTGTAAATTCGTGTCGGTACAGCCCCTTAAGGCGCGTTTGGCATAAATATGGGATAGGACAAGGTGGGATGAGACGGAACAGGATAGGATGGGACAGTTGTTCCGTATTGTGTTTGAAATGTCTGAAACAGATTTGTTAACTGTACTGGTATGTGTTTGGTATGATTGGAACAATGCAATTGATATGGTTGGGACAATGCGTTTGGTATGGTTAGGACAAGACGGGACAAGATGTTCAAATGACCAGAGTGCCCCTCATATGTATATATAATATTATTAATATAATATATATATATGAGTGTATTATCTTATATATTATATATATATATAATATCTTATATATATATTATTATATATGTAATAATACTTCCTAGGGTCTTGGATGAGACAGAATTTAGTGATTTTTATCCCATCTTGTCCCGTCATGTCCCATGCTAAAGTCACGCCAAATGTGGGACAACATTGTTCAACATTGTTCTGTCCCGTCTCGCGTATCAAATGCACCCTTAAGGCTCGGCCTCCTTAACGTGTTGTGCTGTGCCGTGCCGTGCTAGTATGTTAAGTTGTCGTGCCGTGTTGGGCACGGCACGCTAAGGAAAATGGGGGTACGACACGATGGGCCGACACCTTCGGCCCCGTACGGCACGTGCCATCGTGCCGTGCCAACCCATGCACACTACAGTAGCTTGCCGTGCCAAGTATGACCCGCCTCCTTGACGGGCCTTAACGGTTCGGGCATGCCAGACCCACCCCTAATTGCCACCTTTAGATGAAAGTAAATGAAGGCTGTAAGAGTACACAATTTTGAGTTCTCTAGCATTTACTTGGATAACTTGGTAGCCATAACGATTTGTCAGATGGATTACGTAGAAACCTAGAATGATTTGTCAAAAGGAATAGGTCTTTCAGAAGGGGATATTGCATCATAAAAAATAGAGAGGTAGGTAGGGATACACGCATAAGAGCAAATATTGGTACACAAATTGATCGACGACGATAAAGCAAGAAGTATGTTGAACTGAAAGTTTTCATTATGAATATTATAGACGTAAAGAGAGCTAAGAGACCAATAATCAACTTAAGAGGTAAAGATATATGAATGTCAATTTCAGCATAACCTGATGTAAGGATAGATAGAAAGGTTAGAATAGAGAATTAAGAAGAGGACAATGCGACTGCATCTGATATTACAAAGACAAGGAAGAAGTCTTTTTCCAGAAGAAGGGGTGTTCGAGTTACATTATTGTAATCTCCAGGAACAATAAAGTTTGCTGAAAAGACAACCATGACAATGAGTGTAGCAACAACCATACGTGAGGAAGTTGTGTTCCTCATCCACTTTTCTTCACTTTTCATTAAACTTTTGTGCTCTCTAGTGAACAACTCTTTAGATGTTAGACGCTGTGCATTTTTCATGTTTCGAAATGAAGGTTGCATGCGCTTTTCTACCTCATATCACCATTTTATAACAAGTTAAAAACTTCTCTCTCTATATGTGTGTGTGTGCACCAAAAAAAGAAGAATTCAAGACAATGAGGAAATGGGAAAATTATACCTCAAATAATAGAAACTCTTGTTGCATTTCTAGAGCTGCACTTGACAAGCCACCGACCTGAGAATGATATGGATACTTTGCGGCTAGATGCAACATAGTGTTCTTATCAGCATCCACAATTGTAGTTAACAACTCTTTATTGAATCCCATCTCATATATCAGATTGAATGTACTAGTATGACAGTGCAAAATTGCAGCATGAAATATGGATCGATTGTTTTCATCCAATTCTTGAACTAAAAACGGATAAGAATGAATGAGCTCAGTCAAGAATCGAGAGTTCCCTGATTTAGTTGCATTGAACAATAAATTCGAAGGATATCCGATTAGTGAGCTAATATAATCCTTTCCATTTTGTGGTATCGGATATTTGTTATCATCCTTTCCCTTTTGTCTGATTACTTCTTCGAAAAGACATTTAAGAAGTTCAAGTGCTAGAGATGGTATCATCAACTCCAGATTGCGGGTGGACTTCATTTCTTGAATTAAGAGTGAGAAAGAAGTTATAATTTGATGTAAAATGAGAAATATTAACTAGAAACATATATATATATATATAAAGAGAGAGAGAGAGAGAGAATTATTAATACTTACAAATTTACAAATGAACTAAAAGTATTGAAAATGAGTATTTGTTTGGATTTATAAAAAAAAAGACAAATAAATACATAAATAAAAACATATTCTAGTTTATTTTCAATACTTTTGGTTCAATTGTAATTTTGTGATTTTTAGGAATAAAATTGTCCACAAAATAACTTCTCATTTGTAAGTTAACATTCCCGTATTTTGAATTATTTTATTAATTTATTTGGTAAAAGTATGAGGGTATAATAGTTAATTTATACAATTGAAGCTTATAAGACATTTTAGACGTTTTAACGGTCAAACTCAACCAACAAAATGGAATGGTAACGTTGTTAATCCATTAACACTCATAGGGGAGGTTTCTAAAATTAAAACATTTGTAACTATATATCCAATAATAGTTCAAAGATGAGGGGAATTTTTAATATTAACCCTTAAATTTATTTAGATGTGTTGGTTGCATAAAGAAGGAATGGCTAGTGCACTCGGAAGGGTATTGTGGCCAATGATCTTACTCCCTAGATTTTAGCTTGAGAATGAAAAAGAAAAAAAAAGAAAAAAAAAAAAAAAAGGAAAAAGGACCGTGTGAATCTGTACCAAGACATTTTCGATGACTCTCTTATGAGTCCTTTATTTGGGAAATTGGACTTCTCATGAATATACAACAATTACTAGTTCAGGGTGTTCCTTGCTACAATTTATGATTCTTGCATCTCTTATTCTAACAAGATTTATTTCTTTTCATGCCTCTTGATAAATAGAGATGGTGAGATGATCAATCTTTGCAGTAATGCTCATTACACAGACGCTGATTGCATATGCAAATCTTCAAGTGAGAATTTCGATCGGAGTCTGGGCACGGTTAGATCTTCAGCAGTGACATTGCTGCTTCTCAAAGGATTTTACCTTGAGCATCATACTCACTGAGAAGTTTTTACGTTTTACACATCATTTTCTACTTTTGGATTTCAGGAGATAAATGTACTGGCAGTATTTTCTGATTATTTTGAAGAAGCTTCTCATCTTGCAGCTTGTAACATAAGCACCATAATTGGCTTTCCTCTCTCACTTCCTGTGCATTCACATTGCTTCTCTGTGTTTACATGGTGTTAAATTTATCACTGAAATTTGATCATGTTTTTAATTGAAGCCTTTGCATTGTAGATTCAGTTGAATCCATTTAGGCAGCCGATGGTGGTGGAAGACAGTGCCCTATTTCTTCCTATTTGGATTCTGACGTGAAGCGGGTGGTTTCTTAGATATAAGCATTTACTTCAAAATCTATTCTTGTCTTCTCCAAGCATATAGTTCAATTATGTAATAGTTACGTGTAATTGTGTAAATTGAATCTCCCATTAAAATGATCAATCGTTTGGGAGACAGAAATCATTACATTTTGTTGAGTTTGCTGTTTGCAACGACAATTCTAACTATTTAAGGAAAATTATGGTTCAACTGAACTTGAAGATTTTCTCTTGCTGGAGACGTGTATCTATAAATATCCGCCACGTAAGTGTCACTCCTCGTCAACGCAAACTGTCAGAAGTCAGAATATTAATATTATATTATCATCTATCTATCTACCAAAATACCCAAAAGATTCGAATCCCTCTCCTTGTTTCAATCCAAAGACTACATGGATCCTCCCTAAAATCGCCGGTTCAATTGAACTGTCAAATTCTTGAATTTTATCTGCAGAGTTTGAGCAAACCCTAATCCATGTCTCGATATTTATTGTTATTGCTGTTGTTATCATGTCTTTTCTGTTCAGCCTTTTGTATTGATTTCGGTCAAAGTATCATCAAGGTTCCGTTTAGAGTCAACGACGTGCTTCCGATGCTGCCTCGTGAGATATCGTGGCCGGTGTTGAATAATTTTCACAGTGCGGTTGATTTGTTGCCGTATTATGTTGGATCGGTTTCTCCTAATAACGGCTCCATTGAGTGGAAAGGAGCTTGCTTTTATGGTAACCAGGCTCGTCTCGATGTCACCGAAAGTGATCGTGACGACCCAGGCTTGGGCGGCGGCGTTCTCCATCTCACGGTAGCTTTTTCATCATAATTTTGATTGTTTTTTTTGAGTGATTAGTTAGGATGTAGTCGCTTTGGTGTATTATTGATTTAAGCTTGTCTTTTCTTTGGTGTTTGCTAAATAAGTGTTGAGATTGCAATTCATATTTGATTGAAGACTTAAAAGCTCTAATCAGGTGCCAACATTAAACACGCTGTCCTCAATATAATTAATTTTGGCATAGAAATTATATTCCTCCTAGCTTTGAAACTGTTACTTGTTTTTGAATTCTTTACATGAAGTGCTTGAATCAGTATCGACACATTTATCCCTCGACTCTTCATTGAATGTACTTATGATCTCATGTTCTTCAATAGCTATTGATAGCTTGCATTTGATGGTATTGCAATACGGTTTAATGATCAATCAGATATTGAGCAGATAAAAATGTGAATTTGTTTCATTAGAGTTATAATTCTCTTGATACACTAAGAGTTAGAACTAGATAATCCAAATATTTTTGATAAGAGTTGTTAATAATATGTGTACTTAAAGTAAGATATGTTAGTAATGCCTTTTTTTATTTATTTATTTATTTATTTTTATTGGCAGACATCTGAAGCACACAGCTGGACCTGTATGGATCTTTATGTTTTTGCGACACCCTACAGGATTACTTGGGACTACTACTTCTCTGCTCGAGAACATACATTGAAGTTTGACTCTTGGGAAGAAACTGCAGAATTGGAATATGTATGTTTGGTTTCCGTGGTCTATTATGGTTTCGCTAATAATTTTTTAGCATGGAAGTGACATTCTCACTGTATATTGGGCAGGTAAGGCAGCACGGGGTCTCGGTATTTCTCATGCCGTCTGGAATGTTGGGATCCTTGATGTCTTTAGTAGATGTGTTGCCTCTGTTCTCCAATACCGTTTGGGGTCAGAGTGCCAACATAGCTTTTCTAAAGAAGCACATGGGTGCAACTTTTGAAAAACGTCCTCAACCTTGGCGTGCAACCATAAACCCTGAAGATGTGCATTCTGGTGATTTTTTGGCAGTGTCAAAGATCCGTGGTCGGTGGGGTGGATTTGAGACGTTGGAGAAATGGGTGACAGGAGCATTTGCTGGCCATACGGCAGTTTGTTTGAAGGACGAAGAGGGTAATCTTTGGGTTGGTGAATCGGGACATGAGAATGAAAAGGTATTCAATGAATGTAAATAATACAATGTAGTTTAGAATATAAGAAAAAGAAAAAAAATTGTGTCTATCATATTACAGGTCTTTTAAATATATAGGTTGATGGCACCCTCATCTCATTGGATTATGCTCTCTTTGCAATTGCTGTGTTTGGTTTAAAGGACTGTGGTTATGCTTCATTTCTCTCATTGTCCAGCTAGAGGAAGTGGTATGCTTTTAGCACCACGGAAAATTCTTGAGTTCATAATTCATATTTGGTGAGGTTTGTTAAGAGAGACAATTTTTTATTTTTCCCTTAAGTTACCATTTTAGACAATTCATGTCATTGATTCTTTACTGGCAATACTAGGATCCCATTAAATTGATGTTTCATCCTTTGAAAAATTATCGAGTGTTTGTTGTTTCTTCATTGCCCTTATCTGGCTCTCTCTTTTTACTTTGATCGTTACTCTACATAGTACATAGTTGTTAATATATAGCAAACAGAATTATTAATGGCTATAACTAGCTAAGTCACAGCATTCCAACAGCCCCGTGTCGTGCTTAAACATGCTGTCAAGCACCTGACTTGAGAGGTAACTCTGTTTGAGACTGCACAGTTGATTATATGGAGAGGACAATCAATTTTGGCTTGTTTGGAACTTTTGAATTGGAAAAATGAGATAGTTGCAGTTCTGAATTTAGACAACTATAATGGGCATATAAATCCACATAGTGACAGGTCTATATGTGGTAGCATGAAAATTGCTTGACGATTGTATTGTCCTTATGCATATCTGTATGGATTTGCAGGGTGAAGAAGTTATAGTGGTGATCCCATGGGATGAATGGTGGGAATTGTCACTGAAGGATAACTCTAATCCTCAGATAGCCTTACTTCCTTTACATCCAGATGTGCGTGCGAAATTCAACACTACTGCAGCTTGGGAATACGCCCGGAGCATGTCAGGAAAGCCATATGGTTATCATAATATGATATTTAGTTGGATCGACACTGTAGCTGATAACTATCCACCACCTCTTGATACTCACTTGGTATGCATCTACTAATTACTCTACGTAATATTGTAAAAAGACTGACATTTGCCATTGATCTTGCATTCTAGTAAAAACATGTTGTGCTATAAAAATTGTCATACTGCTTATCCAACGAGTATTTGGGTTTGTCCTTCTGTTGTCAGAGTTATAAACTCTTGCTAAAGGTATTTGGATGATGATGACAATACTTCGGTTTTGTTTTATTTATCACAGGTCATTTCTCTGATGTCCATGTGGACTAGACTGCAGCCATCATATGCCGCAAATATGTGGAATGAAGCGCTGAATAAGCGGCTGGGCACTGAGGTATTTCATGTTTATTCCTGTATCAATTCATTTACCCCACTTATTGAGATCAATTTATGATAAAGTTGAAATTGGCATGAAAAAAAATGAGTTCCTTTCAAATGGACATAAATGTGGTATTTCTTTCCTTATTTATTGATTGCTACCACTGCCTGTCTTCCTCTCTTCTCTTCTAATTTTTCTTTGGGTAACTTGCAATAGACCTATTTTCCCTTTGAGCCTGAAACGTAAGTAGTTGGGTCTGTAATCTGTATAGAACAATGATGTTTATTCTACAGTCTTTTTGTTGGTTTCCAATTCTTTTCTTTCTCTTTAAGTTTCTATCTTTAGGAATAGCTGTAGCTGTTACATGGCATATTTTGTTTCTCCTGATTTGTAATTGGCATGGTAAAATATTATGTGCATCAATTATGATATGATAAAACTTTGTGGCACTTCATTTTACATATGGGAGAAAGGGTAAAAACTTAAAATTTTGCCTGACTTTGTGCTTTTTCATTTATTTTTTTTCCCTTACTTGAGTTTGTTGGATTGATAATTCTTAATTCTGAAGTATATCATATATAACATAGTTGATGTACACTCGTTCACTTGATTTTTACTAGGATTTGGATCTCTATGGAATTATAGACGAGACTGAGAAGCGAGGCATATCCTTTGATCAATTGCTTACCATTCCAGAACAAGATGAATGGGTATACAGTGATGGGAAATCAACAACTTGTGTTGCCTTTATCCTTGAAATGTATAAAGAAGCCGGAGTATTCGGTCCTTTTTCTAACTCTATTCAAGTGACTGAATTCACTGTAAGTGTTATACGGTTTATTTTTCTTTCATGGTTGCAACTTATTTCCACATGGGGTGACTTGTCTTTGTTATTGACAACAGATTCGTGATGCTTACATGCTCAAGATTTTCGAAAATAATCAAACACGATTGCCTAGTTGGTGTAACAACGAGGATGGAAAGCTCCCATTCTGCCAGATTCTCGGTGAGTATAGGATGGAATTGCCCGAGTACAACACCTTAGAGCCTTATGCCAACATGAACGAGAACTGCCCATCCTTACCTCCTAGTTATGCTAGGCCTACACGATGCTAAATTTGAATTCAATCTGTTTGCAAATACGTTTAGGTAGAAACAATTATAAAACATGTCTAAAAAAAAGGCACTGGCTTGCAGTTTGTACACAGTAATGTTATTCAAATAAACTGTCAGAACATTTGTATACCTTTTATTCGATGGATTTGGACTTTTCTTGTTCTTTTTATCCGTATACCTTGTTTTTTTTATTATTTATTTCTTCGCGACCTCTTGTTCATGAGTCATGACTAACACGAAATATGATGGATGTTATATCAATGACCATTATTGAGGCTTGACTAGTAGAGGGTCATTGTCTCTTTGAGGCACCGAACGATATAGAGATTAGCATGATTAGTAGACCATTGCTTGTTTAAGTTTTTTTTTTTTATCAGGAGTGGAATATTAGATTTATTGGCTCCTGAGGGGCTGTTGCAAGATTGGATACAAAATTTTATTTGAAAAATGGCAATCTTCTTCTGTCTGTAATGATTGTTTTCCTATCTGTTTTAAAACTTAAATAGCATTGAAGTTTACTAAAAATCACATAATGTTAATCGAAATATGAAATGTCATTACAAGATTCCTGTGTATTAACTATGATTGGAATCAAATTTCTCCATCCCATAGTTCCTCCATTGATTTGATAGGTCCATTTATTGAGATGTAATCTTCTCCAAGGCATCCTCTGCTCTGTGGGATTTCACTGATTTTGTTGCTCTCTTCATCACTTAATTCCCAGTTGAATATCTCAAGGTTCTCTTTCATTCTCTGCTTGTTGAAACTCTTCACCACCACAATCACTCCTTGCTCATATGCCCATCTCAAACACACCTGTTGTTGTAAGTTGTAACAACAAACAAATCGGCTGCCTATTATTCATTCTTTTAAATTTCTGAAAATAAATTAAATTCAATAAACAAAATATAAGATAAAAAAGAAAAAGCTTAGAAAAGCACCTGAGCAATAGTCTTTCCTTTAGCATCTGCAATTTGTTTAAGCTCCTCACATTCCATAACTCTGTTGCTTCCCCAAATAGCTCCTCTGGCTCCTAAAGGAGCATAAGCTGTCAAGAGTACTCCTTTCTCCTTGCAGAATTCTCTCAACTTGTTTTGTTGCCAAAATGGGTTCATCTCCACCTATTGAAATTGCATTAAAATTTTCAGCATAAGATTTATTACAACGGAACCTCTCAAGATCAAACAATATATACATACACATGCTACTATATCCTTGCTAAGAGGTGATGTGCGCATAAGATTTACTACTCGATAAAAAAAAAAAGGGTTTAAAATGTGTTTGGAAACTCACTTGATTGACAGCGGGAGGGATCTTTGCTCCGGTGAGGATTTCACCGAGCTTTTTACACGAGAAATTGCTGACTCCGATGGATTTCGTAAGGCCAAGATTCCGACATTCTTCCATAGCTGCCCATACAGACTTGAAATCCATGGGGAGAAAATCATCCTTCTTTACTGGAAATTCATAGCTCCCTGGTTTTGCACTCACAGGCCAATGAATTAGATAGAGGTCAAGGTACTCCAACTGAAGATTCCTGCACCACAATAACTTCCATAACATGTTAAGAGATTATTTACACATTACATAGAAAATTCAAACATAAAGATTGAAGAAAAAACTATTTTACTCTAAACTCTTTTGCAGGGCAGGAACAACAAGATCTTGATGTGCATCACTGCACCAAAGCTTGGAAGTGACAAAGAGCTCATCTCTAGACTTGATAATGCCAAGAGAGAGTGCTTCGGCTATTGCATCGCCAAGGGACTCTTCGGTTTGATACAAGGTAGCAGTGTCAAAATGTCTATAACCAAGCTTGATTGCATCAAGAATTGCCTGTTTAGTAGCTTCTGATCCAGCAAATGGAGAGGCCGCGGTGCCCAACCCCACGACAGGCATTCTCTTGTTGCTTGACTCGATAACAACTTCCGGGACACTGATCATCGGAGCCACATCTGAACTGGAATCCATTGGTAATGTGGCAGCAAGTGAAAAAGTTCAGGTTTCACAAATATTATGCTATGCTAACAAAGTTTTTGGTATGGAAAAAACTTGATCAATAGCTTGTCTCTGCCTTTCAGTCTAGAGAGAATTAGAGGTGGAGAGAAATTGGCCGAGTCAATAGATGAATTAACAAACAATTGTTATTATATTGTAACAGCTCACATTATTTTTGGGGTGTTAAGAAAGCTTATCCACCAAAATGGAGACACTCTTGCCTAGAAATTAGTAACAGTTTTTACCACTTTAATTGCTAATTAAGTGAAGTTTTGTTGAAGTCAAAAAAAAAAAAAAAAAAATTGAAGTGTTGTTTTGAAGACAACTAGGGTAGTCGGGTGTGTGTGTGATCATTGACAGAACAGTCTTACATAAACGGTCAGATTTGATCGATCAAATATTTCTTGTGTCTAGTCTGATCTCGTATACAAAATCCAACAATCTTTAAAAAATAATAATAATAATAATAATAATAAAATATCTCTCTAAACTCATTGTTGCTTCTCTGTCTTGCTCAAGTATTGTGTGTGACACTCCATGTCTCTTCATTCACGAGCAATTTAACATATAATAGATGATATGTTAAATTTTATGGTATATATTACGTGAATATATATATATATATATATATTTATTTATAAGATCCTCTTATAAAGGATCCTTTATTTTAATTTCGGTAAAGGCTTTGATGAAAATACTTCGATAAATATAATATCACTCTATAAATTATGAAACAAAGGATACAATAAAGACATTAAAATAGCTGGAGCGTATGGATGTCAATGGTATGGGTTTGGGATGAGTTTTTCATTACCATCCCAAATCCCAATTTGTATGAAAAATACCATCCCAGTGAATACCCGCCTTATAATAAACGGTACGGGTACATGGAATCCCCATTAGGGGATCTGTTCTTTGTTTTATACCATCTCCATTTCATTAATATATTTTTTAAAATAATTTTTTTAATATAGATCATATCAAAATTATTGAATAAAATAAAAATCATAGTACAAAACCGATAACAATTAACAAACTCTAAATCAATTATAGCATAACATAACTCATTAACAAACTCTAAAAAGAGAGGGAAAATTACGTTGAAAGTTGTAGTTATATATATATAATGGGTACAAGGATGGGCCGACGGGGATTGAAAATCTCATAACCATCCCGAAATTAAATCGGGAATCGAAAAAATTACTAAACTCATACCACAATATAAATGGTAGGCACTAAACCCACCCTTAACAGGACGGATCCTCAGACTAATAGGTAATTTTGATATCCTTAATGGAGTGTATGAAACTATAAATGACTATTATGCTCAACACCATGTGTTGTGAAACAGATGAGGTGTTTTGTAATAGGCTGAATGTTTGAGATGCTTTTTTTCTTCAAATCTGATATCGGTAAGGTTTGGACAAGTATTTATCGGACCTGATAAGTGATAAGATCAACTTATCAGTATAGGGATCTATCGAGAATCGATAAGATCATCCATTACAAACATGGCCCAAAAAGTGATCGATTTCCATTATAAAGGAGGGATCTCTCCATAATTTGTGATTGTATAAACAAAAGTGCGGTTTGAGACTCGAACAATTATAAAAAATGTGAAGGGAGTGCATAACAACTTTAGTTATGATTAGAAGTATATTTCAAACTTTTTAATACTCTTTATTTTGAAAAGAAAAAAAAAAAAACAAGCTTGAAATCTTTTTATTTATTTATTTTTGACAATATCTATTAATTTGAGACTATGTATTTTTTTTTTTTTAAAGCTTTTACCATTGGTTAGATTCAGGTCGCTGACCTAGAAGTCATTTATCCAAACCCCAAACTCGGCCATCTACCAGCTGAGCTACGCTCATATTGGCGTGTGAAATCTCTTTAACACCCATTAAATAATAATAATAATAATAATAATAACTTAGACCCACTACTAAATGTAGATAGAACTGTAGCAATATCAGACAAGACAAGCATCTACCTTCTAATGGATACAATGCGGGCATATAATTTGAACATGTGCATGGACCCTTTTCTATAATAAAAAATGATTGATGACTCATTTATAAGTATAACGTACACGTACACGCTAATTTATATCGGTTGAATTTGATATCTAATTTTTCGTAACGCACTTAAAATTTTCGGAATTGAATTACCGTATTGTAATATAAAAAAAATTATGTATCAATTCATTGAGTGCTTCCTTTCAAATAACGGGCTCCAAAGTTATTGTATCACATTCAATGTTTTCATAAATATGTATTAATATACCGATTAATTAATATCTCGTGTAATTAATTAATAGATGTACGTATATAGTTCCAACATCATTAATTTATAGAAGTCATATTGTATTAAGTTTGACGTGACCGAACCTAAAGCTTAGCCTAATTTGGAAAGAGTCTTGTGCAGATTTAATGGGGTTGAATGAGTTACTGATAATGATGGATGAGCTTCTTTTTATTTATTTATTTTATTTATGAATTATGATAGAAGAGCACCTATAAAAACCTAATGAGTGGTGTTATTGGCACATCCGTATCGGTCTATTTATGTCCAACTTTTTAATTGTGTAGTAATTTTTTTTTTTCCTTTATCAAAATTACTTAAAGATGCATATAATTTAAGGAATCAAAATCTTCTACAAAATAAATTTAATTAAACCTCACATTCCTTTTCTTAAAAAAAAAAAAAAAAATTAAAAAAAAAAAAAACAATATTCTTGTAATCTGTTTCATGAAAAAAATTTATTCCTAAACTCTAAAAACGATATCAAACATCTGAAAGAATTGCCTGAAAATAACATGAATCATTTGCAAGAATTGTCTGAGAATGATATCAAGTATATCAAGTATATAGAATCAATTTTTTCTTTAGAAGGAAGTTTGAAGTTTATTTTTTCTTTATAATTATATCTAAGTTGTCGTTGTGTTGAAATAACTCTATTTTTTTTTCTTTTCCACCATGAAGTAAGAAGAAAAATAACTAATAATAATAATAATAAGAAGAAAAAATAAATCGTTCAATAGAGGTGTGAGAGACGTAATAGAGATCAGAGATGAGGTGTATTAAATTTGAAAAATAAGTAAAAATTGTAGCTTTAGAAATAAAATAAAAATCAATTAAAACATTTTATTTTATTTTATTAAATCAAAATTTTAAAAAGTAGGACATAAATAGATCCTCAATCAAACCTAATTTTGGATGAAAGCCTTTGTATTATTAATTTATTCTCCAGGTTAGAACTCAGAAGGCAGAAGGCAGAGTTGGTGATCAAGCATGACATGCTTGCTTACATCTTCATGAATCATCATCATTTATCATGAACATCAACTCTAAACAGGATATATGAATCCTCCAATATCACAAAGTTATTATTTTCAATTAATATTAGCAATATTTGGGTTAATATATCAATGACTTTTCTCAGTATTTTCGATTAAATTGAGATGGAGTTGGGATGTCTTAAGACTTCATTAGAGTCATTAACCTAAAATTTTCAAAATTTGTCTAAAACCTTTCATAAAATTTGTAAGAACTTACTTAGAATTTATTAAATTTTATCATAAATTTCTAAAAAAAAACTAATTATATCATACACGGGAAATCAACATAACAATAAATTGATAATAATAATCCTAACTAATTTTTCAAATTATGAAACCTGAAAACATTAATAATTTTTATTTTTTTTCGTAAATTAATCTCACGAGTACGAGCAATTTTGTTAGATAAAAAGGTACACACCTAGCTAGTCAACGTTAAAACAAATTAATGGCATCACCATCACATATATTACCAAAAAAAGAAAGGGAAAAAAAAGAAGAAGATAAATTATGTCTTGAATTTCAAATACAAATCATGGACACACATCTGAGAATTTGCTAAAAGAACCAAAAACGTAAAATAAAAAATCCCATATTAAACTTTGTAAGAGGAGATCGAGGTGATGATGATAATATTAGATAGGGTTCAAATAAAGAAGAAGAAGACGCACGTCCTGTTATTAGTTATTAGGTTTTCTGCCTGTTGCACTTGTCTTTGATCCATTTAAAACTGGAAGAGGCTCCTAGCTTGGCCTTCCTCATGCCGGATTTCGCCACCTCTTTCGTCTTGTCGAGCCCATCTTCTACCTTCTGTTTGTACCTGGCGCGTTTGCTGTCGCTGTTGACGTTGCCTCCCGGCTTGGTCTCGGAGGGTGGGAACGTGTTGTCCTTGGAATCCCATTGATCAGCCCATGAGTTTTCAAACTTGGGGTCGTTTGGTGTGCCCATGATTTTGCAATTACAAGCTTTAATTAGTTTCCAAGAAAATTATATGAATTTTCTTGGGGCAGAGAGATTTTTTTTATTTTTTTTAACCAGGTTGTATTTTTGATCAAAACGAGAGGTGGTTTTTGGAGGTTTATATATACATAGTAATTTGTATATTTATGTACAATCTAGCTGTATTTGAATTTTGTCTTGACCGTACAATACCTATTACTATTATAAGAAATATATTAATTAAAAGAAATATTATACTATTAATTGAGAGGAGGAGGATATATTATCAAGGTTTCATAGTAGAGTTATCAAAGCATAAACTTGTAATAAGGATTATTTAAAATAGTTTCTAAAGTGTAGAAATTAAAATTAATTAATTATTAAAAAAAAAATTAAATTAATTTGTTGGTCCGATCCAAAGCATATCAGCTAGCATGTATCTTTAAAATTGCTTTTAGGTCTCAAATTCAAGGACCTTAAACGTCCATACATGCATGTCTGTAGTTACAAAAACAAACAATATGATCTGCAGTTGTAAATGGCACTACAGATGTTGTGGCAAAATATTACAGACAAAAATCATTATCAAATTAATGTTTGTATCACGATATTAACAAAGTGCAAAACCATTGATCAAATATTTCTTTGGTTCATCTTAACTGAAACTACATAAAATTCCAATCTCCCAATTTGATGATGGTTACTTTATAATTATTCTTAATAAATTTATATGATAATATATTTCTTTGTGACTACATAAATATATAATTAAATTGTTGTAGCATCTTTTGCAGGTCTAGATTCCGGACCAGCTCATTCCAACGCGCCTATTTTTTATTTTTATTTTTTTCATTCCATAGCATCTTGTTGGACCCATTTAAAGTTTTAAACAGAAAATGCAAAAAAATTCCTGTGGTGTACAAATTTTAAAATACTCTCTGTAGTTTAATAATGGAGATATATATGTAAGGTACCGATGGAATAATTAGTAGATAACAATTTTTCAGAAAAAGAAAAATGAAAAAAAGATCGAAGAAGTAGATAATTAAACACAAGATTTAATTCTAACTCTCATCACATGAAGAATAAAAGTGATCAAAGGATAAGATTCATGTTATTAAAAAGGGTTAAAATTTATAGCATTTTTGGGTACTGATTTTGTGGAATAACATCAAGTTAATAATTTAAGTTTTGATAGTATCAAAAATGTGTCTCTAATAAAAATACCATTCATCGAGACTTAATGCCTGAGATTTATTTCCTTTGATCGAGGTTTAATGTCCGAGATTTATTTTCCTTTGACCGATACTTACTTTTTGAAATTTTTTCAGCTCTATTTTCTTCGTTTTTTTCTTCTTAATTATGTTC
This sequence comes from Acer negundo, assembly GCA_035582765.1. NCBI lineage: Eukaryota > Viridiplantae > Streptophyta > Magnoliopsida > Sapindales > Sapindaceae > Acer > Acer negundo. The sequence goes on along the minus strand of CM069239.1, from coordinate 5,575,880 downwards.
TTTCATGATTTTTTTTAATTCCATCTTCCGGTTGATTCCTCTTCTTCATCTCGAACACTTATAAAGAGAGATAAAATTGTAATTCCCGTGTAATTATCTTGAGAGAATCTTCCTTTTTTCTAGAGAAAAAGAGAAAGAAAAAGAAAGAAAAATGAAAAATGAAATTGATGTCATTTTGGTCCGCTAGCTACTCTATTTTGATGGTATTAAAACTAATTAAGTTATTAGTGCTAATCCCACAAAAGCTCCTAAAAATGTGTGATTCACTCCTAATACTTATATTAAAAATTAATTGCTCTCCAAAAACCTCTAGAGCATAATTTTATTTTATTTTTTAAATTGACATTAAACGTGTTATGAGTCTGTTTGAATATGCCGAGATTAAGTACTATATATGTGCTTGTGTGAACAGTGCAGCCCGGACCCAATTACCTACTCCAACAACAGGGATATATAAATACTCTCGGAATACCTAAGATAAAACTTCTAACACATGGGTTTAATCAACCTTCGGAACTCTGAAATTTAATGTGGATGGCTTTGCTAGAGGGAAGCCAGGTCACGCGGGCATAGGTAGTGTTCTTCGTGACTGTAGAGGTCAAGTCTTGGGCCTCTTTTCTTCTTACGTGGGGATTCAAGACTCAAACGTAGTGGAGATTCTGGCTATTCAAAAAGTGTGTATGCTGTGTGCATCTGTCTCGACCTTTCGTTATAAGGAAATCACCATAGTAAGTGACTCTAAGGTGGCCATTTCTTGGGTCAATGACAAAGGGGGCCTAGGCAATCTATGTAACGTAAATTTCATCTATGACATAAAGAGCTGTCTTCAGACTATGGATGGATTATCAGTTGTTTTCAATCCTAGATCGACCAATTCTTTTGCTGACAGCCTTGCGAAATCGGGTTCTAGCTCGGGTAATGACAAGCTGGTGTGGGAGTTCTAGCAGTTGCCGCCTTTGGTTCTTGCTTTTGTTTCGTGTTGCTTGCGTTTGGTTTTTACTCTGTTTTCTTGTTAGCCTCGGGCTGCTTCCTTGGGTTTCTCTCTTTCTGTTTCCCTTTCTTTGCTTTGTGCTTTGTTGTAAGCTGGCCTATGCCTTGTTTCTTCTTATCAATATACTGAGCTGTTAAAAAAAAATTACTTGTAAAATGTTTATTATGAGACTTGAACCTCTCACCATACACCAATTATAAATGGGAGGTGCTAGCCACTTGAACTAAGAGTTGGAAAAAAAAAAAAAAAGGTTTCTTTCAAAACATAAAAATCAAATGTAAGATTGTAACTTGTATCTAGTATGTATAAATTTTGAATAATGTTATACTGCTAAAAAGAATATGTCCAAATGATGGCAAAACTATTTTTCACTTTTTTTTTTGTTAATAGTTCATCAACACATCATCATTATGGGCAATCTAACATTAATTATTAGTAAATTTTGTCCTGTACTCAAACATTTGTGTTGGTTAATTAGAAGATCCAAATTTGTAAACAGTTCAAAATTATCCTATAATTAGTTTACTTCTTTATCATTATTTTGCTTCTTTTTTTTTTTTTTTTTTGTAACAATTGACCGACGGTTTCTAATTCAATCTCTTCAATATTCATCTGAATTTGAATGCATGAAAGATCTAGCTACCTGTCTACCCGTAGCTTCTCTCCACGTGTCCTTTCAAGAAAACTTGAATGGCTTTCCACGCAAAGCGTTAAAAACAGGTCAAACTCCAACTTTGACCCAACCTATTTCCTTCCATATCCTCCAAAATTCATAATTACAAACATCAATTGAAGTAAAAAATAATATGGTATTTGTTGTCTCTTCCAACATCAGTCTCATTTTTGTTTCAGAATGCAACTACAGGATGTCTATCTACATAAACAGTAAACTACCACTGTTAACAGACTAACAAACCTAAATTTTTATTTAATTTGCTCTCATATGAAACTATAAATATACCATTTTGAAAATAATAATAATAATAACAATAAAAATCAAAAAAATCAAAATCAAAAACGTTTTCTTCTAGAAATCCCACCTCTCATTCTCCAGAAATTTTCAGTTTTCACCTTCTCAGGACGACAATAAATGAGAAATCAAATATTTTTAACAGCGGTAATTGTAGTTTTTTCACTATTGCAAGAACAAACTTTGGCCGATGATAATTCTACTCAATTCAACATATCATCGGTCCCTTCGTTGCTGGAAAAACTCTACATCAGCGCCGGCGTGATAGACGAGTTCAAGAAATTCATTGGCGCACACGGCGGAGAAGTCATTGAAGGGTTGTCCAAGGTGAAAACATACCTTCAACACTACGGTTACATTCCCGACACGACCAAAAACTTCACCGACACTTTCGATGAAATGCTCGTGTCAGCGATCAAGTCGTACCAGAAATTCTACAATACCGAACAGACGGGTCAACTGGACATGAAGACTATCGCACATATGATACTGCCTCGATGTGGAAACCGGGATGTCGGAGACCAGACATCATCGTCGTCGTCATCTCGACCATCGAGTCATGTACACTCAGTTGGTCATTACGAGTATTTTCCAAACAACCCACGTTGGGACAAGCTTGCACTGACATTTGCGTTCTTGCCGGAAAACCGTTTGAGTGAAAATTACAAAAAGGCCATCGTCCGCGCCTTCTCCAGGTGGACAGACGTGACGCCGTTAACGTTTACTCAAATAGAATCCTACAACGAAGCTGATATAAAGATCGCGTTTTATTCAGGCGATCACGGTGACGGAGGACCGTTTGATGGGCCACTGGGACAGCTTGCGCACGCGTTTGAACCTCCAGACGGGATGTTCCATTTTGACAGTGATGAGAACTGGGAGGTAGAAGGCGAACCACTCAAGTTGCCGTCGAGGGTGGTCACAGCCATTGATTTGGAATCGGTTGCTGTACATGAGATCGGACACTTGCTAGGGTTAGGTCATTCCACTGATAAAGAATCTGTTATGTATGCAACGCTTCCTACTTCGGCGAGGAAGGTTTTGTTGAAAAGAGATGATATAGCTGGGATTCAGTCCATATATGGAGCTAATACTAAAACGCCGAGCCCTGATTCGCCGCCTAATGATGGCGGTGATGTTTTTAGCGGGACCTCTAATGTGGTTCCTCCTTTTTGTTTGCCAGTTTTGATGGTCGTTATTGCACTTGTAAATAATATTTTCTTGTGATAAATTTTGATGATCGGTTAGGTTTTTTGTTCGGGATTTTATTTCTTTAATAAAAAATATCAAGCTTTTTTTTATTATTAATATTTTATTTTAGACAATCTTTTATGTTTTCGAAGAATAAGAAAAATCTTTCAAAAAAATATTATTTATAAAAATGTGTGACTGTGTAAAAGTAATTTTACTTTGCTTAAATTTAGTGTTCAAATCTGGTTATCTTATTTAGACAAAGTAACGTTATTATTATTTAAAATATAGGAAATTTAGATAATTAAAATGCAGTTGTCCCGGTATATAGCCTCACACACCCACACTATGAGGTTTGAGTTCGAGTATCCCCCTAACCCCCTTCCTCAACCAAGATTTATCCCCTCCTCAAATCCTGATTTATTATAATATTTAAAATATATTTATTGGAATTGTATATGGTTACTCATCTATTGTATTGCATTATATTGGTTTTAACGATTCAACAGCCATGATTTCAAACCTTTATATATACAATTTTCATATAATAAACGGTCCCTCCCAATTTCTTTTTTCTTGGTTAAGGAAATCTCTTTCATCTATAGGAAAGGTATTGATTATAATCTTAAAATTCATATTTATAATCCCGCTAATAAATCATTACACACTTGTATCTTAATTAAAAATCTAATGCATTTTTTTTTTATACGTGCTGTGCAGGTTAACAGAACTTTTGTCAAACAAGTGATGTGGACTAACAATAGTTAGAATTGTTTTGGACCCTCGACTTTGACTGCTCTATTTCCTTCCCACAAACAAAGCACCATACAATTACAAACACCAAAATACAAAATAAATTAATAATCTCGTACCTGTTGTCGTTTACAATAATATCAAGCTCTTTGTCTTTTTTATCTCCAACAATATCGTAAATAGAAGTACAGATTGTCTAGTAATTCAATCCCAATTTTCATCAACCCTGCGTCCCTGCATGCATGCTAAATTTTTTCAATTTCTTACAAATATCTCATTTTCTCCAGAAATGATTTTCTCGAGAAACTCCAATTTTCCCTCTACAATAAGACCACAAAAATGAGAAATCATATTTTTTTGTTTGCGATGATTATAATTTTTTCACTTTTGCAAGCTCAAAAGGCATCATCAAATCCGGCATTTATACAAGGAAATCATCTCAACATAAACGCCGGCACGATGGACAAGTTAAAGAAATTCGCCGGCGCTCGTTCTGGCGAAATAATCGAAGGCTTATCCGAGGTCAAAGAGTACCTTCAAAACTACGGTTACATTTCCGAATCTGCCACCAATTTCACCGACTCTTTCGATGAAATGCTTGTATCTGCGATCAAGTTGTACCAACAATATTACAATATTGAACAAACGGGCCGTCTCGATGAAAAAACTATCGAATAGATGATGGTGCCTCGATGCGGGAACCGAGATATTGGAAACGACACGTCGTTCACGCAACATTCTGCCAACCATGGTGATTTGCAATCAGTTGCTCGTTATGAAATCTTTGAAGGCAGGCCACGATGGAAGAAGCGTGCGCTGACATTCGCGTTCTTGCCGCAGAACAAACTGCCCGACAATTACAAGAAGACAATTGCGCGCGGCCTCTCCAAGTGGCAAGCTGTGACGCCGTTGAGTTTCAGGGAACCAGGATCGTACTCTAAAGCCGATATAAAGATAGGGTTTTATTCAAAGGAACACGGGTGCAGGCACACATTCGATGGCGTGCTAAGGGAGCTGGCACACGCGTACGCTCCGCCCTTCGGATGGTTCCATTTTGACAACAACGAGAACTGGGTGGTGCATCAGGGTGATCAGCCGGGCCATGATTCTAAGGGCCCGACTATGCTTACGGCTATTGATCTGGAATCTGTTGCGATACATGAGATAGGTCATGACTTGCTAGGGTTAGGGCACTCGGTTGATCGAAATGCTATAATGTTTCCAACACTTGCATATGGTGTGAGAAAAACTGAGTTGCAAAAAGATAACGTGGATGGGATCCAGTCCTTGTACGGTGCCAATCCTGATTCTAGTAAATCATCACCGTCCAGTCATGCCCAAAATCTTTTTCGTGGAACCCCTGCTGGGTCGCGTTGGTGGGGGGGACTCTCTTGGCTGCCATGGCACTTGTGGATATTATTTTCTTGTAAATATTTTTCTTGTGGTATTAGAGATTCTTGTTGGAATAATTATTTTTGGTTTTGTTTAGATCAAGCAGTACTGTAAAATATACAGTTTCAATAGTTTAAGGAGGGAACTGGCATGATTTTTTAGATTCGGTAGATGTTTCCAGCTGATATTTTTTTTTGTTTTTGTTTTTGTTTTTGTTTATGTTTTTTTTTTTTTTTTTTTGTGTGTTTCCATTTGTTTGGGGAAACCGGAAGCGATCGTATTCTAAGGTTTATGTGTGCATATATTATTTTTCATCAATGGAAGCGGAATCATACAAGGAGAATAAATAGAAATTTAGAGACAGTATAAGATTGGTCCAGACTCCATCGGTATGCCTTGTATACCTTATACCATGAGATTATTATAATAATTCAAATCCAGATTATGCATACTCCTATTAGCTTTCACTAGAACAAGTTATAAAATGGATTGATTACATTCAAATAATAGCAAGACAATAAAACATATCTTCTCCGATTAAATCCTTCCTACACAAAAATAAAGAGGTTTTTTTTTTTTTTTTTTTTTTCTTTTTCTTAATCTAATAATAAAGAGTTACGATTATTTTTTTATTTTTTATTTTATAACAAAAAGACATTCATAAACAAACAAAAAATACAAACAGCTTGGAAAATCTTCAGATAAGAAATGACTCACATAAACAAAACAAACGTTACAAACAGCCTGAAAAATCTTTCGGTTACAAACGACTCATACAAGGAGGACAGTTAAGATTGATATAATACTATAATATCCAGACTCTCAGAGTCTCACACAATGTAAAATTTAACTACAACAATTAATGATAGTAATAATATTTATATATTTGATTGAGAAATCTGAAACACTTAAGTTTTATTTATCATAATTATTGATAAAATCAGTGCATATAATAATAATATTGAAATTTAGGGACTTGGTTGGGCATGCACTTGCTCGCTCTGACGCCCAGATGCTAAATAGAATTCTTTGTTGGCATAACGCTCGTTATCGGGATCCCAAAGATGGCAACAGTAATATGAACAATCTCCAAAGAAGCAATCACGTCCCAAACATCCACTTAGATTAATTTTGATATCACCCATATTCACTCTACCTGCAGTTTATTTATACCAAAATTAAATAATAATAATAATAATTAGAAAAATATAGACTTCATATTATTAATACACATAAATTGATGTATAGAAAAGATTTGGAGATTTACATTGATGTTGATGAAGTAGACCGGAGCATCTCCGATGCAAACGTGACATGTGAAAAGAAGAGATGTCACGTAGGATAAATAGATGTTATGTTAATAATTGTGTCTCTAATACAGTCATGTATGATGTGGTAAAAAAAATATTAGACATTGTCAATATGACCATCCACTTTCAGACGGTCTGTTGCATGACTATTTTTTAGGTTGACTCAGCAAATATTTAAAACTGATATTAATTTTTCATATATTTTTTGTAAAGAAATTAAATAAAAAATGAAATAAGAAAAAAAGATGTACATATCATTAAAAAAAAATTGTGTTTTAAACAAAAAAATTAGAGACCAAATTTTGAGTCGATTGTCTATCAAATCTATTTTAATATCACATAGAAAGCAAATCTCTTAATATTGTTGTCATGTCAGTATTTATTTGTATGAAAGTCACGTTTACATTGAAATAGCTTTAAAGAAACACAAAACGAGAGAGAGGACAGCCAAATTCAACTTACTTGAAATCATTCTTGCTATATATGTGAATTGTATTATTATTTTTTTAATAAATATATAGCATAGCATAGCATGTCAATTAGATAGCATAGCATAGCATGTCAATCAGTCAAAGATAATAAATGAACATTTTCCAAATAAATTTAAAATTATTTATTGTAAGATATAATTTTGAAGTTGATATTTTTATTTCTATTTTAAACTTTTTTTAGCTGGTAATAAATATCAGATTTTTAATATACATTCAATATGGTATAATTATTTTCAAAAACAATTTTTTTTTTTAACAATAATGTTACCTTATTCAAATTTAGAGTGGTGCTATTAGCACACCCCTACCAATCTATTTATGCCCCACTTTTTAAAATTTTAACTTAATAAAATAAAATTAAATGTTTTTATTAATTGTTTTGATTTATTTCCAAAACTACCCGATTTACTTATTTTTCAAACTTAATACACCCCATATTTGATCTCTGTATACATCTTTCTCTCACCTCCATTAAATGATTTATTTTTTCTTCTTATTATTTTATTTTATTTTGAGTTTTTTTCTTCTTCTTATTTCATGGTGGAAGAGAAAAAAAAAAAAATAACAGGGTTGCTTCAACACAATGATAACTTAATATCATTCTAAAGAACGATTTTTCCATATATTTGATATCATTCAAAGACTATTTCATAATATTTTTGTATGTGTGTAAGAAGCAAAATTTAGGGTTTAAGAGTTAAGAAATAAAATAAAAAATAAAAAAAGGTTTAAAAGAAGATGGTTTTATTTTTTTTATTTTTTATTTTTTTGAAAAGGAATGTGGGGTTTTAATAGATTTACTTTGTAGAATATTTTTTTCCTTAAATTATATGTCCTTTTAAGTAATTTTGATAAAGGAATAAAAAAATACTGCATTATTAAAAAAGTATGGCATAAATAGACAGGTAGGGGGTGTGCCAATAGCACCACTCCAAATTTATTGTCCAAATCTGTTGCCTAAATGATGTGTATCATTATAATTCATTCATTTAAATTGTATTATATTTGTATGATTCAAATGAATATATTACATTGATACCACCTTATTTGGGTATCAAATTTGGATAAAGTAACATTACTTCTAATTTTTTAATATTTCTTATAAAAGGTAATACATGATTTTTTTCCAAATAAATTTAAAAATATTTATTGTATGATCAAATTATTATTATTATTATTATTAGTTTTGGAAAGGGGATATGATCAAATTTTGAAATTGACATTTTTTACTTCTACTTTTATCCTTTTTTCTTTTGTATTTTTACGGTATTAAATACCAGGTTTTTAATATGCATTCAATATACCATACCAATATACATTATACACTATGATTATTCCACACAAAAAATACATGGTTTAGATAGCGTTAATATATATATATATTGATGTTTTTTTTACAAGATAAGCTTAGTTTTTATCACACATATAGCATGAGGTCGCGGATTTGAGTCATCTCCTCTTCTCAAAAACCTTGAATTATATATAGTGTAACAATTCAAAAAATATATATCCATCGATGTTTTCATATACTTCACATATTTACTTCTCTGTTTTTAATAACTTTCTTCTCTTCCTCCAAACCTAAAAGACTATTCCTAAACAATCTATAAAAAACAAAACTGATGAAACAAAAATTACACAAAAAAATAACGCCTAAAATATAAAAGTGAAAAAAAGGGAGTTTAACACGGACATATATGAGAAAACAGAGACACAGACTTTGCAGAATGATGATGTGGATGGGATCCATTCCTTGTACGTTGCCAATCCTTTAAATCTAATGGATCGATCATCACCATCCAGTCAAAGCATTCATAATGGTATATAAAAGAGATCCAAATTACATGAAAATTGTTAAAAATAACCACTATAAATATGGAAAATTCATTTTTAACTCCATACAAAATTTTAATCGTTAATAACCATATTTTGAAAAAAATTCAGTTGGTGTCCATAAATTACCAAGATGCCTCCAAATTAATATTTCTATTTTGTTTTGTTTATTTTTCTCTTTCTCACCCTCTTCTTCACTGTTCACCGCCTTCTTCCTTCTTCTTTGTTCATTCTTCATCAACGATTTCCGATCGTTGTTCCTCTTCCTACAAATCGAACACCAATATGACCAAACCATTGTTATTCTTGCAAACTGACTAACTAGAGAATGGTTTGATTTCAGAATCACGTTGAAGATTTAAAGAAGTGAAAACTTGAAACAAAAATTTCGATTTGCTCTAAATCGGTATTTGGTGTGTAAATATCTTTAATTTGTTTATTAATTGAGTTGAAAACAGTGACTTTAACATGAGTTTAGCGTTATTGCATCACTTTTGTATGTTTTTGCGAAGAATCGAATTAAATAAAGTTTCAAGTTTTTTCCAGAAGATTTCAAGTTCACTAGTTCGAAAACTTGAAATCTTATATAAAAACTTGAAATGTTGACTAGTTTATAGGTAAGATTTCAAGTTTCTGGGTAAGACTTCAATTAAATTTTTTCCAGAAGATTTCAAGTTTCATTGGTTCGAAAACTTGAAATCTTAAAACTTGAAATCTTATATAAAAACTTTCAGGTTTTTTAGAAGATTTCAAGTTTTATGTTAGAGATTTAGAGTATGATTTCAAGTTTGTTGAAGATTCACGCTTTCAAGTTTTTTTTTTTTCAAACCAAACTCTAACATCCAGTCTTAAATCATCAAAAATACTAGACCTCAACTCAATTAACCCCAAAAATTGATACATTTCAACATTTATTATTCCCTAAACATGTTCTTAACATGAAATCGCAATAAAAATGTCAAGTGAGAAGAGAATGGTGAGTTTGTCTCCAGGCTATGACGGCGACCTCTTCTCTTCCGACTGCTCCGGCGACGACGATAACGAGGCCCTCTTCTCTCCTTGTGACACCGATTCTTTCTCTCTTCTCTCTCGACGACAATGTCTCTTTCTCTCTTTTCTCTCTTTTCTCTCTTTAATTGTTAATCTCCACTGCTCATGTTTTTGGTTTTTAGGGTTTATATATATGTGGGTATTGAGGTAATTTTTTTAAAAAGTGGTTATTAATAATTATAATTTAAAAAGTGGTTATAGACAAAAGTTTAATGTTTTGAATAGTTACTTATGGTTTTCTCTCCCCAAATTACTATACCCATTTTTATTTGGATCTTATAGGTGCCACGATGGTTTAAAAAGAGATCTAAAAAAGAAGATCAAAATGTGGATTCCACCCCACTAGACCTAAATTGGGTTCTAAATTTGGAACTCTATTTGGGTTTTGCCCAATGATTGGAGTTGGGTTCCTAATACCTCTCAATCATTGGGTTGGACTTATATATATAATTTAAATTAAAATATATAATTATTAATTTCAATAATTATGTATATAATGAAAAAATATAAATAAATTTAATATATATATATATTTCAATTATTTAAATTAAAATATATAATTTTTAATTTCAATAATTATATATATAATTAAAAAAATATAAATAAATTTAATATATATATATATATATCAATTATTTAAATTAAAATATATAATTATTAATTTTTTTAATTATATATATAATTAAAAAATATAAATAAATTTAATATATATATATATCAATTATTTAAATTAAAATATATAATTATTAATTTCAATAATTATATATATAATTAAAAAATATAAATAAATTTAATATATATAATAATGATTGTTTTATTTTAAATTAATTATAATTTGTTAAATAATTATTGATAGTGTTGATATTTTAAATATATTATGTAATTTATATAGATATATATATATATATATAATATTTTAAAGAAGAGTACTGATTGTTTGGAAAAAAATTAAAAAAGTGGATCCATTTTTACTTTTCCAATTTACCCCCATTGTGGGGAAAAGAGACCCAAATTAAGTGGATCTAAATGGCAAAACTCATTTTTTAAAAAGAATATCCATTTTTGATGATGTGACAACAAATAGGTCTTGTTTTTAGGTGTTACCGGTGTGGATGCTCTCATGCCCAATATTATTCCCTTTTCAAATAAAAAAATTAATATCTTTCTATTTAAAAAAATTAAAAATTAAAAAAAACTTTATGCTTTGTTATTTGTTTGAATTTTTTAAAACAATATAAAAGCTACTATAATTGTTAGATTACAAAATAAATACGCCCTTAAACTACAAAATAGATTATGCATGTGGTAGCAAAAAATAGCACTATCCAAATATCGAGGCCTAACGGAAGACAGATCCAATCTGATGTGATAAACTTTGACAAGTCTAAGAAGGACCAGGTCATTTGGCTGTTATCCAGCTCAAGAAGTTAACAAAGTTAGCTAGCTGTAATCATTTGATAACTACCTAGCTTGAGTTCCATTCGGTCTTGAACTATCAAATCACACGAAATCAAAATATGATCTCTTGGATTTGATTCTCCTAAAAAAACGAAACAACCTTCCTATGAGACCTATAAATAAGACCCATTTCTACATGGATAGATAGAATTAAAAAAATTAAAAAAAAAAAAAAAATTATCTTCTTAATGCTTCATTTTGAGCTCCACAAATCACGTTAGTTACTTTGTTTCTTAGTGGCTATTCGTTTGACATGCACTTGCTGTCAACTACATCATCCACCTCCATATCAACGTTAATCCACTTAATTTGCATGTTTTCACTCACATGTGATCACATCACCCAACCTCTACACATACAGACAACACCAACTAGGCAACTACAATCCAATCTCGACTTATTGCTTGGACACGAAACAATCTCCACGCTCTTTCTACACATACGAATCATTTAACAATGCCTCGACGAACACTCGACTAGTTCTACAATGGCTCTACAGTTTATCAATTGCAAACTTAACTCTACGCTCAGCCCAAACGAACATAAGGCTATTCGAACGACACCACCTAGAATTCGACAGCTTCATTTACAGTTTGATTTAAATTTTATTCATTTTAATTGTTGATTTGAAATTATTTTATTTATTGATAAATCGTATAACTCCAGCATCGGAGAGTTCCCAAAGGGACACCCCCCTCTCGCTCTGTTATATCTTCTTATTTTTTATAGGATTTCGTAGCGCACGACATAGTAATTTTTGCTCTACCATTGTCAGTGCTCATCGACTTACGAAAATTTAACTAGAGATTTTCTGGCTCTTCAGTTTGGTGCCCAGGCAATTTTTTTTGCAAACTAACGTATTTGTAGAGTTAAGCGCCATACTAAATGGCACAAATATCCCATTTGATGAACGAATTACGACATTCGATCAACCAATTTTTTTTTGCAATGTTTTACAACGATATACTACTGTAATTTCATTTACTCCATGTCGAGTGGAATCGTCAAGAATTGTTTTATGCATCTCCATTATCAAGCCACAATTACTTGGTGGAAAATGATTGCTTTGTGTCAATTAGCATACCTCTGATTCTTTTGAAAGCATCACTTTATATTTTGTTAATTTATAAAGTCAAAATTACACCTACCTTGTTTGTTGCTTTCCTTGTTCCTTTGCTTTGTTTGTGTTGCTTAGTAGGTCCTTCAAAAAAAATTATTGAGATGGTCCAAGCACCAGACACCGACCAAAAAAAAAAAAAAAAAGTCGCTCCAAATCAAACTGCATGCTTAGTTTGTAAAAATGTTCTATGATGAGACAAAAATAATAGTGTTCCACGACGAAAAATGAATGACGCTCTACAAAATACGCTCTACGGAGCCTCAAAAACGCTCTTTAACAAGCTACATCAAGTGCTCTACGGAGTCTTAAAAAGCGCTCTATAGAGCTAAGAATATAAGCCTACGTCAAGCTATAAATATCGCTCTACAATGAGCTATGGCTGTACTTCGAGCTACCGCTCTACTGGGATATAATGTCGTGCGGCATTGTTTGTGTCAATCCACAATCAAATTGGTAAAGGCAATATATTGAGTCATGCCAAGACAAATATCTCTCGAATCATCTACTCAAAATCAACTAGACTTCTACGGTCTACAACTATACGCTTTTAAAATAAAGGAAACCCAATCGAACAACAACTATTGTCGAATGAAGACAATTGTTTCTGGTTAATATCATGATCATGCTCGATTGGATTAACGCACGACCGTAAGTTCTCACTAGCTTCGGATCGTAACATTGGGAACTACCAACAACTACCTTCTATGTTGTTCGATGTGAGAGTCAATCGACCGAGATCTATCAACAATCCACTCTTTAACTTGAAGACTTCAACTCAAAGAGTGGGGGATTAACCGTGGTAGCCAAAAATAACACAACCCAAATATTGAGGTCCAACAGAAGACAGGTTCAATCTGATGTGATAAGCTTTGACAAGTCTGAGAAGGACCAAGTCAGCTGGCTGTTATCCAGCTCAAGAAATTGACAAAACCAACTGGCTGTTATCATTTGATAACAACCTAGCTTGAGTTCCATTCAGTCTTGAACTATCAAATCCCACGAAATTAGGACATGATCTTTGGGATTTGATTCTCCTAAAAAACCAAAACAACCTCCATGTGAGGCTTATAAATAAGACCCCATTTCTCAATAGATAGGAAAAAAAAAAAAAAATTATCTTCTTAATGCTTCATTTTGAGCTCCACAAATCAATTTAGATACTTTGTTTCTTGGTGGCTATTCGTTCGACATGCACTTGCTGTCAACTACATCATCCACCTCCATATCAATGTTAATCCACTTAATTTGCATGTTTTCACTCACATGTGATCACATCACCCAACCTTTACACATACAGACAACACTAACTAGGCAACTACAAACCAATCTACTAATTTTTACTTTATCATTGTCAATGACCAGAAACTTACGAAAATTAAACTAGAGATTTTTCGGGCTCTTCAATGCCTAATTACTCACAACATATTCTATTACAAAATAAATAACGCCTTAAGACTTTTCTTTCTTTCTTCTTGTTTAGGAAGAATTGCATTTAGTCCCTGTAGTTTGTCTTAATCTGCATTTAGTCCATATTTTTTGGTATTATAACTTTTAGTCCTTCTGTGACAGAATCCGTTAAAAGACAAATTTTACCATGTCAGTCCTTCGAAATGACTGTAATGCCCCTCTGACTTTCTGACACCCTTTGAAAGACCATTTTACCCTTCATTAAAAATTAAAAAGAATATATTATTATTATTATCATATATATTTACACAAATTGTGGACCAATGGATGATGGTGACTTGAATGGTAGAAATGCACTCATACCCATAATCACCATCAGATATATACACACCATGCTTCCTCTTCTCTCTCCTTTCTAATTGAATCTCTTTCCTTCCCAAACCAGGATCATCAACCTCAAACCTCAAACATCAATCATCCACCATCATCGTTCATCACCAAACCCAAATCATTATATCATCTCCCTCAATCTCATCTCTCTTGATCCACCATTCACCTTCACTCATCCACCATTCCCTTGACTACCAAATTAATTTTCATTAAATTACACAAACAAGTAAAACGAAAAACAAATCGAATCAACAAAAAAAAAACCACAAATCGAATCAATAATCCATACTTTCCAATCCAAACAAAAAAAATCTGGAAAAATCTGGAAATAAAATATGGAAAAAAAATACAGTGCTCTTGAACCAGAGAGTGAACTTCCATTGCCTTCTTGAAGCAAAAAAAAAAAAAAAAAGATTTCAAATTCACAAGAAATCACAAATTAAAAAAATTTCCTAAACAAAAATCTAAAACCTGAAAAATCTGGAAAATTGAAGAACACGAAGAGATTTTTTTTTTCTAGATTTTTGGTGGTTCTCGCAACAACAAAAAGATTTCAAATTCACAAGAAATTACAAATTTAAAAGATTTCCTAAACAAAAATCTAAAACCCATGATGAATTTCGTGAGCTTACCAAAAAATTAAACAAAGAAATCAAAATTTTTTGAAGAACAATATGGAAAATCTAGTAATTAAACAAAGAAATCACAAAGAAACCCACCATCGTACAAGATCAATAGTATTGAACAGACCTTGGAGGGGATGCAATCGACGTTGAGGCACGTGCCTCCGAAGGCACCGCGCTTCTCGATACATGTGTTCTTGAGGCTGAGTTTGGTGGCTTTGATGGCTGCGACGTAGCCTTCGAGTTCACCTCCGAAAATGACGACGTCATTCTCATTAGATCCTGAAGCGAAGCCTCTGGAGAATTCGAATTTTTTTCCAATTCAATCAATCAATCGAAAATTTGATTTTTTTTTTTGTTCGAGAAGAGAGAGACCGAGCTTTTTTAATTGGTGGAGTTAGAGATGAAGATGGTGATGGTGGAGTGTTGGAACTTGGAAGATCGGTGGTGGGATGATGGGAGAGAGAAATGAGATTTTAATTTTGTATTTATTATTTATTTTTAATTATTTATTTTATTTTAAATTGTTTTTTATTTTTATTATTTAATTTATTATTTGTTTTAATTTAATAATATTTATTTGTTTTTTAAATTAATTTACAAATTACTATTATACTCTTTTGTTATATAAGCTTCTAGAATATCTGATGTTATTTTACCTTTTTACCCTCGTTGACTTGACGAAACCCTAACAGAATTGGACGGTAGGGACTGCAATCCATATTGTCAAAATAATGATGGACTGAAAGTTATAATACCAAAAAAACATGGACTAAACGTAGATTAAGGTAAACTATGGGGACTAAAATACAATTTTCCCTTTTGTTTATAAAATAATGTTATCTAAATGAGAAGAAGGGTTCTATACGTTGTATCAATGTCATAGAGTGATAGAGTCATAGATCAACCACGAGAGATAACTTTGTTTATTGATTGGCCAAATCAATCTGATACTGTGTATGTTTGGTATGACTTTTGAAAGGATCAAGATATAGTGTATGTTTAGTATGGCTTTTAAAAGGATCAACAATGCTTGTTTAATGCTAGAAGCTATTTTGATATATTTTTTTTAGTTGTTTGGTAAAATTCAAAACAGTTTTTTTAATTTATGAATTGTCTCAATTACCCTTTAAAAAAACTATTTTATGTCTACATGAAGAAGCCCAAATTTGGGTTTTTTCAAAAAGCTTTTTTTGAGTTTTTTTTTTAAAACTTATGAATTATCTCAACTACCCTTTATAAATTTTAGATATTCCACCATAACTCTTTCATTATTAATACATTGTCAACACTTTTTTTTGTAATTCATTCAACGAAAAGCTATTTCTAAAAATACATTGTCAACACTTTTTTTGTAATTTACACAACAAAAAGCCTGTTTTGTTAGAAGCTCTACTCATTAGAAGCTCTCCTATAAAAAAATATACTCTATAAACTCTACTTGAAAAGTCATACTAAACACAATTATAATATATTTACTTTGTTTATTTAATTTTTAATCATGAGAATGTGAACTGATTAAAAAATATAAAAATAAAACGTCTAAGGGAGCATCATGATTCATGAGTCATGACTAGGCATGAAAAGGTGATAGTCTAATGACTAGGCATGAAAAGGTAATGGTCTAATAACGGATAAAATGTTGGGTGCACCGGGCCACTCACAACCAAGACATGTGGTAATTTTTTAATTTTTAAAAAATAATTAAAAAAAAGATATAACCTTTCTAAATAATATATTGAAGAGTGGTGTTATTAGCACCCCACTACTGAACTATGTATATTTCACTTTTTAAAATTTTGATTTAATTATATAAAATTAAATAGTTTTATTAATATTTTTAATTTATTTCCAGGACTACCCTTTTACTTATTTTTCAAACTTAATACACCTCATATCTTTTTTCAAAAATAAAAAATAAAAAATACACTTCATCTCTAATCTTTATATGTATATATATATATATATATATTTCTCACAAGTCACATCCACTCACATGACTTGTTTTTTCTTCTTATTTTATGGTAAAATCATCTTTATTAGATTCAATTTTTTTTTTCTATAGATGATTGGATTATTAGTGGTAGATTGTAAGTGTGATATTAATCGTCTGCTAATTTTTTTTGAGTGATTGAGTTAGAGTTTTGATGTTGTTTCGTTTTGTCAAAGATTAGGTTTTCTTGTCGAGATACTTGATGTGAATTTTTTTTTTTTGTTTTTTTTGTTTTGTTTTGTAAATAACATTAAACTAACTTTGAAAGATCCGAAAGAAAATCTACAAAAGATTTGATATAAATTATAGTATACCTGGAAAATCTGAAAGAGAATAAACCGAGAAAAAAATAGTAAGCATGGATCTAGAATTTGAGAAGAAAAAAAAAACATATGAAATATTAAAATCAATAAATACTAAACATGGTAAATAGGAGATCGAGATCCGAAATAAAATATAAACAAAAATAGTAATAAATCAATAAATATTAAACATGAGAAATATGAGATCGAGATATGAAAGAAAATATAAACAAAAATAATAAACATTGAAATAATTTATTTCATTAAAGTTTTTGTCATTAGAGTTATGAAATAAGAAAAGTGTAGTTTTATTAGTTTTACTTTCTACAAGATTTTTTTAAATAAAAATTGTATCTCTTTAAATAATTTGATAAAGTAAAAAAAAATACACTAAATAATTTTAAAAGGGGTATAAATAATTTAACATTGGATATGCCAATAGCACCACTCTATATTTAATTCAAAAATTGACACATGTCAACTATTAAGTGATCTGTTGCACCACTCAGCTAATGCACCTTGTGCATCCAAGATTTTCTCTTAATAATGGCTCAATATACAAAAATAAAATTTTTGCTAGTTGTACATAGGGATGGCAACGTGTCAGATCGAATCAAATAAGAGGTGCCCAATACCCGAAACCCGATTTGCATGGGTTGCCTTAAACCCGGCCCGTGTCCCGAATGAGTTTTCGTTTTTCTGCCCAAACCCGACCCGAAAAAGATAAAAGGTGCCCCATATCTAACCCGAAATGACTCGTTTCGTTTTTTTTTTTCTTTTCTTAAAAGAAAAAATTATCAAACTCCTAAATATACAAATTATTTTACCATATAATTGAGTTGTAGGACATTGACTTAAATTTTAACATTCAATTAAATTTTAAAATACATTTAAATTAAAAAATATATACATACACTTTTTTTTTTCTTTTTTGACTGGAAATTTAAATATACACTTAAATACAAACATACACTATAGAAAAACATTTTAACGTACGCCTAAAATTCATATATAAACTTAAATTTAATAAAATACAACATATAAGTTTAATAAACTTTTAATTTAAACATTAAATGCAATTAGTTAAGTTGACAAAGTGATTAGAGATTTATTTTTCCATTTATTTTTTTATATTTTAAAAATTTTATTATATAAATACCGGGTCAAACGGGGCAGGTTAGGGCATAAGGGGTTGACCATACCCGACCCGAGTCCCGTTTTAAGTTTTCCAAACCCGCCTTTAATGGATCAAAGCCCCACTAGTTTGGGGCGGGTTAGGGATTTTTGTCTCCCTAGTTGTACGTCGATCTAATCTCAATTAGAGATGGCATGATGGACATTGTGGAAACGGGGATGGATATCGATCCCTCCATCCCCATCCCCATTTCCCAACTCCTTCCCTTATCCTTTGAGAGAGGTATCCCCATTCCCTCATTTTTCCAATTTGATTTTTTTTTTCTTCTGATTTATGCGCTTGATTGTGTTTGACTAAAAATTACATATTAAAAAAAGTTACTTATAACAAATAACATTTTATCCCCAGGACATAGTTTAGCTGGTAGATAGACGAGCTTGAGGCTTGGGTAAATGACTTCCAAGTCAGTGGCTCGAATTCTACCAAAGACAGAAAACTTCAAAAAATTACATGGTCTAGATAGGTGGTTAGATAGATATTGTCAAAAAATAAAAATAATAATAACATTTAAAAAAAATTCAAATACAAACACAAAGAAAATTAAATATATTGTGGTAGTGAAGGGTTCGAATCCCACCATACTCATTTTACAAATATGTGTGGATAGTTACTATAATAATTGTGAGGGTAGTGTTAACATATGTTCTTAGAGCTCGTGATAAAAACATAAAAGTTTCTTTTATAGAAAACTCAACCACTGCATTTATTGAAACAAGACAATAAATGTCGTGGTTAAGGTTGGCAATGGGGCAAGTCGGGGCGGGTCAAGGCCGCCCCAAACCCGTAACCCGGTTTTAAAGGTTGCCCCAAACCCAACCCGTGACCTGGTCGCGTTAAAAACTTCTACCCCAAACCCGCCCTTTTGACCCGTTTCATTAAAAATAATAATAATAATTGTTAGTAAATTTAAATTTAACATGACACAATAACTGAGTTTAATAGACATTAAATTCATAGGTAATGTATAAAATACAAATCCCAAAATAACTTAAACAAAAATACGAAATACATACAACAATGGTGGATAAAATATATAAATTGTTATAAAATATAGGATTAAACACTACTTAAGTGGAACTTGCCACATCCTTTGCTTGGTGCTCAAGTTGATGATGCAATTAATGATGTAATGACACTAGTAGATAATGGACAATGAATCATCATCCACGTCACTCCTTCTCTTATCTATATTTATGCTTCATATCCTTGGTAAGTGTTGGTTGATTTTTAGTTACTGAAATATCAATACAAATAAATTATGTTTCTCTCTTGTTATCTTATCCCTATCTCTCTCTCTAATCTCTCGAATCTCTCTTCTTTGATGTATCTCATCATTCTTATTTATTATTAATAATTCATCTCATTTGTTCTTTATTATTCATTATTCATTTATAACATATATATATATATTAAATATTTATTTCTATTTCAAACAACCTTTTGACTATTATTTTATTTCAAGTATTTTAATTAAATTTTCTTAATTATTCAATTCAATTTAGTCATATAAAATACATATATTAAATATTTATTTATATTACGAGTCAAATGGGGTGGGTCGGGGCAAAAAGGGCCGCCCTATACCCGACACGGTAACCCGGCCGGGTCAAAAAATTTGCCCCAAACCCGTCCCGTTACCTGTTTTCACTGCCCTAAACCCGTCCTAAATGGACCGGGGTGGGACGGGTTTAGGGTGGGTCAGAGATTTTTGCCACCCCTAGTCGTGGTTGACTTTCCTTTTATAGTAAATTTTGTGTGTTTTATCTTGTGTCCTAACACTACTCTAATTGTTATTCGTCAAAAAACAAAAACAAAAATCAAACACATTTATTTTTTTTTACTTTTTGATTAGGTATTTAGGTTTAGGTTTTAAGTTTTAGGATTAATGACGTATTTATAGTTAGTATTTAAATTGGGAAAGTAGTGAAATGGGTAAAATACTAATTTTTAAAATAAATAAAAAATGTTTTTGGGGAAATGGGATTCAATTTGGGGACAGAATTCGTCCTCATTTTCCCATTACGGTTTTTTGTTGTTGTTGTTGATGTTGAGGAAATGAGGATGGGAATATGAGGTTTTGAGGGAAAATGCACATCCCTAAATCCTAATCTCAATAGGTAAAACCAAGATCCAAGTAGGCTAGTCTTTCCCATCATGGGTATTGTAAATATTAGTTCATTTTTATCCATTAAATTCCAAAAGAGCAAAATGTACCAAACAATTCTAAGGTTTGTCATTTTACACTTGGAAAAAACTTTTTCATTAATTGACACTCATCTCCCCTACGGTTAATCAAACTTGGTCGACCAAGTTTGACCATTAAAAATACCAAAATACCCATTTTAATATTGATAAAAAATAATCTCAATTTGTAAAAGAGTTATTTATTTATTTATTTATACATCTTACAAGTATGGTTATTTGACTATATATTGCAATTTTTCTCTAGTAGACACACAATATAGATATATTTATAGCATTCTAATACACATCACCACACTTTTACCATATAAACAACATAACTTCAATCATAATAATATACATGACAAAAGTGTGGTGATGTGTATTAGTATGATATAAATATACCTATACCATGTGCCTATAAGAGAAAAATTGCAATATATACCTATTCAAATAACCCAAAAACCAAGGTTAGTTAACCCAAAAACCAACCCAAATAATGTGGCAAGTGATTTGATATTGTCATATCATTTACCACATCACCCTAGACGTGACACTGGTTTCGGATCCAGGGTCACCAGAACCGGAACCTACAGTTCCACAGTTCGGTTCTACATTTTTTTTGTAAACCCAGTCGCATACTCTGATACTCATACTCACATGACTCACATGACTCACATGTGACATATCTAATCGAACCGACGTTTGGAACTCACATGATACTCTGTTTCACGGTTGGAACCGAACCGACTTCATGATTACATCACCTCATGACTTGTGTGGTGATGACAATTTATTTACCACATTATTTAGGTTGAATTTTGGATTAATTTTTTGGATCGTATAGTATTTTACTCTTATCTTTATCATCCAGTCATATTGGGTGCGGCGGTAAAAGAGTTTTTGAATTGTAGTCATGATGTTCACCGAAGGCCACATTAATAAATTTTAAAAGAAAGAAGGTAATAACCGCAATAAAAAATAGATTTTTGGGATTTTATCACTTTATTATCCATCCCCTCAAGAGTAATTAAAAAGATATAAAAGATTTTAACTCTGCATTTCACTGCATGTAAAATTAGAAGTTTAGAACTGGTTAATGGTGGGAGTGGGACAGTAATTACATTACAGTATTTGTGTATATATATATATATATTTGAACAATTACAGTAGTTGTTTCAATATTGATGTCTTTTTTTGGGTACAAATAATACCGGATTTTTTTTTATTTTTTTTTATTTTTGTGGTTGGCGAACAATTATAGTAGTTGTTTCAATATTGATGTCTTTTTTGGGTATAAATATTACCAGATTTTTTTTTTTTTTTTTTTTTTTTGTGGTTGGTGTGCATATACAAGAAGCTTCCAACACTTGAGATCATATGTGTATTGTTTAAAAGGTCAAACAAGTGAATGAATATGTGTTTAGGTAGAGAAGAAGCGTTAGAGTCTCATTTTTATTAGTAAACAACCGCAGTCATCTACACGGACTAATTCAAAAGCTTCAATTTCAACGCGTTACCTGACCACTTTCTTGACGAACAAATCAATACAAATAATGCACCAAAAACACCAATGTCAAACAATTGCCGTCTCCCAATTTCCTTCTACAAATCCCGCCTCTCATCTTCTCCATAACTTCACATTAATATTTTTTTTCCCTCAAACCAAACAAATACTCTCTTCAGGTTTTTTATCAACAAAAATGAGACTCCATTTTGTTTTCTTCACTCTAATTTTAGTGCTGTTTTCTAGTACAAGCTCAGCTCATTTTTTCCCCAACGTGTCATCGATCCCTCCATGGATGCTGAAAAACATCAACCAGACTGCCGGCGCGTGGGACGCGTTCAATAAGTACTCCGGTTGCCGTGCCGGTGACAAAGTCGATGGCTTAGCCCGGGTCAAGAAGTACTTCCAAAACTTCGGTTACATACCGGAATCGCCGTTAAACTTCACGGACGCTTTCGATGATATGCTAGAATCGGCGATCAAGACTTACCAGAAGAATTTCAATCTGGAGCCCACCGGTCAACTCGACAACAAAACTATTCAACAGATCTTACGGCCCAGATGCGGCAATCCAGATATCGTCAACGGTACGACCACCATGAACTCCGGCCACCCTGATTCTCACAACACCTCTCACTTCCACTCCGTCTCCCATTACAGCTTCTTCCCCGGAAGACCACGGTGGCCGTCGAACAAGCGAACGCTGACGTACGCGTTTTTGCCGGAGAACCAGTTGACCGACAACGTCAAGGCTGTCTTTGGAAAAGCTTTCAACCGGTGGTCAACGGTGACGCAGTTGAATTTCACTCAGTCGGAATCCTACCGCACCGCCGATATCAAGATCGCGTTCTTCAGAGGCGATCACGGCGACGGAGAGCCGTTCGACGGGGTTTTGGGGACTCTAGCGCACGCGTTCTCGCCGCCGAGCGGGTTCTTCCACTTGGACGGCGACGAGAACTGGGTGGTAGAAGGCATGAACACTCCGTTGACGACGATGTCGGCCGTCGATCTGGAGTCAGTTGCAGTACACGAGATTGGACACTTGTTGGGGTTGGGGCATTCCTCCGTGGAAGAGTCCATCATGTTCCCTACAATCTCTGCAGGTACGAGAAAAGTTGAATTGGCCAGTGATGATATAGAGGGCATCCAGACCTTGTATGGTAGCAATCCAAATTTCAACGGTACATCTACAACGTCCATTCAGCAGAGGGACACCAGTGGGTCCTATTCTTCGGCTTCATTGTGGAGCGGCCTCAGTCTCTTCCTGGCCGTTGGATTTGTACATATTCTTTTGTTGTGAAATTACTGATAACTGTCCGTTTGTGGATTAGAATTTTTCGGGCAATAAGCTTTTGGGTTTGACATTATTCGGTTGATATACATTTATTTTTATTGTTTTTTTTTTAATTTTTTTTATGTAAATTATTCGTGTATTTCATTATTATTTTTATAGAGAATGCATTATTGATTTGATTTACGATATATATATATACATATACATAGTTTTTCATTTTTAAGAATTTGTTATGAATTGAATATTTTTTAAAAAAAAATTAGTGTTCAATTTACAAACGAAATACTGATGTGTGAGATTGTATATCTATTATGTAACGTTACAAAGTAGAACATGATAATTTCTATATATGAAGCTCGATGGAATCGATGCTTCTAATGGAGAAGAGTCTTAAAGTTAAAACTTTTTAGGAGAACCTCGGGATTATGGGCCTATCTACTTCGGTCTTTATAAGTAATTGCCTAATGGCCCATAATAAATCCAACTTTTATTTTAGAAATTTGTGTTGGATTGACAATATTTGTACCCATAAAAAATGCACTCTTTTCGTAAGTGTATTCTATTTAAAAAATTTTTAAATCTTTAATTTGTAATTAAACTTCCCTTAATGATTAAAATACCTTTATCTAGTTTTATTCTATTGCATTTTTGTAAATATAAATATCTATACTTATTTTGTTATATAATCAACTTTGTTATTATTTAAAAATATATTTATTTTATTTTTTTCAAATAAATAATTTCTAACTCCTAAATACATAAAGTATGCTAAAATGAGTTTGGATTTGAGCAAATTTTGTTTACATGTTAGATAAAAATAATGAGGAAAAAAAAAAAAAAAAAAAGATAAAACAAGATATGTGAACATGAGTGCTTGACTGATATTATATATATATATATATATTACTGTACACAATGAAAATCAAATAATGTAGACAATTAAAATTATTTATCGGAACCAAGTAAATGCTGAATATGAAACTTAATAAATAAACTTAAATATCCATTAAAAAATTTTGAACAATTTTATATTGTTCCGGATGACTCATTCTCTATTAATGAATCATCAGATAGATGTTTTCGTGCGTTGATTCTTTCTTGGGATGATTATTTAGTTTAGAGGATATTATTACTTTGATGTAACTGTGTTTCTGTTTTGAAATGATAATTTGACGTTTTTTTTTTAAGGAAACTAATTAATAATTTGTGAGTTTACTCACAAAATATTTAGGGGTAATGTTGGATTTTTAAAAAGATACAAATTAGGCTATTATTGTATTATTGTATCTCATTTGAGTAGCTCCGCTGGATAGATTGGGCTATTATAAGCAATCAAAAAAGAATTATTTCGTTGATAAATTAATATTGAGATTCAATAAAAATACAAAACAAATCTGATAAGGAAAATAGTAAAACAAGGTCTTGTATGTTTTCAGTTGTATCTAATAATCAATTTACTAAACACTTTGACCAAATACTCGAGATTTTGTTCAATGTTAAGACGCCGTCAGTGATTTTATTTTTTTACTTGGAGGAGGGGGAGATTTTAACTTGAAATCTCAATGTTGATAAAAGGTATAGTTACCACCGGACTATTACCTTCAACTACATGAATTCTTTAAGACTGTAGAGTCCGGAAATATCTGTATGGTTTTAAAATTGTGCATGCAGCAGGCTGTTCTCCTAACTCTTCTTGTGATCACTTGTGCGATATTGTCGCCAGTAAAAGAATAAAGCAATCGGCTGAATTGATGTTAATGGCTTTTGAATAAAGATAACTAAGTTAAGACATTGTCTGATTATCATATCATATGTTATTGTATGGATTATTTGTCAGTTAATATTTCGAATATAACATTCATGATTCATTTTATGTGTTCACACTTGCACCACGGGGTTACGGGTTCGAGCCTCTCTTTTCTTAAAAAAAAAAAAATCTCTAATTCATATAATATTATATTACTTAAAAAATAAAAAATAAATAAATATTATGTGCTCTTTACTTTTGACTTTAATTGCAGAACTGTCACTCTGCATTTACATTTTACACACTGGACGGCTGACATTTGTATTGGGCCATAGGCCCGTTTAGCCCAATAGTGATACCCTGATCATTTGCTTCCAGGTTCCATTTCTCGAGATGGAGTAGAGCTGTACTAGAGCTGTAGGTGCCTGCAAAGTGTTGATTAATATATTTTAGAGATCGCACATTTCTTTACACGTTTATGGTAAGGGGTCGAGTCTCGGAATACGAATTTTACAAGAAGTTTTCCAACCGATATCTTACCAGAGTAAATATTTGGACCATACATGCAGTGTTTGATCTCGACATGCAATATACAGTGAGAAGTCATATCATTCTTTTGATATGCAGTGAAAAATGAAGGAAAACTTATGGAGCTGAATGAATCTTGTCGATCTTCTTTTTCCATTTCCTCTCTGGAGTGATAAGTGATAATATAGAGAGCAGTATTGGCAGCTAATTAATTGGTGATAAATTGATAATGCACGTACGTGTAACCAAAATGACAAAAACTCAGAAGATTATAGAGTGTATTTTTGCTCACCCACATTTTTGTAGGTAAGCATTACCTCCCTCCCCAGCACTTGACATATGTCCAGGGAGGGGGTGTTTTTGTTAATACCTCCTCTCTGGACACATGTCAAATAACAAAAACATCTCCTTCCTGGACACATGTCAAATGCTGGAGAGAAAGGTAATGCTTACCCATAAAAAATATAGGTGAACAAATTCATTCTCAAGATTATGTGGCTTCATTGTGTGGATTTATTATATACACAATTTATTATATGCAATAATTGAGATTGGCCCATTACTTTTCTAGGCCACAAAGAAAATGTTTCTGTTTTCTAATTTAATGCTGAGACGTGTACAAATACAACCGTGTGCTTCATTGTAACTAACCAGTTGCTGTTGTCATGCATGCATAATAATTTGAATCAAATTAAACAGATTTTACTTAGCAAATGATATTATATTATATATATATATATATATATGATAACATTAATTACTTTTGAGACTACTGAAATGATCAATAGTTAAAAATTATGAATATATAAATTGTTTTCTATCACCGTTAATAAACAATTTCCATGATCAATAAAGAAATTAAAACTTCTAATATATTAATTTTTAAAGAGATTTAATTTTGACCAATTTTAAAATATTAGAAAAGGTGTTTAATTAATGTGGATTTTGATAGAATACAATATTTTGTGTATGGGTGGGTAGACTGGGCCAGATTGGTTGGAGTAATGCCGTGCCAATTTTGATATTGATCGTTAATTTTGGGCCAGATTCATAACTATATATGTCTTGGTTTACTTGAACAAGATTAGTCTAGTCATTCTCATATGTGTCTAAAACTATAAGACATCTTCAAAACGTGAATCAGTAAGCGGGTATTACATCACCATCAGATCAACATATTGCTCACGACTTAGAAACGTCAAATTGTCAATATGAACGTAACTCAGCTGATAGATGGATGAATTTAAGGTTTGTGTAAATGACTCACAAGTCAACGGTTTGAATCCTACTAATATCGAAAGCTTTCAAAAAATACTTAGATCCGAATTAATAGATATTGTCAAAAATAAATAAATAAAATAGACATCAATTTTTTTTCATGACATTATAAATTTTAGATTTTGTAAGGATTCAAGGTAAAAAGGTTAAAATTTTTAATAGTGATTTTTTAAAAATATTTTTTTCAATGGTGCCGATATATATATATATATATATATATACTATTTTTTTTTTTTTCATGAAATCACTTATTATATTACAATAAACACATTTTAATTACAGCTCTTGGATTACTTTGAGGGTTGTTATTAAAATTCCTTTCATTATTTTTTGAAAAAAAAAAAAAAAAAACAAAAAAAACAAACAAAAAAACACATCAAAATTAAAATCAATCAAGGTGGATGAGTGTCAATTAGCACTAAATCATATTGTCGTTATATCAAACTTGGTTCTTCAAATGGGCTGTCGGTTAAAGAAATCTTCCTTTCGCTCTCACGCTTTAGCACTTCTCATCTTTTTCATACAATTTCTTCGACTGTCATTTTCCTTATCTTATTTTCCATCCCTAGACGTGACCAATCAATAATTTAATAAGATAACTTTTACACTCCACATATATGATGGTATCGTGTGAACACAAAGAATTAGATATTATAAGAGAAGTAAATTTTGATATTATAAGCTTAAGTAGTGAGGTCAAATGGAAAAACAAAATGACGAAATGGGGTTTCGAAATTAATTTATATCTCATCGGATTGATTGGACTAAGTCAGTTTGCCTAATTTTTATCTTCCACTTTTTATCTAATGAGTACTTATTATATATATATATATATATATTTAAGTATTACAAGTAACGACTATTATAATCAGATTGCTGGAACTTACCAAGATTAGACAGAACATATGCGATATAGATAACAACTACTTCTGTAAACATAAAGAAAATTCCTCACACATACTTGTAAAATATGTATAATGGGATTCAAGCCCTTCCCCACCGCAATAGAAGAGAGATACACTACTGAGAGGTGATGCGCATTTAATGAGTACACTTTTTTTTTTTTTAAGACAATGTATTTTTTTGAAAGTTTTCATATCGGTAGGATTTGAGTCGCTGACCTGATAATCATTTATCCAAGCCATAAACTTATCAATCTACCAGCTAAGCTACACCTCTGTTGACCATTTAATGAGTACCTTTTACTTGCCAATATTCACACTCTTTCATGTAGACATAAGTCACAAGATGAATTGTCTTGATTGCGGAAATTAATATGCATTGTGCAAAACTTAACAAATACCGTAACTACTAGAAAAACCTTAATAGATGACAGTTTAAAAAACTATCATAAAAAACTATCATAAATTATAATTTTTTTTTCCTTGACAGTTAAAAACTGTCAAGAAATGATTATAATTTTTTTTTTAATTTTTCATTATTTAATATTTAATTAAATAACATTTTTTATATTTATAATAACCATCTCCCTCACCGCAAGACCACCGTCCGCTGCTGCCGCCGACCACCCACTGCTGTTATAAGTTTATTTTTTCTTGACAATTAAAAACTGCCAAGAAATGTTTATAATTTTTTTAATTTTTATTATTTAATATTTAATTAAATAACATTTTTTATATTTATAATAACCACCTCCCTCACCGCCCGCTACTGCCGCCGGCCACTAACTGCCGTCATAATTTTTTTTTCTTGACAGTTAAAAACTGTCAAGAAATGTTTATAATTTTTTTAAAATTTTTTTTCATTATTTAATATTTAATTATAATATTTAATTAAATAACATTTTTATATTTATACAATATATATAATAATATATTTATATAATATAAATAAATAATATATATTATTTAATATAATATAATTATATAATAATATAATATATAAATATATTATATTATATATGTTTATATATCGTTATATATATTATAATTTTTTATTATTATCCATAATATATCATGTTATTATGAATTTTTTATAATTAGGGGTATTTTAGTCAAAATATAATAACTCCATTAATTTCCGTTGTAAACCAAACAAAATAATATGATTCAGAGACTAATTCTAAAGTTCCAACCAAACAAAAAACTTAGTTTTCCTTTCCTTTTCATTCTTATTCTTATTCCCATTACCATTCCGATTACCATTCCACAATGTAATCAAACGTGACCATAGAGTATTGACAAATAACTCGACTATATATGTTTAAAAAAATAATAATTTTATTAAAAGTTTCAATGAATATTTTTACATATATGTCGTATGTTGTAGAAATTAGAATTTTGTTTAGTTAAATAAATTTGAATTTATTTAACAAGGTTTTTATTTATTTATTTATTTTTTTTTTATTTTTTTATTTTTTATTTCTAACACCTCATATAATTTATATATAAATATTGTTCAATAGTTAACACATCAAAGATTGTAATCAAAGTGTTAAAGATTTTTAACCTTTGAACTTGAGGTCTCAAGTTCGATTCCCAATAATGACAATATTATCATAAGTGGGCAGCGGCAACGGGTGATGGTCCAGCGGCGGCAACGGCCGCGTGTGGTGGTCGGATGGCGGCCGGACGCCAGCGGAGGGTGGTGGTTCGGCGGCGACAGAGGCAGGAGTGGTGGTTCGACAGCAGCTGGTGGCCAGACGGTAGTCGGAGGAGGTGGTTTATAAAAAAAAAAATGTTATTTAATTAAATATAAAATAATGACAGTAAAATAAATAAATAAATAAATAAATAAAATATTAAAATAAATAAATAAAGCTGTCATAACCTTTTTTGACACAAGCATCATTGACAGATATAAAAACTGTTATCATAGGCTTTGATGACAGTTTTTAATTGTCATTAAATTGTGTTTTTTCTTGTAGTGTGTGCTCATGATATTCTATCTTAAATTTTCAATTTAGGATTTGGATCTTCTGCTGTTCTGATATTTTTCCTGATCTTTTTAAAGTATGTGATTGGTTGTTGATAAAGTGGTTGAGGAAACCAACCACATCTTAGCCATACATTCATTGTAATGCTTATGTGTTATGAGATTAAGTAAGGTATGAAAAAAGATCAGATCATCTGATGATCCAAATTCAATGATTTTGAATTTGTCTGGTTGTATGATTAAATTTTATTTTGTTTTTTATGGGTTAGACTTAGAGTATACTAACTTAAAATGTTTACTTAAATTTGTGATCAATGCAACATTCTTCTAATCTTTTCCATCCAATGTACAAGGTTACCATCTACCATTTATATCTTCCTTTCGTCATTTTTTTTTTTTCAAAGTATTATGTTATTACATAAATTTAGGGTTTTTGTTAGAAGAGGGGAGAACAAGAACCCTCAATCTCGTGATACAGGAGTGAGAGATTTACTATTGGACCAATCTCTTCTCGTCTCTCCCGGCCCTTTCATCATTAGATTGAGAGAAAATGAATGGATGGATAGTTATAAATTTACAAATTTAAGTCAAGATTTTGAATTGATATAACTTAACCCATTTTGTATCCATTGAGCTCAAATAGTGTTCATTCTTGTTTGAGAACCTCCGGGCCGAAGAGAATGGTTAATTTTATGCCTTTTAAGGTTCATGTTTTCATACTTTCTATTGAGGTCTGTGTACCTTTTTAGATTTGTTTTAGGGTATGTGTGTCACTTTGTTTTCGTTTTTCTTTTTCTTTTCTCTTATTTTCTTTTTATTTTATTTTATTTTAATGATAGAGTTTGATTTTTATTTTTTAAAAAAAATTAATGGACCTAAAAAAAAAAAGAAAAAAAAAGAACCATATTAATAATGATAACTCGAAAGGAAAACCCTTCACTGAACTAGATGGATCTAAATCACATTAAATACTTTAACATTAGTCCAAAAGTCCAATTCCTACACATCTCATCCAGAAATTTCCAATCATCAATTTCATATATAGGCATAAAATAAAAAAATAATAAAAAATAATAAAACAAACACAAGATCTGTCATTAGCATACCATTACACACGAACCTATTTCATTTGGACAAATACTTTTTAATGCTGTGGAGCCCCATCTAGCTGGTGGTCTCATTCACTCTTTCTACTAGTAGATGTATTGAAATTTTTTGGCCTCTATCATAATATGCAAAGTTGCCAATAAAGAACACTGTGAATTGATAAGTTAGGGGTTGTTTGTTTTTTTATATTTTATCTAAAGTCTTATAAGTCTTAATTTGTTAGACATATGAATAAGTCTTATAAATTAAGATATTGTGATATGTTTGTGTTGTTTTTTTTTAATTTTTTTTTTTTTTTTTTATGACTTATTACAAATGTAAAACTGATTAGGTTATGTTAGGATTTCTTTAAAATTGGAAATTTTTGAAAAATTAATTATTAGGGTTTTATTATATGCGGATAAAATTGTAAATGTATGAATTGTAATAGGACAATTATGAAAATTTACTAAAAAAAACCTCTATTATTGCACTTTTTTAATAAGATAAAAATAAAAAAATTTTACTTTTTCCGAAAAATATATATGTCTTAAAATAAACTATAAGTTTAAAAAATAAACAAACTGATTTATCTTAATTTAAGATATAAGAGATAATAAATTTTATTGTGAAAAAAAGCAAGCAGCCACTTACATCCCCGCTTAGGAAACAGGGATTGCAACCTTAATACCGTATATTAAACATAAACATTTTCGTAAGATTTTGAGATGCAATGACTTTATTAAAAAGAAAAATGATTCTGACATATTTAAATAATTTCAAATAAATTAAATATTCTAAAAAAAAAAAAATGATGGTACAGTATTTCGAAACGTACCATGCCTTTACTTTTATGGGTCGAAAGCCAAACTCTACGTCTCTACCTCTCAAATTAAATAGTTTATCTATTTAATATAATATATATATATATATATATATATATTAAAATTTTTCATATGAGAACGTTTTGATATAAATTTATGAGGATATTGAATGTGAGCTACTAGTTTTATATGCTTTGATTTAAATGTGCATGCACTTGTCAAAACTTATCCATAATGAATGGTTCACATTCAATATCCTCATATATTTATATCAGGACGACCTCATGAGAACGAGACTGATATATATATATATACAATTTTTCTATTGTCAGTTTGTCATGATATAAAATATATCATGACAAATGTGTGAACTATTATATTTACATACTTTAACTTAAAGTGTATGCACTTATCAAAACTTTTCCATAATCTATGGTCCGCATTCTTTGTCCTAATATACTTTATATCAGGTCAAACTAATCGTAGAAAAACTATATATATATATATATGCAACTACTAGAATACATATTATTTATCAGAATAATTGTTTTTACCATTAAATTATATTAGACGGTGTTTATAGCTTAATATAGTTTAATATAAAATATTATTAAAAGCAAAAATTATATAAAAATAATAAAATTCAATACAATCCGATATAACACTATTATTATTATATATATATTTTTTATTTGGATTAGAGACGAATGTAGGGGGCCATAGGGGCCATAGCCCCCTAACCAATAAAAAAAAATCTATTATAAATAAAATTAAAATGTGAATAAAATTAAAAAGTGAACCAATAATAATAAAAAAAAACTAATGTATATAAGATGTGTTATATATACAAAGTAGGTGATCATATTATCTTGTATCTTTATTATTTTAATAATATAAATTAATTAATAATTTTTGTTTCTATAATTCTATTGACCATGAAAATAGGAAACAAAATCAATCAATTTTAATATTTTAATTTCCTATTATTTCATACATTATTACATAATCTAGTGTTTATTTTATATATAGTATTTTTTTTTTTAGATTTCACTAAAACAAACTAAGTAAATATTGAAATCTTATAGCGATTACCTATATTATTTATTTTATTAGGTTAATAAATTTATTTTATTAGTTTATTATATAAATTTTGTTCAAAATTCTTATAAGTTAATTTGGTTTGATATGAATATTATAAAGTTAAGTTACAAGTACGTAAATAATTGGCCACCAGGAGCGTAGCTCAGCTAGTAGATGGACAAGCTTTGGGCTTCGGTAAATGACTCCAGGTTAGTAGTTCGAATCATACTAATGACGAAAGCTTTTAAAAAAATATCTGGTCCCGAATTAATAGACATTGTAAAAAAAAAAGTATGTAAGTAATTGTGATTTAAATATATCAATGGTATAATGATATTTTAATTAAGATATTGAAATTTATATTTTATAAACCAGTAATTATTAAAATATTATTTTCAGTTATACATACCGTTAAGAATAGACATAGGTTTTACAACAAAATAAAATATGTTTTCTCATATACTCTTTAATTTTTTAATTGAAATGAAAATTAGGAAAAAAATTAGATTGATTTGGTTATAAATAATTTTTTAGATATAAAGTAGACGTGTTACATTTTAATTAGTTAATGTCTATTTTATTTATTTATTTGTATCATTACTTTTAACACCGAACGATATCACACTTTGTTGAAAAGTATTAAGTGCGGGATTCCACACTTTTTCTTGTATGAGATTTCTATTGATATTATTTGAAGATTGCGTGACTTACAATATTAGTTTTTGTTTTGGCCCCCTCAAAGCCAAAATCATGGCTTCGCCCCTGATTTGGATCATCTACTAATCTAATCTATTTCTTAACTTTTTTAAAGCATGTGATTGGTTGTTGATAAAGTGATTGTAAAAACCAATCACATTTTAACTACACATTCATTGCAATGCTTATGTGTTATGAGATTAAGTGAGGTCAGGAAAAGATCAAATCAGTAGAGGGTCTTTTTGTTGTTGACAATGTCTATTAATCTGGAATTATATATTTTTTAAATATATTCGTCTTTTATAAAAATCGAACATTTGACCTGAGAGTCATTTGTCTAAATTTCAAATTTATCCATAAACCCACGAACCCAAATTATGGGATTGTATCTTGGGCTTATAAAGCCTAATCTCGACGTAAGTCAGGCAGACCCTTACAACCGTCTATAAAAAATACAAAACGAAGAGCCCTCATAATGTTAAAATGCGCCATCCCACTTTATTAATGCTAAGATACGCCCGCCTTGAACATGATCTACTCCATTCAAAAGCTTGTGTGATACAAACTACTAACACCCACCACACCAGATGGTTTTTCAAACCTGTTCTCTTCAGCCTGAAAAGAATGGGGCTTCTTCCATGTCCTTTAACTACTCATACAATCAAGGAATCTCAATCTCAATCTCAGTCGAATCATCACTTTCAATCATCAGATTCATCAACCTCCTCCTCCCTCTCCTCTCAACAAAGTCTACCTTCTGTTCCATCTCTTACTTCACCTTTTCCACCTCCAACAACCACCCACCACCACTGCTTAGCCACTCTCAAAGGCCACTCCTCCTCCATTTCCTCCCTCGCTCTCGCCGGAAAATTCCTCTTCACCGGCTCTTCTAACAGCGAAACCCGAGCTTGGTCCCGAAACCCTTTTGATCATAATAACGTAGTAGCCATAGGAGGAAACGGCGCCGCCGTCAAGTCTTTGGTGGTTTTAGATGACAAGCTCTTGATCAGTGCCCACCAAGATCACAAAATCCGCGTATGGAAAATCGATCTCAACAACAACTCTGGTACTGCAGACAAGAATAAGAGATCATCATACGAATGCATAGCCACTCTTCCTACTCTCAACGACCGCTTCATGAGAAGCTTCTCGGCCAAGAACTACGTAGAAGTGAGACGGCACAAGAAATGCACGTGGGTGCACCACGTCGACACAGTGTCGGCGCTTGCAATATCACGTGACGGTTCTCTTCTCTATTCGGCTTCCTGGGACCGGACGTTCAAAATCTGGCGAACGTCCGATTTCAAGTGTTTAGAGTCGGTCAACAGCGTCCACGACGATGCAGTAAACGCTATAGTGGTGTCGACCGATGGGTTCGTTTATACAGGCTCGGCGGACAAGAAAATAAAAGTGTGGAAGAAACAAGTAGGAGAGAAAAAGCATTCACTGGTGGGTATTTTGGAGAAACACAAATCAGCTGTTAACGCTTTAGCTCTTTGTACAGATGGGTCGTCGTCGGTGTTGTTCTCCGGTGCATGTGATCGATCAATTCTTGTTTGGGAGAGAGATAATAACGGTAACCGTAACGTTACAGGACACATGGCTTTGACAGGAGCATTGAGAGGGCACACCAAGGCGATACTGTGCTTGGCGGTTGTGTTGAATTTGGTGTGTAGTGGGTCGGCTGATAATACGGTTAGGATATGGAGGAGAGCGAGGGATGAGCAGAAGAGGAGCTATTCTTGTATGGCGGTTTTGGAAGGTCATAGACGACCTGTCAAGTGTTTGGCGGTGGTTGTTGATAGTGACGATAATAATTCTAATGCAAATTCTGATTCGGGTACTTCTTATCTGGTTTACAGTGGCAGTTTGGATTGTGATATTAAAATCTGGCAAATAAGAGTTCCATATCTATAAATTTTTTTTTTTTTTTTTTTTTTTTTTTCATAACTTAAAGCGAGACATTATTGTATTTTCATTTTTCTTGATGGAGTTATGATTGAATTGGTATCAGGGGCCAATGTGGCATAGTGTTAATAGAGGCTGATAATATCCGGGTTTGAATTGTCTTACCTGCTGGTTGGTGGTATATATATATATATATATATATATATATATATATATGAGATTGAATTGGATAATTGTACAAATGCTGGTATTTTAATACAATTAATGATATCTTTGATTTTCTTTAACTTTCTCTTGATCTATAATAATACAAGAGCTAGAAAAACGGTTCTTTCAAGCAAGAATAAAAAAGGTCCCTTAAATTCAAAGCGTTTGATTACCATGGAAGACTGTGGAAGTGTGGTAATGCTTGATGAGTCCTTATTTGGTACGGAAATTTTACATGTTTTTCATGTAGAATTTGATTGTAGAATTGTACGATAAATCTCACATGGAAATTCTGTACTTACTTGATTATTACTCTTAACTGCTTTATCATTTAGTTTTATATATCTATACTTTCAAATTTGAAGTTTAATCAATCAATTAATAGTTCTATAGTGTTGTGTTAATTTGAAAATTGTTGCTGATAAGAATTTGATGTTGTAGTGAATAATTAAGCTTTAAACAGGAGACTTAACTGCATTAAAATTAGTGGTTTCATTATAGGTATGAGTTGTGTATATGTTAGGGGATATCACTGGGATCAAGATCCTGTCCTTGTCTTGTTTTTACTTTTCATAATCTAATAGTACCTAAGCAAAATAAAAAATACATAATTGAGATTTGATCACTTTTTTCTCTCTCATACAAATTGGTATTTTAATTACACTTGAAAAATGCCAAAGAAAAATAAGGACCAAGGAGAGGATTCTGATCCATATCACTGACCTTTCTTGTCTTGTTCTTTTCTTGCAGAGATATTTTAACAATTTAATTACTGCTTCAAAATTATATGTAGGGATACTCTCAAATATCCCCCTCTTGTTTGGGTTTTTGGTCGAAAACCATCCTCTAATTTCGTTTTTGGCTAAAAACCACCCTCTAGTTTTTAATGGCAAAAAATCACCCTGCTTTTTTAATTTATTAGTAAAAAACAACCCTACCATTAACATTTATAACCAAAAATACCATTTTACCCCTATATTCAAACAATATTAAATAATATTAATTTAAATAAAACAATTATTTGATAAGAAACCAATATTAAATAAAAAAATCAAATAAATTATTTTATCCACAATATATTAATTAAAAAATAAAAAATAATGTCCTCTCTTTCTCCATTCTCTCTCAATCCCCAATCTCTCTCTCTCTCTCTCTCTCTCTCTCTCTCTCTCACAACACTGTTTTTCTCCAAACAAAGATTGATGGTGGCTAGGTTTTTGTGGTGTTTTGCCAGATCTGCACTACCTAATCCAACGCCATCAACAACCACACCACCAAATCCTTAAGCCTCTCTCTCCTCTGAAATTTCAATCAACAGCCATGCTACCCTAACGACCACCCCGGACCACAACAAAACACCCACCCACCATCCCACCTACAAGAAAGGAGAGAGAGAGAGAGAGAGAGATTGGTGGTGGCTAGGTTTTTGTAATGCTTTGCCAGATCTGTCACTACCCAATCCAACACCATCAACAACCACACCACCAAATCCTTACGCCTCTCTCTCCTCCGAAATTCCAATCAACAACCACCCCGGACGACAACAAAACACCCAGCCACCATCCCACCTACAAGAAACAAGAGAGAGAGAGAGAGAGAGAGAGAGAGAGAGAGAGAGAGAGAGAGAGAGAGAGTGTGTGTGTGTGTGTGTGTGTGTGGAAGGAGAGAGAATTTTTTTTAAATATATTTTTGTTAATTAATATTTTTTAATTGAATATTATTTGTTTTGATTTTTTTTTTGTTTATTTAAATTTGAATATAGGGGTATATTTGGTTAGAAATGTTAATGCTATAGTGGTTTTTGACTAATAAATTTTATAAAAAAAACATGGTGGTTTTTGGCCAATAAATTAGAAACAGAGGGTTTTTTAGCCATTAAAAAATTAAAGGGTGGTTTTTGGCCAAAACGAAACCAAATGATGGTTTTTGACCAAAAACCCAAACTAGAGGGGTTTTTTTTTGATAGTATCCCTTATATGTATGCTCGACCCATAATTGTCCACCAGATTTACTGCCAAATTGATAAGATTTTATATTATTTTCTTCATTGATTATGGTTTCTTCACAGCCCAATGATCGAAGCAGGTTTCTGTCATTTTTCAATTACAAGCTAATTTTGGATAATTTGTGGGACCGATGAGGTCTATAAAACAAATTGAAATTCTATATTTTTTCTATGATAATTAAAGAGGTTCACATGCATGATACAGACGATCGATCAACATAATGGGGCATTTTTACCTCATATGAAACTGTTATATTTTATATATTTAAGTATTAATAGATCCAAGTTCAGAGCTAATTAAATAGGCTCATATGCCGCACCAGAAATTTGAATTGATCACATAATTACCAAAGCCACGGAATATCCTTAAAAAAAATGAATATAAAAAATACATAGCTAGACATGCAAATTAACCTGAAATAAGATGTAACTCGATGGTTAATGACATTGTTTCAACCTGTAAACCTGCAATGTCTCCATGTTTCAGTCGCAAGTCGAAACACCATAATTGACCATTGTTTCAGTGTTTTGGATGAAAATAATCCATTTTCTGATGTGAAGGGAGTAAAAGATTAATTCAGGTTTTGGCATGCAATATCTGACAAAGTGACAATTTTCTTCAATGTCCAAGTTGTCTGAAAAACAAAACAATGAACTAATAAGATGCTTAACGTTTCCTGCACAAAAAAGATTATCTAGATTCTTTATTACTGCAGAGAAGTAAGCTAAAGGTGGTGTGATGTCTTTTGAGAGTAGACAGATATATTGTATTTAATTGCAATTAATATTTTGTGAGAAATCGTCATTTTAATATTGATGATGCACAGGTTTACCCTTCTGCTAATTTTGTGTATGTGTGTTTACATCACATGATTTCAAAAGAAGCCGCGTGATAAGTGATAACATGTACGTGTCTATAAACTATTTTATCCTTCAACTAACGTAATATTTGATTGTTTTCTTTAAAGATTGGATGATCTAATTATTAATTACAAGTAGGTTGGGAGTTAGGTTTAAACTTTAAGGTCATCCCAGGACCACATCTAAAAAGACCAACCTCTGCATTTTAATTATTTATAATTTGTGAAGATCATCATATGATAGAGAATTGGAGATGGGGACTCTGGGAAGAAAAGCAACAATCAATTCCATAAAAATTGTTAGCTAGAGATAGATATAAATAAACATTAATTAATTTATTTTTTTTTTTTAAGGAGAAGAATAATTTTTTAATTCGTAATACTAATTTTATTAGAGTATTTTCAATACAGATGTGTACCGTTAAAAAATTAGATGCCACATAGGACAAATAGAGATTGAATACAATTATGCTTGTCCAATGCAGTCATCACTTTTCAATGTCAAGTTAAGGTAGCGAAAAAAAAAAAAAAAAGTGGACATTGTCAACATGAGTATCCACTTTCACACAGTTTGTCATACGGTCATTTTATTGCTAACTCAACATATATTTAAAATCCCAAAAAAATCATATGCCATTTTTATTGAATCATTAAAAAAAAAACAATTAATAAGCAGGTGTCTTAACAGTGAAGGAGTGGAGACCAATTTTTTAGTTGGCTGTCTGTCAAGTATATTTTTATGATACATAGAAAGCAATTTCCTTGACATTGTTGCCATATCAACAATTTTTGTCAGACAATCCATACTTGCATTGGAGATGCTCTTACATTGTATATTTTAATATGGGAAAAGATACAAGAGGTTGACAATAATTCTAGATAATCCATATGCTAATGTGTTTTTGCCACGTTTAAAGTTGCAACAATAAAAGGATAATTATATATTCATGTCTGATTTCGTCTAGACCTGGCAAGGTTGCGGTTTCAATTTCGAGCCGATGGTTCCGGTTCTGGTTCCGATTCCAGGTTTAGGTGGAACCGAAACCGGCGGTTCCAGTTCCGGTTTTTCTGGAACCGGCGGTTTTGAACCGTTTATTTTTTATTTATTATTATTATTTTTTTTATTTTTTTATTTTTTTATTTTTTTTATAATAAAAAAAAATAGACTTCTAAGTTACTAAGTTGTAATTTTAAATAAAATAAATTATATAAATTACAAATTACAAAATAAAATAAACAAATGACAAAATACAAATTACAAAATTAAATTAAAATAAAACTAAACAAAATGTCCAATTACAAATTCAAAATTAAATAAAAATAAAAATAAACAAAATGTCAAATTTCATTTCATTGGATATTTGGGAATTGGGTCACTCGAAATTCGAAAATAACATAAAATAAATAAATGACAAATTACAAAATTAAATTAAAATAAAACTAAAAAAATGTAAAGTTTTTTGTCTTGCACTTAATTTTTACCACAATTAAGTTGCCTACGTATCCTCTTGGGGGGTTTAGAGGAATCATAGACCATGTAGTTCTCTTACATTTTATTCCAGGTTTGTTGATGACGTGAACTCCTGATGACGTGATCCGGATCTTCTACTCTGTCCCCACTGCACTTGTTGCTCCACTTTCATGTTCGTCATCTTTGAATAAATCATATGCTACCTCTTGTTCGATTTCTTGTTGTCTGTATTGCGCTTTCGTCCAGTCATCTACACAAACTTGTATCTGGAGTGCTTTCGGAGTCAAGTACGACGCCTTTCATCTAGGATATTCCCCCTGGCACTGAACTCTTGTTCTACCACCACCGTAGAAACTGGTGTTGAAAAAATATTTTTGGCTATCATAGCCATGATTGGATAGTACTTTTCGTACTTTTTCCAATATTGTAATATATCAATTTTCTCTTTGGCGTATCTTCTATAAACTTATAAGAGGCATTTAGATAAGATTCAAGCTCAGAATACTTGTCGGTGCTTGATGAAGAAGAAGATCTAGGTTTTTTGATTTTTTGATTTTTTGATTTTTTATAATAAACTATACCCTAAATTCAAAAATTCAGAGGATGATAATGGGGGCTGTTCAGTTTGTGTTTGTGTAACATCTAAGTCCAGTGAGGATCCATAAACTGTAAGATATTGATCATATAAAGCATACAATAATTTCTTAATTCTATCATAACATGCATCAACATTATATACCATTTTTAAACCTTGAGGGACATAATAACCATTGAGATAATTACAAAAATGTTCTAATTTACAACGTGGATAAAAAACCATGGCAATCAAATAAATATTTAGTAACTCATGATAATAATGTAACTATTTTTCCATCATAGCATTAACGGCTTCCGCTATTTCTATGTCGGATTCGCAACAAGCAAATGCACCAGCAATATTTAGACTCTCAATAATAAATAAAAGAGTTGTAGGATAATAAACACTAGATAAATTTGTTGTAGCAGTATAAAAGACTTTTAACAAATTGAAAACGTTGTAACAAGCATCCCAATGAGCTTGATAAAGTTCAATATGGGTAACATGAAATTGAATAAAAGAAACTAATAAATCCCTATGCTCATAACTTTGAGCAAGCAAATTATAAGTAGAATTCCAACGTGTTGGAACATCACGAGGAAATCTAACGGGACGTCTACCATGTTGTTTACAATATCTTGCCCATGCATTCATTGTAGAAGAATGTTTCCATAAAAACTGAAGGGCTTGTTTAATAGGTAGAATAAAATGTTCAAAGGTTTCTAATCCTTTTTGAACACATAAATTTAAAAGATGGCATATACATCTTTGATGAAAAAAAAGCACCACCAACAAATGGTTTGCATAAATCAATTAAAGATGGAATAACAGC
This sequence comes from Acer negundo, assembly GCA_035582765.1. Taxonomy (NCBI): domain Eukaryota; kingdom Viridiplantae; phylum Streptophyta; class Magnoliopsida; order Sapindales; family Sapindaceae; genus Acer; species Acer negundo. The sequence goes on along the minus strand of CM069239.1, from coordinate 5,534,435 downwards.
AGTATAGCTAGAAGTATTATCAAAACCAATTGCAAAAATTTTGGTTTCAATTTTATACTCTGAAAAAATAATTCTAAGCATTCTAAAAATATTATGAGTAGTGTGTGAATCATTAAAAACTCTAAATGCAATAATTCTTTTTTGGATATTCCATGCATCATCCATAAAATGGCAAGTAACATCCAAGTATAAATGTGTTTGTCAATGGTCACTCCATATGTCGGCACATACGGAAACACGACCATTATATTTTTCAAAAAAAATTTCTAACTTTTTCTTTTCTTTTACATAAATCTTTTCAAGTGTAAATGTGAGTGTGGATCTAGGAACACGGCATGCAGCATGGTTTAATGCTCGTCGACAATAATTAATAAAACCAACCATTTCACCAAAACCGAATGATAAGTGTTCTACTGCTACCATTCTAGCTAATTCTTCTCTCTTTTGTTAATCAGTATAACGAAATAATTGTTGGTTAGGAGTAGCGTACCTGGGAATTTATGTTTGTGACCTCGATCTCGTCTCTGCTTCTGGATGTTTGGTTTGAATATGCTTCCGATAAGTGTCATATCCTCCGGATTTAGACCACTTATATACTTTTTTGCGATAATTGCAAGCTGCTACATAGCTTCCATCTTCTTGCATAACTTTCTTCATATGTTTGACGAAGAGATCGGATTTGTTTTGCTTCTGTATCAGATCGTCCTCCTCTTCTGCTTTCGATGGATCAAAATAGAAATCCGGAGGCATATCAATATCAGACATATTTTCTAACTAGCTTGTCAAATTTGCGCCGGGTGGGGGGGGGGGGGGTGGCATTGGGATCGGGTTTTGAAATTGTTAGATGGGAGGTAGGTGGTGTCGTTATGACCGAGATTATTGACCATTTGACCCTTACCTTTCATCGAAATCGAAAGCCCAGGACCATCACGGTTGTGACCTCTTCCGTTTCCACCACTTGCCATTTAAAAATAAATTTGGGAGAAAAATAGAGAATTGGAAACTTAGAAGAATAATATTATAATAATAGCCTAGTAAGTACTAAGTAGTATTGCAGTAAACTGGTATTTGCAAATAAAATAAATTGCAAATAAATGAAATCGGAAACTTAGTAATTGGTTAATCGAAAATTAAATAAATTAGAAATAAAATAATTTGCAAGTAAAATTAATTACAAATAAAATATATTGGAAATAAAATTAATTGCAAATAAAATATATTAGAAATAAAATAAATTGTAAATAAAATAAATTGTAAAATGAAATAAATAATAAAAATCTAAGAAACTCGGAGTGTTGGAAACTTGGAGAGTTGAGACTTGAGAGACAAATTAGAATTAGAGATTTAGAGAATATAGAGAATGAGAGGAAATTGGTGTGAGGAAAGATTTAGAGAATAGAGAGAATGGGAGGAAATTGGTGAGGAAAAATATGGGGGAGTGGGGTGGGGGTGGAGAGGGTTTATCATTTATAGATAAGAAAAATAATAATAATAATAATAATAATAATAATAATAATAATAATAATAATAAACAGGGGCCTGCCCCAAAAAAAAAAAAATAATAAAAATTTAGAGGCTGGAACCGGCTGGTTCCTAAAAATTTGGAACCGGAACCAGAATCAGAAAAACGGTTCCAGTTTCGGTTTTTTCTGTTCCGATTCGAACCGAAACCTTACCATGTCTAATTTCGTTTAATTTAATCTGTCATTAATATGAAATTATTGTTTTATCAAAAGATTAATTGTTATTAATAGTTTATTAATTAGCCGGTGAAAAGGATGAGTACTGGAGGACACAGAATTTCATTAAATCATAACTTCTGACCCAAGTTTTGTACACAAGTTATGGAAAATGAAGATGGGGATCGAATTAGGCACACACGACTGATAACTTTTCCATATGTGGAAAAGGCAATTTGAATACTAAATACTAATTTGAAGAACAGGAAGAGTAGATCACACAAGTAGGCATGACCTAACACAATTACTGCAGCAGTCAACTCCATACCTTCATAAACGAATGAAGACATGATTACTGTACCGAAAGTTTTATAAACGTTGAAATCAGTAATATTATATTCTCTAAATTTGGTGTCTAAATGATATAGCAACACTGTAATGGTCTACGGTGTTGCCATATCATTTGGTTACCAGATTTAAACACTAAATATAGACAATGTAGAATTACTTATGTAATAAATAAACACGTCGGTACTGCATATATGTAAATATGGCGAATGATTAATTAAAGATACAACTAAAATATTAATTTTAGAAATTAATTTGGATACAATTTTATAAAACATATACAAATATACATTTTTTTTTCCTTTAATTTCAAATTTAAAATTAACCTTTTTAAAGATTCTGTAATTTTTGGATTAATTAAATCTGACTAATTTTTTTTTGTTCAAATTTAAAATAAAAAATACATTTTTCCTTTAACTTCCTAGTCAGCTGTTAGCCTGTTAACTAGTAAAGGTACATGAAGTGAAGGAAGGAAAAAAAAAAAAAAAAAAAAAAAAAAAAACTGCGTAGTAAGCTTGTTTCAGCCTGGCAAGATTGAACATATATTAGATTTTACTTTGAAATAAACCGAGTCACAATTTTCAACTTTTATTCGATAGGACTTGGATCTTATATCCACTACAACAAATATGACATTTTATAGCATTGTATTATAGTATTCTTTTTTAAAGTGCTATCAAATGTACCTATATTATTATATATTATAATAAAATACTATAAAAAGACAGTAATATATAACACTTTAGTTTAAATAGCATTTTGATTTCAATTTTATAGTATTTTTAATGCTATTAAACTATATAGCTTAAATATTAATTATTTTTTTTTTTAAAATAATTTAATAGCATTTTAAATTTGCTATGATAGGTTATGAAATCATATAAGCTATTATAATTTATTTTTCAAAATTTCAACCTATTATTATTATTATTGTGCTTTAAATTTTTATTAACAAAAACACAATTTAACATACGTAAAATATAAAATATCAAATTTTTTTTTTTAAAAAAAGTTAAGTAATTTACAAAACTAATTATATAGCATTAAAGAATGCTATGATACATGTTAAAAATATCTCTAAATATAAGGAGGGAAAATGAATTCTTATCCCTCTATTTATTTATTTATTTTTTTTTTCAAAGATAATGAGGGAAAAAAAAATTATTTCCTTTTTCAAAATTTAAAACCCTAACTTTTACTTTATATTCTCTTCACCTATTATTAGAGTTGTTTTAGTGCCACCAAACCACCCACTCAAAATCCCTACTTTTACCACAAAAGCTCTCAAACATCAATAACTGTCTTCATCTTCTATTTTTCATTAAAAACTTCATATATTTTTTGGTAAGTTGTTCTCTCTTTCATTTATTTTTTTTGAAAACTCATGTTTAATTCTTGTTAATTATTTGATTAACTACAGATCTGATTATTTGATATATATATATATATATATATATATATATTTCAGTTAGAAAACCTGGTTATGAATCTACATGTAGAAGTATTATATGTCTTCCATTATGAAGTTATATTCTTGGTAAGAGGCTTTTTCTTTTTTTAGTTTCAATATTTGATTTATTTTCCATCCTAGATTATTTTAGTTACAATCTCTACAATCTCTATTTCATAATTGTAATAGCTTTGTAAATTCATATATGTTTATTTGTTTTTTTTATTAAATATAACTTTATTTTATTGATGTCTTTTAGGTTCTGAAGATGAAGGTTTCTGTGTTTTATCAAAAGTTGAAGATGAAGATTGGTGAAGCAATCATGTTGTTCTAATTAGCTAAAAAAAAAAAAATCACGTTCTTTTAATTTTTTTTCTTTTAAAAACTAAATTCAAATTTTTGTATATAGAAATTTCTTTATACGTTTGATATGTTTTGTGAATCATGTAATTATTTTGATTTATTAACAAATATTTATATTTTTCTCCTTTAATGTTTGTATTTTTTTTTTTGCACAATTAAACTTTTTAAATAAACAATTGAGTAAAAATAAAAAATATACAATTTTTATATTGGGTATAATTGCAATAGCATTTTTAAGAAGTTATAATAACTACAATAATATTTTTTTTTTTATTAATGATATAACATCAATTAAATGATATAAAAGAATAATTATAACATTAAAAAAATTGAATTTATAGCATGCAAATAATGTTATGAAAAGATAAAACTTTTAATCACACTGACTGTTATGGCATGCAACCGAATGCTAATGTTTACTTTTGATAACATTTTTCTGATACTATTATATGTGATATTTGTTGTAGTGGTCTATATCCAGTTTCGAATAGTCAGTCACCGCCGCGGGTGGTAAAAAAATAAATTACAACTTTTAATGCAAGGGCAGGTAAGTCTGCTTGATTTCCGTTAATGTTGGCAAGTTTAGATCTGCATGGAGTGCTAATTTGATAAATATCAACTAACTTGAAAAGTGACATCAATAAGAGAAAAATGTTTCTGTTTTCTTGTTTTGTTTTCAGCAGTTTTGTGCTTGGCTGCTTGAAAAATAAAAAATGTCAGTGTATTAATACACTTACACTCTTACTAAAGCCCATTTACCGCCCACACGATATGGCCTTTTTTTTTTTTTTTTTTTTTGAGATTATAGAGGCCCAAATAAAAGCCCATTTGTAGCTGATATTAATTTTGAAAATTGTTTTATGACAATGATACGACATAATTAACAAAAGCATATTTGTATTTTGTTTTTGTTTTTTGTTTTTGTTTTTTTTTTTTGTTTTTTTTTTAAGTATTACACATTTACACTATTGTATACATTCATGATCTTTTGGAGAGAGGAGACTTGAACCCGTAATCTCGTGGTGCATATGCAGCCCAAGGCCAGCCGTAGAGGGAGTCCAATGAGGCAACCGTCAAGATCCCTTGATTCTGAAGGACATTCAATTAGTTTATTTTTTATTTCAAAACTGGTCATAAATGACTTTAAAAAATGATCCATCATATACATTATTATTATTATTTTTTATACATTAATAATTATTATTTTTTTAAAGGCTCACCAATAAAAACACATTTATCATTCTTACAACAAATCAAAACATGCTCATATATGATTTCAGATCCATAAATAACTTTAAAAATGACTTACAGTACACATATAATTTTGAGTGGCAATATTTGCACCCATAAAAAACAATGTGTGCACCCCAAATTCTTACTTTTTTTTTTTTTTTTTTTAATTCCAACATAGTCCTCAAGTGAAATTACTTGAATGAACTCTTAAAATTTCAAACTTTTCAAGGAAAAAAAAAATAATAAATAAAAAATGTCAGTGTATTAATTCACTTACACTCTCGCTAAAGCCCATTTACCGCCCACACTATATGGCTTTTTTTTTATTATTTTTTTTATTTTTTATTTTTTTTTGAGATTATAGAGGCCCAAATAAAAGCCCATTTGTTGCTGATATTAATTTTGAAAAGGGGTTTTTATAATTTGGTCCAAATCTAATTGGGAAAATACACTTTTTTACTTACTAATTGATTTTTCAACAAATTGGTTATAATATAATTCAAAATACAATAAATTGGTCATAAAATACAATAAATTGGTCCTAATATAATTCAAAATACAACAATTTGGTCCTAATTTTTTACTAACCTTAGGACCAATTTGTTGAAAAATCAATTAGCAAGTAAAAAAATATTTTTTCCCAATTAGACTGGGACCAAATTGTAAAAACCCCTTTTGAAAATTGTTTTATGACAATGATACGACATAATTAACAAAAGCATATTCGTATTTTGTTTTTTTGTTTTTTTTTTTTGTTTTTTTAAGTATTACACATTTACACTATTTTATACATTCAGGATCTTTTGGAGAGAGGAGACTTGAACCCCTAATCTCGTGGTGCATATGCAACATAAGGCTAGCCCAATGTTAACCGTAGGGGGAGCCCAATGAGGCAACCGTTTAGAGCCCTCGATTCTGAAGGGCATTCAATTAGTTTATTTTTTATTTCAAAACTGGTCATAAATGACTTTAAAAAATGATCCACCATATACATTAATTTTATTTATTTATTTTTTAAAGGCTCACCAATGGAAACACATTTATCATTCTTACAAAAAATCAAAACATGCCCATATATGATTTTAGATCCATAAATGACTTTAAAAATGGCTTACCGTACACATATAATTGAGTGGCAATATTTGCACCCATATAAAACAATGTGTGCACCCCGAATTCTTACTTTTTTATTTTTATTTTTAATTCCAACATAGTCCTCAAGTGAAATTACTTGATGAACTCTTAAAATTTCAAACTTTTCAAGGAAAAAAAAAAAAAAACTCTTAAAATTTAGAAAGTATAGTTAACCTCCAAATTTAACTTAAAAACTATTTAAAATAATTATTTATTAAAAACTGTAAATAATCTATTTCAAACATATAATCCATAAATAAAAATCAAATGAATAGCATATATTTTTTCTTTAAAAAAGCAATAGTGAAAGCGTTTATGCTCCAATTTTATTGTTGGTTCTGTTGTTTGGTGTTTGATAAAGGGACTGTTGTTGAGTTATTCGTAGAAAATGAAGGTAGGGGATTTCATTGGTAAATTTTTCTTTAAAAAACAAATAAATAAAATTCTGAACGATGGATTGTATCTGGAAGAGAGACGTTGCTTTCAAAAAAAAAAAAATATTTGGAGATGCGTGAACGATGGATTGTATCTGGAAGAGAGAAGTTTCTTTCAAAAGAAGAAAAAAAAAAAAAAATTGTAGATGCGTCTCCTTTTTTTTTTTTAATTTTATTTTTCAATTTCTTTTTATGTTATGTTTATTCTATAAATTATTAGTTTTTGTCAAGCTTTTCTAAAAAATTAAGATAGAGGATATATTGGATAATAAATGGGGTGTTCATACAAACTAAATTTTTTTTAAAAGTTTTATAGGTTAAACTAATTAAAGGGTTTTACATACAATTTTTTTAAGGGCGTAAAATATAGTCGCTCTTAATTTTTTTTATAAAATGCATGGAAACACCTTTATCATTTTTATAATAACACCGAATCAAAAATTCTCTTTTCAGGCATTCGAACAAAAATTGAAAATCAAAATTAAGGTTCTTTAAAACTCTCTTGATAGGAAAATTTTTATTTTCAATTTTGTTGTGTTATAATTTTGAGTTTAAATTTTTATATTGATTTTATAACTCTCATTTTCTATAGTTCGTTTCGAGCCCTGAGAATCTCAAGACCGGTCCTGAACCAACCTTATCTCGCTCAAAAACATATTTGTATTGTAAGCCGACAAAGAAGAAAAAAAATAAAGTTTGCGAGTCAACTACGGTGCTTTGACTTTTTGCATCTTTAATTCCCACTGCCTTATAATTTATCTGCAAACACAAAAATTTGCTTACTTTTACACAACATTGAACATTCCCATAGTATATTAGTATCAGAACCGAAACTCCCTTCATGTGCTCCTGAGATGACCTTACGCAGTTTGTTTCACAAAGTACAGTTTTTTTTTTTTTCAAAATGAAATTCTTTAATCCAAATATATGTTGGAATATTTGTGATAAACACACATTTTGAGAGCAGTATTTTAGTATAATCGATTCCATAAAAATGGAAAATCAAGGTATATTCGAGTTCTCCTCCGTGAAAACATCGAATTGGTATACTTGAATTGTGTAGAATACAAAGCGCACTCAACGAACTCAAATTAAATTCAATGAGGTTGTAGGTTCGAGTCGTATTCCCCTCCCTAAACTCTAAATTTATTGTAATAATTAAGAAAAAAAAAAACAATTATATCATTATTATTAAAAGTTTAAACCGTTACCTAACCATTAAATTATTCTTTATTCATCAAAAGATGTTGATTATCAATGGCTGGAAAAGTTAAAAAATAGAGAAATTGCCTTTTATTTTATTTTATTTTATTTTATAGTGTTTAATGGGGGATGAAAATATGAAATAAATAGGCAGTGGAGCCCGAAGTGTGGGGGAGAGTTGGGTCTGGATGGCTCCCAAACAAGAAAAATGATCAGTTTGATTCCAAAATCCAAAGATAGCAACTTTTTGTTTGCCCCAGAAAATGGAATCATAATCATTACAAATAAGCAAATGCGTTGAAATCGCCAAAGTGAACTACTACTACCTAGTGAGACTGTGAGAGGGAATTCTCCTACCTTTTTACAAGTCAAGTTTTTTTAAAAATTTGTATTAACTTTTTTTTAAAATTTTTTTTAAAGAGATTTGTATTACCTAATCTTGTAATGACATGATGTGTTTAACATGCAAACACTATTTGGACTAATATATAGTTAATCAGGTATTTCCCATACCTGTCAAGATTGAACATTAAACAAGTATATACTTGTAAAATCAGTATAGTAGAACTTGAATCTCTCCCCACTAATGTGAGCGGCTGTGAAATAACAATTTTGTTAATAAAATACGAAAAAGTGGTTTCTAGATTCTACTCCAAGGAAAAAGAAGATACAGTAAAGTATAAGAGGAATATTACTTTGTGATCTCTTAAAAAAGTTTAAACTCACTTTCACAGCCTCACCCTTTTCTGTCTATCATCCATTTTTTTTCCCACTAGAAAATTGCAAGTAAAAGTGTTCCTCCTAATCCTAGGCATAGGAGCAAGCAAATTGCTTGGCTCTCCAGTACTATCAGCATGATGAAAAGAGGCAGCCTGTTTGTTTGTGACTTTTTTTTTTTCTTTCTCTGAGAGAATTTGGAATAACAGAAGCACACAGCAAGAAGAATATAAGGTGAAACTAATAATTATGTGCCTTGTAATTGATCAACCTCTCTCTGGTCCTATCTATAAAAGCTTTTTGAGACTTGATAGAGGTGAGCCCTAAAAGTGAAAAAAGAAAAAAAAGAAAAATGGAAAAGATAGAAGTCCACTCAAAGTGGTAACTTTATTAGGGTCAAACATAAAGTTAATTTTAGAGGATTTAATTGCTCTTTTTATGCATTATATTGATTTTACAATGGATATTAGTGATGATCTTATTTGATAAGTACATATATTAATATATATATTTAGTTTTTTTTTTTTTTTTTTTTTTATGTTCTTTCTCTTCCTTTTTTTCACTTGGGTAAAGAACTGAAGAAGACCTTCATGATCCTTCTTTTAATCTACTTTTTTTTTTGTTCTCTAAATGAAAATCCAAATCCCGGCCTCCCTGTTTAAATAGAACTAAGCAATTTTTTAAATTTAAACTTCTTATTATATATTTAACACATACATTATTGGTTGAATTAACATCTATTATATACATGTGCATGTTGGACATGTTTCCCTACAATACAAGATACCAAGATACATAGTTCTTCAACAACCCCAGCTACAAATATGGACAAATATATAATGAATGTTATCTTGACTGAGGAAGACTAGAGTGAGCATCCAATGCCTTCAGTCATGATGCTGCTTCATGAAAACTAATTCTGGCAAACTTTCTGATATTTGATCGTGCACTGACCCCTATTTGATTCAACTCGATCGTACAGCATAATGGAAGTTTTGTTAAGGTTATATATCTGAACAGATCATTAGCAAAAAATAATAAAACTGATCAGAGAACGTTCAAGTACAAGAAGTGAGGTGATGAAAATGGGCAAGTTTTCAGCAATCAATGGGGAACACGAATCGAACTCATAATTTCAATGATGTTGGTGTTAGAAGTATACTACTGGATCATCCTCTTCTCGTCCAGAACCAAAAGTCTTCAGCAGCTAGCGAGCAGTACTGCTACTGTAATTAATTATCACATTGTTTCATGATTTTGCTCACTAATTATCTTCAATGATTGTCGCATCATGTGTAATGAAACATGTCATTCATCAGCTGCCAGCAAGATTATGGGGGCAAACATGAAAATGACACTATATATTGGTAGGGAATATTAGAGTAAGCCATACTCCATATATACGCTTGGTTTAAGTTTGTCTGCAATTAATTATAATAGTAATTATTAATTAATAAGATTAATATTTTTATGCATGACGAATATTAATAACTAAGGAAGAACACTTGTAAAAGTTTGACAAAAAAAAAATTCTTAATTCTTTTTGCAATGTGAGAATACAGATTCAATTATATTTAATCAAATTCTTTTCTTCATAGTGCTCGACTGTGAGAGGGTTTTTTTCACTTAATATATATATTTTTGTTCTATAATAATATGTGCCCTTATCTTCGAAACTCCTTAACTATGTGTTATGACTTATGATGTACTACTATATATAGCTAAATTATTCTTTAAACTCTAAACTTTTTATTTCCGTATTAGTTCACTTTTCAATGACATCTAAAGAGTATCTTGAAATGTTTTTCGATTGTTGATTAGCTTGTGATTAGCTTGTGATGAACTCTCTTCATGTTGAATGATTATACATGTATATACTAAATTTTGATCAATTTTTAGATTTGAATAATTCATTAGAGCATCTTCAATGCAAGAGTGACTTGTAAAAAAAAAAAATGTCACATAGGATAAATAGACAGTTTGTTAATAAATGTATTTCCAATGCAGTCGTACATATTTAACCTCAACCTGATGTAACAAAAAAAATATATATTAGACATTGTCAACATAATGGTATATTTTCAGATAGTCTGTTGTACAAACATTTCTTTGGTAAGAAAATAAAATAAAAAAGAAAAAATGGAAAAAAAATTGTCCACGTCTTTAACAAAATGTGTTTTAAATAGAAGTATTGAAAACCAATTTTTGAATTGATTGTTTATTAAATTTATATTTATGTCATATAGGAAGCTAGTCTCTTGACATTATTATCATGCCAACGAATTATTGGTATGCAAGCTACTTTTGAATTGGAGATACTCTTAGATGCTTTTTTTAAATCCTCTATTCTTACCATGTAAATACACTAAAACTCCAAAGAAATTAACCCTATTGTTAAAAATAAAAAAAATAATAATAAAAAAAAAATCTTGATTTCTCTCACTCCTATATAAGGTCTCATCCCCAAGTCCAGATTAACATGTTTGAATGAAGAATTTCATGGTTTATGATATAAGTTACAGTCTTGATGAAAATAAATTATTTGATCACCATTTTATTAAGTGGTATTAAATTTATAATGAATTTGATTTACATAATTTGTGATTTATATATCAAAATAAAGGTATTTTTATACTTTTATATTATTAAATACTGTAAATTATATATAGTTACATTTTTTTTTACAGGAACTTTAAAAGAATTTACTTTGTACAATTCTAGCCTCTGCTGGCCCCACCACTGATTATTTTGGATCCAAATCACAATTTTATGTTAGAAAGTCTTTAACGTAACAAGTATGGCACACCATCATATTAAAGCGGTACGCTCATAGAATTGTTGTCTAACGTGATTTGATGGTAAGAATAAGCTTATTCAGTTTAACACTATCTAGGATTTTAATCACTGTATATGGTATTACATTTGTTTTGAGAAATATCATTCGTGATACCGTGATGGTAAAAAAGATGATAAAGGAGATAATAAATAATAGCCCTGATTCTATTTGATATAAATAATATTATTTTTTTATTGTACTAAATAAAAGAGAGATTTTTCTTTACCTATTTAATTTTTTTATTTTAAAATACCTATATATTCATATGTGGCAAAATTTTATCAAGACATGATGATGTATTTAAATAAGATAAGGTTGGTTCAATGGTCGGTTTGCCCTTTACACCTATAGGTTGTCAATTTGAGTCTGTCCCTCTCCCTAAATCCTTCATTGTTATAATATTTCAAAAACAAAAATGATATATTTATTGCTCCCACCATTTTTTTTCTTCATAAAAGGATAGATAAAATAGAAATTTAATCTATGTAAAAAATAACAAAATTTGAATGAAAGACGATGTTTGTATTTTAAATTTACCCATTTGCATCTCAGATTCTCAATAAATGTTGTGAAAATTGAAGTATATAACATGTTCACAGCATTGAAGTATATAATATATGATGAGTGAAATAAATCATCATTAAATTATATTATTATATTTGAGAGCCGGCAATATCACTGTAGATCATATAATATCGGCATAGATCTTTGTCAAATTCACCGTGATTCCTTTTTTTAAAGAAAAGGTTATACGCAACCGATCTTTCATCATCTAATTCCTAGTACTCTCTCTCTCTCTCTCTCTCTCTCTCTCTCTCTCATAGCTTGGCACAATCACGCACACAGATTCAAATACAGCCTCTGCAGATGTAGTAGCTAGAACAAGAGCTTCTTTGTTTGAGCGAGAAAGTGAAAAAGAGAGACAGTACAGTACTGGTGATATATGGTACGTGCTAATGATAATTATCTCCATGTGATCAAGTGAGGAACAAAACGCATATATATCCAAACTCTTAGCTGAGAAAAAAAAAAAGCACACCTTGCAGTAATCATCATGTCTTCTTCTTCTGGCCTCTTACACTCATCATCATCATTATTAATATTATTATTATCAGTCCCTCACTTTCATCATCATCATCATCATCACCACCACCACCACCACCACCACTACTCTCTCTTTTGCTATCTACCAACCGCACAACTACACCCACCAGTACCATACACCTCAAGACCACCAAGAAAGAGAAAGAAGAAACACAAGGGCAATTAGAAGCAGTTGATGAAGATGGCTTCGCTCAAGAAGAAGAAAAACCCTAGCTACCTCTCCTGATCTCCTCTCGATAGTTGTCTACTATGACTATGAGTGAAGCTGCAGTGTCAAAGGGTACTTTTCTTTTTTCTTGAAAAGGGTTTGATATATATGTCAATCTCTTCTCTTCTCTTCTCTTCTCTGATCTCTTGGGGAATCGAAGCAGCATGGTCCGATTGTTTGCTAGATCAAGCAAATCTACATAAGTTTGATAATTTTTATCTATATATCTATATGGGTTTCTCTGTTTCTGCATCTAGAATAATATATCGTATATTGATAATGTTTGGGATTTGATTTGGGTGATTAAAGAAGATGGCATCATGATTATATACCAAGGTATGAGAGTTGTTGTGTGTGTGTTTTTTAATTTTTGTTTTTGTATTACACAAATTGGAAGATATTATGAGCTAGCTCTCCTTCTCTTTCTCTAGCTTTAGAGATCGAGTACTGGGATTGCTATACTTATGTATGACAATAATGATTTGATTGTTCTGTCCAGTTTCTATTTTGATGTCTATATAAATATATAAGAGTTCCTTATTAAAAAATTCTATCATCGGTATATGATCAGATCCATCTTGCTAGCTAGCTGCTTTGTCAGTATGTATATATATATATATATATATATATATATTTCCCTGAATTAGGGTTTGGTCCTCTTCTGGGATTTGACAGTATGTCTGATAGATCTATTGTACATCTTGTAGATTTGTTCTTCTTGAAACTTGATATATGAAAATGGAAATAGGAGTCAATGGCGCTGGATATACACACAGGCAAATTTATGCCATTGTTTCATCATATGCATACAAAAGTGTACACAGAGTCACAGAGACATGATTATTGATATATTGGTACAGATCTTTTGATTATTTCGCACTATTATATTTGTGTGCACAGATAATATATTGATTATTAATCAGTGATTTCTACATGAAATTAGAATCTGCTCAATTGGAGCAGCAAATTGCACCAATAGTTATAGTTCATTCAGAGTAGTAAACTATAATTAATGATATATATTACAACTTAATTATCTTCCTTTCCGGCCGTAAGAAATTTCTGTTGTGTGCCTTTTTTACATCAAATCATTCTCTTTTTTCCATGTCTTTTGTGTTGTCTCATGAACTATTATTACAAACACACTTTAAATTTGCATCTATTTTAAAGGGTCCCTTATGTTGGATTAAGTCACAGAAAGCAATTCTGCTTTCTCTTTGATCTGGTTGAGCATGCGTGATATTGCTTTGGGTTCTCTAAGTCAACTGCAGATGTTCCTTGCTCCCTTGACTCCATATATACACTTGTAGATCACCGAATTTTTTATTTTATTTTTTTAAAGGGTAGATCACCGATTATGAGCTAGCTGTTAAGCACCTAGATTAGGAGTTTTTTTTAAAATCAAATCCCTTCCGATCCGGGTGTATGTGAGACTTGAAGTCTAGGACGGTAGACTCCTTAATTAGAGGGCAGTTAATTTGTTCAAAAACTTTTCTTGATGACCAGTTTTAAGTAAGAAATGGATATGGGTTCTAATTTAGAAACTCTAATACTACTAAGAAAGTAAGAATTCTAACTATTTCCACCGATAATATTACAACTCATTTAATTGTAAAATAAAATAGGAAAGAAACAAGGATAAATGTTTTATGGTGATTGGTCATCAAATGAATGCATATTTTGATTTTAGATAATTGTATCGGATGACGATATGGGGTTTGTCCATGCTAAACCCCCGGTTAAAACCAAAAAAAAAAAAAAACTCAAATTTATGTAATAATGTAATACTTAAATATATATATATATATATATATATATATATAATTGTATTGAAGATGAGAATATACATTTCATTAATTTGTTTGCCGAATTGGATCCATATTCAATATACTACTCATGTGTCACTAGCTAGAAACAAATATATATATATATATATATATATATATATAAATTTGTATCGGAGATGCTCTCATATAATCCCACTAACATAGGATTATAAAAATCTACCAAATTGGTGGGTTTGTTTAATCCTGTGTTAACATAATTAAATATGGGCCCTTCAGATTGGCCTCAAATCTGGTGACTCGGTAAGCCTACCAAACATTGGAACATAATTAATCATGTTCAATTCTATGTGCCAAACACGCTCTGAATGCCAACAAAAACAAGAACAACAACAATAACAACAACAATAATAGGAAAAACGATGAGAGAGGATTATAGAGTGAGAAACTCCTACTCTTTGGTGAAGGGTAGAGATAGGTTTTCTGAAGTCAACAACTTTGATGGAGGAAGGATTTTAGAGAGAGGTTGGTGTCTGTCTTCATAGGTAACCTCAACCCCATTGTTGATTCTATGGGTTTATGGGGTATTTTTTAAGTCTTTGTGAAGGTTAGGAATGTGTTTCTCTCTGTGAAAAAAAAGTGCTAACGGAGGCTGCTTCGCTTTCATTCGATTCGAGACATTGGAGGAGGTAGGGAAGGTGGCGCAGAAGGTGAACAGAATACACGTATACGGGTGGCCGATATTGGCAAATATGGCATCTTATGACTGGAATAGATGTTGTAAGACTATCAGAACCCAACATGGTAGAGATAAGCCTTAGAACATACAGAACATGGGAAACGAGAAGGAAAAAGGAAGCAACTTGAAAGGCACTAATATCAAACTTTACTCCTAAGAAAGGCGATCTTATGTCGAAGCTGTGAAAGAGACAAAATCTCATAAGACAGAGATATGGAAAAGGATAGCCATGACTTGGGTAGGCTCAAACGAGGTGGATAAGTGGCTGTCCAGATGTGCAGTGGAGGTCTTAAAGAACTTTGGAAGTATTGAATTGGTTAGCCAGAAACTAGAAGCCAGGGGCTTTGTGCTCTTCTCAACTTTTCTGGGAGAGAAAAACATAGTATGGGCTTTTCAATCCTCATATGATAGGGATGGTTTTGTTAACAACAGTTTTTTGGAGAGAATGTTTCTCTTCTATGAAAGTCTTATGTGAGCAGACACTCCGGCTATGAGCAAGATTAGCTGGGTGGATGTTCATGGAGTTCCTTTAAATTATTGGTGCAAAGAATTCTTTAAAAAATTAGGAGGTCAAGTGGGCGAAATGATCTGGATTGAAGAAGCTACAAAGTCTAAGCAGAGACTAGACATCTGAAGATTGTTGGTTCTAGCTCCCTTAGGGTAACAGTTGTCGTGTGATGTTGCTGTGAAAGTAGGGAGACGTTCCTTTCCGGTGAAGTTAGTGGAACATCCGACTCCTGCAATAGATGAGTGGGTAACCAACCTACTGGGGTTAAGGCCTTTTGTTTCAAATTTGAATGGCAGTCCAGAAAGGGTAGTGTTTGACCAGGTTTTATCAAAAACGAGAAGGGAGGTTTCCACTGATGATGATAGAAGACTTGACAGGGGCAGAGTAGGTGAAATGGAGGTAGTCAATGCCAATAGCAGATAAAAGAAGGTGAGCAGAAAAGTTGTCAAGAAACCTCGTTCAAGAAGCCCTATGTACGCTTGGAAGAAAATTGGTGGGGTAAGAGTTGATTTGGATAAGGGTAAAGGGCGATGGTTTCAAAAAGTGAAGCCTAAAGATAGGTATTCGATCGGCAATGGAGTTGTGAGGCTAGAAAAACAAAAGATGTCAGACATAGGGGGTAGCATGGATGAATCTAAATTTAGTACATCAGGTTATGAATATGAAATTGGGCCTAATTCATATGGAAAAATGCTTAGAGGTGAGTGTTCCAAAATAAGGCTAGTTGGGAGGCATGAGGTTAGTGGGCCAAGATATGGGTCAAATGACTATAAATCTCTAGTAGTAAGCAAAGTCTTATCCAGTATAAAAGGGGATGAGAAGGGATCAAGCCCTTTCAGATCGGTCTTGTGGGAAATTAAGAGATTTAGGCCCAATAGGAATGGGTATGGAAGGTGGAGAGAAGGATGGGATGGATGATGGTGTAGTCCAAAGCTCATCAAATTGTAGAGGTTTAACTTCAATCCAAGTTGTTTCGGAAACGTAGATGGCAACTGATCAAGGCATCAATATCGGTATGGACCTAAGAGTCCAAGGTAGTGAAGTGGAGGATCAAGCAGCAGAAAAAAAAAAAAGACATGTCCATAGAAGATAATATAGAACAAGAGAATGAGGAACAAACGCAAGCCAAAGTCAAACAAACTTGAATTGCAAGAGACTACAGCGAGGAGTGCAACACCAAAATTTGGAAGAATCAAAGAGGTAGTCGTAAAGATTCTTCCCTTACATCCCACCCCATGAAAACTAGAGGTTTGAGGTGTAACACATACCTTGGCTACAAGGCTAAATATAAGAAGGTCATCTGGAATTTGGAAGAAGAAATCACAAAAGTGATAGAAAAGGGTGTTGCAATGGGGATAGACAAGGAGTCTAGGTTAAGGGGATTGGAAGAAAAAAATCGTATTAGGGGCAAGGATGGTGATGCTGAAGAAGTTTCTAGGAGGAACTTGTGGAACATGAAAGAGGAGGTTACTGAAGTAATAGAAACTAGAGCAGCTTTAGGTTTCAATTATAATGATCAAAAAGATGAGATTGTGGAGTATATGACATTGAGAGAAATGGAGGATAAGGATAGAGAAGAATCATAAGTCAGTTTTGTGGTGTTTGGGGTTGGGGATTGAGACGTCTCCAATGTTAGCTTTATCTTTGAATGTAAGAGGGTTGGGGAAGAATGAGAAGATTCAGAAGGTTAGAAAAGTGGTTATGAGCCAAAAACCTGTTGTTTTTTTCATTCAAGAAACCAAACTAGGGTCTGTTGATAGTAGGATAATCAGAGGTCTGGGTGGTGTTGTGTTATCTAGAGGTATTGGTGTGGATGCTGAAGGTTCAGTAGGAGGGTTGTTAACATTGTGGAATGAGGAGTTAGTGTCTATTAAGGATTGCATTTCAAGTAGATGATGTATTATTTTGGTGGGTTATTTGATTAAGTTAAACCAGGACGTTGTGTTATGCAATATATATGCGTTGAACATGAAAAAAGAGAGAAAAGAGTTATATGGGTATATTCTAAATGTTCAATAGTTGTTTTCAATTCTGTGGTGCCTACGATGGGACTTCAACATTGTTCTTAACACGGCAAAGAGAAAATGAGGCATTTTTAATAAGTGGTCGACAAGAGCTTTCAACAACTTCATCTTCAGGCTAAGGTTGTGGATATTCCCTTGCATGTGGGAGTGTTCACTTGGTCGAATAACAGAGTTGATGGTTGTTGGGTGAGGCTTGATAGATTTTTGGTGTCTCCAATTATATTGTTGTGGTTCACAGATTTAGAGCAATCAAGAGTGCATAGAACCATATCTGATCATTCTGTCATAACTTTGGGTGTTTCGAAGATAAGTAGGGGCCATAGCCCTTTCAAGTTCAATAAAATTTTCTAAAGGAGAAAGCCTTAATGGAAGAGATTGAGATGGATTGGGTTGGAAGAAAAACAATTGGGACCAGTGGTGGTATCCTACAGTCAAAGTTGAGAAAAGCCAAAGGAAGCATAAAGAGATGGGCAGTGGCAAGAGTTAAAGATCGAGACACTACTAAGGAAATAGAGGATAGGTTGATTAAATTAGATGAAAAGACTGTTAGTTTTAGTTGGTCGGGTGAGATGCGACAGGAAAGGCTGAAGACTCTGAGGCACGAGGAACAACACTGGAAACAAATGTCGCAGGTGAAATAGGTTCTAGAATGAGATCGAAACACTCATTTCTTCCACTATGTGGCAAGTGGACATCATCGAAATAATTTCATTGAGAACATATCTTTCGACGAGTTGATTAAATCGAAGCCAGATGAGGTAAGAAGTGGGGTGGCAGATTTCTTTGAAAAACATTACAAGAATATCATGTGGTGTTGTCTTAAAGTGCATGGTCTACCTCTAAAGAAATTATTGACAACAGATGGTAAGACTTTGGAAGAGAATTTCAGTTTGGAAGAGGTGTGGGAGGCTCTAAAGAGTTGTGATGGTAATAAAGCGTCCAGACCGGACGGTTTCAACCTTAGCTTCATTAAAGAGAATTGGTTAGTTATTAGTGGTGATTTCATGAAATTTATATAGGAGTTCCATCGTAATGGGTCTGTTGTCAAGGACTTAAATAGGCATTTCATTGCTCTCATTCCCAAAAGAGTTAAACCTAAGACAATGAAAGACTTCAAACCCATTAGCTTGGCGGGTTCCCTTTATAAAATTCTGGCTAAGGTCCTGGCTAACTGGAAAAGGAGGATTATAGAGACAGTGGTGAGAGAGACGCAAATGGCTTTTGTGAGGAACTGTCACATCCTGGATGGTTATGTTATTGCTGAAGAAATTATCAATCATTGGAAAAAGAGTAAAGGGGGTGGGTGGTCTAATGGTTAAGTTAGATTTCGAAAAGGCGTATAACAGCTTGGACCACACCTTTTTAGATAACATTTTGTGTGATATGGGTTTTGGCTGGAAATGGAGATAGTGGATTAGGAATTGTATTTCCTCCCCCAATGCTTTCTGTTTTGGTGAATGGAAGTCCAACAAGAAAACTTGGGATCCCATCCCCCTTTTTATTTAATGTAGCGGTGGAGGGGTTGAGTGAAGCGGAGGCCATGGAGTTGATGAAAGGTGTTTTATTCGAGTTAGACGCAATTCAGGGGTCGCACTTGCAATTTGCGGATGACACCATCCTATTTCTCTAACCTAGAGAGGAATATTTAGTAAATGTATGAATAATTTGAGGTGCTATGAGGTGGCTTTAGGGTTAAGAATCAATTTTAGCAAATCTTGTGTGGTGCAAATTGGAAAGGGTGGTGAGAGGGATGTGAACTGGGATGCGCTGTTTAAGTGTGCTAAAGGCAAGGAACTTAAAATCGACATATACACCGATATATCCATATTTTAGAGGGATTGATATCGAAACAGAGATAATATCTAATATCTAGCAAATATCCGGTCGATTTCAAAATATCTATAAAAATCTCCCCGATATTATCGAAATATCCTAATATTCCCGAAATATTGTGAATATCATCCCGAAATCCATGGATATTTTGTAGAAAAAAAATTTTAAAAAATTAATCTTAAACACTTCAATTATTGTTTAAATAATCTATATTGAAAATTATTTTATTATTTATACTAAAATTAATATTTTTTATTCTTCTAGCTTATAATTTGAACCCAAAGTACCAATATAGAGACAATATTAAGGATAATTCAGATCTTTTGAAAGTTGTACATATTGTCTATACACAATTAGACCATGAAACTGTAGGGATTGCTAATTTTGGAAATGAGGTAAAAAGTTACAACTTACAATCAATTTTATAATTTCAATATTATAACTTCTTTACATGAGAGTATTGTGTCATATACTCATATATATATATATTATTTACATACCGATCTCATGAGTCATAAATGTAGCTCACATAGAAAGAAAAGTTTTTGTGAACGAGCAGCCATGTCAGCTAGAAGCAAAATGCAACCAAGTATATAAGTTTTATTACAAAAATATATGTAATAATAATAAATAATAATATCATTGAAATGATATTCATACTTATAATACTTAATAATTTTTATTGCAGCTGATTGGTAGGTAATGTATGAAAATTGTGCTTCATCATTGCGTACAATAGCAGTTCTCATACTATCACAAACAACATCATATTCTGCATGCGAAAGAAATTGGTTCACATTTACTTTAATCCATATAAAACAAAGAAACCGTCTTGCATATTCTAAGCTTGAACAACTTGCTTATTGTTATTATAATATGAAGTTGAAACTTAGGGATATGACAGCTGAAAAAGATAAAGTAGATAAAACTGATTTTATGGATATACTTCAAGTAGCTACTAAAGCAGGGGATGATAATGAGAATCCTTTTTTTGATTGGGTTAGACCTGCCTATTTGGATGATGATGAGGGAAATCCTGATCCACAAATTGCTTCCCATGTCGAGAGGCAATAAAAGTTGAACAAGTGATTAGAGAAGAAATTGGTGTAAATCGTGGAGTTACTGTTAGCAGCTCTTCCGATGACCAACATACCTCTGATAGAAATAGTAGAGGAAAAGATGATGGAGATGATGAAGG